>JAFEMH010003640.1:0-254458 GCA_022495995.1 Adenophora triphylla var. japonica | reverse complement strand
TCTGAAAAGGCAATCCGAGGGGCTAATAGAGCAAGCAAAGTGGAAAGGCCCGAAGAGACCAACCACCGATCAAAAATCATTGCCGCTTTGGAACCATAATCAGGTGAATATGATTGAATGCGGAGAATCTTCTACGCTTGGGAAGATCTTGATAGAAGGTCCCCAAGTACCCGTGGCTGATCTCGTGAAGAGGATCACGGTCGGATTCCCCCTCGGCCTCGAGGATATCGAACGAATCAACCCATCTTGGTCTCATGTCGGAGACTCCTTGCGAAAATCTGAGGCCAGCTATTTTTCGGGTGAAGGGAAGACCGATACCGAAGAAGCTGGGGCTACATTCCGCTCGAGAACATGAAAGAACTATTTATACAAGATGGTTAGAGCAGTCAAGAAAGATTGAGCAAGAAAGTTTCAGCTGAGCACCCGTGTTGGGGCTTATCGTAAAGAGGCCGAAGAGCATCTGGAGCTGAGTACACTTCTGCAGGTTGGCTCTGGAGAGCCCGAGTGTGATCCGAGAACGGCGAAGAATCGGAAGAGGAGGATTATTCTATGTCCTACTGTGGTGTCAAATACGTGCCACCCCTGCTCACTCTTCCCCCGCAATTTTTGGGAGGAGGGGCGAGTCACAATTGCCACTTAGGGAATGAGGGCATGTGACAACTTTGAGGTTGCATGCGCCCGTATTCCCCGTGGCGGGTTTGATGCGGCGTTCCTGCTCGGCCGAAATCCCGGTAGTATGGGAAGATGATGCCGATGATAGCGATGGCGATGATGATGGACGAGTGAAGAGTCTTGGGAGGCCCAGGATCCGGAAACAATTCTTGGAGCGATCATGCCGGAAATGAGCCCGTAGGAGTGATATGATAGTTGGTTATCGTGGCGGCAGCGAAGGCGAAGAAACTTCTGAAGACCCATATGAGACCGAGGACATGAAGGCCGTGAAGTTTCATGGATGCAACGCGTGGATGTCTTAGAATTGACCACTACCATGCTTTGGGGAAAGGGTTTTCGGGTGTCGATCCGGTGATAGTCGAAGATACGATCGAAAGAGGAAAATTAACTCCAGTAGCCCAAATGAAAAGATAACCCATGGTTAGATCAAATCCATGAAACAATGTAACACTCCTTATCGAGGTTACCCAAAGAAAGAGTCACCTTCCCAGAATGTATGTCGGCTTTCAGAGAAGTCCTAAGGCAGCAGCATGATGCAAATGCGCCTCCGCCTTGAAGCGCTATCATCATCTCCAACTTCGAGTATTACGAAGGGAGGCCGAGTCATTTGCGCTTCTCTGAGGATGAAATCGAAAAGCACTTGAGTCCCGGCAATGGCGACTCTTGTTGCATGATAACTATGAGCAAGGCACCATGAGAGTGGGTCGGAGGGCGCCACAGCTCACGTGGGCCATCCGAGGGCGGCAACACAACCCCAAACCGAAAGCTGCAGCGGCTTGGAAGAAAGCGGGTGCCAGGGCCGCCCGAGGAAGGAGCCAGTCTGGCTCAGCCCCTGGCTGTGCTGAACTCATTAAGATACCAATGGCCAATAGCCAAAAGGGCTCCCCATTATTCGCTGACGGCATTGAAGAAATCGAGTCAAAAGGCGGTGATGAGGAAGTGTCTGATGACCCGATACGGCCGAGATTTTCCAAAAAAATCGAGAAGCGAGATAAGAAGGCATGGTCCCAAGCTTACCAAAAGGTGATCGCCGCCCCTATGCTAAGACGGCTGAAACTCGAGGACCACACGAAAAGAGGATCCCGTGCTCGCAGTTGAAGCAAGCACAGGCCAACATTTCCTAGATGCTCTACTCACCTTCGTCCCCACTGTCCCCATAAGTGCGGCGGAAGAAAGCACGGCTCGCGCTCTGCGTGCCTATTGATGCTACTCAGGATGATGTAGTACTGACTAATTGGAAACATCCATTCTGCAGAATATAATCACTTTCACGGTCCTAGACCTCCTCTCAATTTAGAGCTGATCATAATGAGCCTCTCTTCATCCGCGATCAGTTTGGATGAGCAGACATACCTCACTCGGGTCCTGATTGATAATAGATTAGGAATATGAACATTCTTCCGGCAAAGATCGTGAGACTTGCTTGATATCAAGACTTCTGACTTGAAGCCTTCTTCTCCTCACGGTCAAAGCTTACGACTCAACATCCCGAGCGATCCTCGGAGTTGCTGCTTTAGACCTCTGGTTTTGGGCGAAATTGATACAGTGGAATTCCAGTTTATCGACATCCCAGGTGCTTTCAATGCCTGGCGGGAGCCATTGGCTTCACCCAGTGAAAGGGTCGCCTCAAGCCTCCTTGATGTGTGAAATTTGTCTCGAATGAGTCCCGAGCGAATATTTACTGGGATTGAGTCACTTTAGAAGGCACAGTGCAGGGCGGAATACCTGTGCAAAATCAAACATAATGAGGAAGGTCACGTACTAACGGACTTCACGGACCGAGCCTCCTGAGGCCCAGGTATTGCAACATAGATCGACGGTCACTCGGGATACAAAAATCCCACCGGTCTTGAAAAATGATGAGAAAAATGAGCTATCTACTGGCCTCGGTTTGGGAAAAGCCAATATGGTACTTTCAAACTCATCGTAGTGAAAGGACAAAATATATGTGTGCAGGATATGAGGCCTCCAGGTGGAGCTGGCTGAGGGAAAAAGATTTGAAGCCGCCACGGGAAAGGTCTGAGCGACAATCCTAAATCTCTCCCCTTCGATCCCTGTTTAGTGACTACTTTCTGCAAAGGTCCCCACACAACAGGAAACATCCTGGAAGCCCGCTCCTGCTGTGGAATGGCTAAAAATACAGCGGATAACACCGGCAAATTGGAAGGAACGAAACTGGCTAACCCGGTCCGTAGAAATGTTCCTGGACCTACCCAAGATACTGGGCTACCAACGCCATGAAAAGTGAGTATACCTTCGGAGGCGTGCCTGACCTGGTGGAACAGTTCGAGAAGCTCACAACCACTATTCCTACTGTTAGGGAAGATCCGAAACCTGAATTCGAACTGGTGGTGCCAAAAGCCTAAGACCCACGGAATTTCCACCGGATGATTGGGATGAATTACGATTATCTCATTAATTGTTCGAAGAAGAAGTCCAGTGCAGGACACGATTGATCTCGGCTCAGTCCAAGAGATGATAGCAGCAATTGAGAAAGGAAAACAAAAATAACCACGTTTCCAGGTGTAAGCCACCAACAGCAAAAATACCGCTAAAGAAGTGGGAAAACCTCTCGAGGCCATCAAACCAAGGAGGAAATGATCACGCAAGCTTGGATTGGTCCCCGTCCCTTTGTGTCAATCTAGGACAACGAGATCCTCCCAGTCTCTCTCTGTTAAGATCGAGTCTCTAAGGTCGTCCGACGACGCTACGCGCCTGAAAGACTACGAGGTCTGTAGCAAGCGCTTGTATTCCCTTCGTCTTCAATGAAAAAAAAAAAAAAAAACAAAAGCTGTGACCCTTAGTGATCGAGCGCGCCAACTAACGATGCAAGAAGCTAAAAGACGTCGAAACGACTTGTCAGGAGCATTCAACCTCTCGGCCGAGAAACCTGAAAATCAATGAGAGTTGGTCGGGGCGCATCGGTCCATGAATGAAACGAAGAATCAGATGGGCCTTAAACAAAGTACACAACAAAAGCAAAAACAAACAAAAGATCTTGCGTCTCGACAAAGCTTTAAAAGTAAATCACAAATCTGCAATTTACAACATTTCTTGATGAGTTGAAGCACGGTCTACTCTGAAGTTCTGAACATGCTAAAAGACTGACTTAATACATTTAACTAATAATGTGTTTGCAGTCTGATGAATGGATCCACAGGAGGTCATTAGCGCCGTCTGCGCTTGTCCCTCGCCATTCTTTCCTTTCTTCCCTCGTCCAGGCGAGTCTTCTTTAAGCTCCACGTGAACCATTTCTGGAGTCTCTCGGTCAAAGTCACAGGGTCCCTCCCAGTAGAGTCAAATAATCCGGTAGCTCGGGGGCCCCGTTAGCCGTGCTTATTTCGGATCTCGCCACTGCCAGTGTAAAAGGGACCTCTTTCCACGTCGGTCGGTCGACTCTAGTCTCGTAGTCAAACAAAGCGTCTTGTCACATCGAAAGGGGTCGGACGAAGGCTTCGCCTCTATAAGGCAACGTAGCTTCTTGCGGCAGCGGATCCCAGAATCGCTCTGCTTTTACTCTCCAGACCACACAGGGCGCTGGCTGCTTATTTGCTCATGCCGGGCCCGGATACAGAGTGCGTCGGCACAACGCTCCCCAGAACGTCTAAGGAGTACCCACAGAGAGGGAAAGCGGAGCTGCTTCCATACCCTCCCGAGACAATACAAAAGGCACACAGGCGCCATACGAAGGAGCCTCCTTGATGGCAAGGTCATCGGCCAGCGAAGGCTCACCTTCCGTCCCAATTGCCGGGGAAACAAGCGGCGGAATATAGAAGGAGGACCGGGACAAACACGGAACTCGACAACGTAGGACCCTTCACCTGCAAGATCCTCCTGGTCTCAATCCTCAGTGCGGAACCCACAGGCGGATACGTCACGTACCAAGGCTGTGCCATCCATCTCTCCCGAGCGGTGATCCATATCAGCCCACAAGAGGTCGGCGAGCAAAGGACCCGCGGGCTAGCAGACGTCGGAGCCTCGGGCATGGCTGGTCTCTCTCGCAGCCTGAGGTGAGTAAGCGGGGCTTCCCCCTCTCCATAAACGATCCCGAGTCGCCGGAGCAGTCGATGCCATGAAAAGAGTCTCCCCAGCGCTGACAGGCCAATCTCTCGGCTACAGTGCTACCGCATCTAGCAGCGCCATCACAAATCATGATTATTTAGGATTGTATACATCCTTCTGAAGTTGGGCATCCTCTCAGACAACCTTCCCTTTGCTACCTCGCGCGGGTCCCTTGACTTGCTCTCACACACAATTAAGCCTGAGCGAAAGCACGTTAGTCCCTCAATTTTATCTCAGAAGCATACATACATTCACAAAAAAGTGCACATATTGTCAAAGAAAAGCATTCATAAGAAGTTTCTAGCATCATTTGCCTAGAACACGTGTCTTTCATCATTTGAAACACGTCACCCGAGCGCATGCTCTCTCGAACACAAAAATTCCAATTTTCACGAAATTCTTTGCACATAAGATTTAATTTCTCAAAATGGCATGCATGAATCCTTTTCATCGTCCAAAATCTTGTTTTCCCATCCGTGATCAGAAAATGACCTAGTTCTAGCACATGCAAGAGCTCCGTCACATTTTAGACATTATTTTTCTCACTTTATTTTTCAAAAATGAGTCATTCTCATACTTTTCTCAAATAAATTGCACATGTGAAATTACCCGGATCCGGCTCGCGCGCGGGCCCCGGCATCTCGCATTTGTCACTTTTGGAAATTGCCCAGATCCGAGAGGCAGCGCAATCGCGCCCCGGCATCTGGCTATTCCGTTTGCATTGCGTTGTGTCGGTGGAGGTGTCTCGCTGTGTTTTTGCTTGTAGAGTCGCCACGCCGTTTTGATTAACCCCAAAACATTGAGAAAAGGCATCAGTTTAAAAATAAACTGTTTTTGTGTGATGAGATTTTGAGTTCGGAGGTCAGGTTACTCCTCGGGAAGAGAATATTAGAATCTTAGAGCTCACCCAAGTGTGAATGTGTGCCCAAAATTTTTGTTGGATTCACGCGAGTTTGAAGACATCCGGTTTAATTTGAAAAATGGAGTCGCCACGCCATTTTGATTTCCTCAAAACTTTGAAAAAAGGATTTTATGGGTTCGGAGGTTAAGTTACCCCTTGGGAAGAACGGATCGTCGTTCACCCAAGGTGCCTTGCCGGAGCAAGTCTCCCAAGATCCCATTAATCGTGCTTGCTTGCGTGCTTTCTTGTGTGCATGTGTTTGAAAATAAGGAGGGAATGTCCCAAGTCATCTTCCGAACGTACAAACCATTTGTTGGTTGTCGCTCGGGATTTCTCGGATTTTATGTATTCGGGATTATGATCCCGTCCTCATCTTGGACTTGTGATCATCGCATTTTTGGACCTTGGGACTTGCGTGATCGAGAGAATGACTCTCTTTATAGTCAAAGATGAGGTTCTTTAGAAAAGGAGGGTCCTTAGCCCATCAATCCTACACTTTAAGACGGTCGAGCTCGTATAGATGCTTCATACTCATCTTAAGTGATAATCGGAGATATAGGGTTCAAAGGTTGTCCCTTTCTAAAGAGATTATGAAACCTTTATGGAAGGAACGATGTAAAGATAGGATCTTTTACACCGGTCCGTTCCGAGGTTACTAATGGGGACATGGGGGAATGTATGTAAAAATGACATTTTTAATGAAAAGATGACATTTTTGGGTTGCAAAGGATGCATTTGATTTAAAGAAATGATCTTTATTGCAAAGGATGCATAAAGACACAATTTTTATGCAAATGATGCATTTTTATGAAGAAATTGGAATTCAATATGCAAAGGATGCATAAAGATTGCATTTTGAAAAGCATAGGATGCTAGTTTATGGTAAAGATAGGATCTTTAAAGCAAATGATGCTTGGAAAAGGGATTTTGAATGCAAAGGATGCATTTTTATTGAAAAGATTTGATTTTTATATGCAAAGGATGCATAAAGATGACATTTTTATTGGAAAATAGGGGTTTTAGGTGCAAAGGATGCACCTTTATGGATAAAGACTACATTTTTAAAGGCAAATGGTGCCTAATGCATGCAAAGGGGAAGGGGGATTATAAAGATATGATCTTTAATCTACCAAGTCCCAAGCAAGATAAAAGCAATGCAATGAGCAATTATAGAGCAATTAAGATGCAAGGTTAGGGCGTGCGAGGTTACCAATGGCTTCCTTTTCTTCTTTGGATGAAGCTAGGAGGAGAGGATTGATCTTGGGCCTTCAAGGAGGAGGGAGATGACTTCTTGAGCTCCTTCTTCACCTTCTTTAACTTCCAGCTGTTCTTGGGAGGTTTCTTCACGTATTATGAGTATTTGTGGGTTGATTTTGTTGTATGTAAAATGGTTAGAGGAGGGCTCTATTTATAGGCAGTCTGGAAATCGCCAATGAAGCCATGCGGCTAGGGACCTCGAGCTAATGCAGCCGTGCGGCATTATCCCTTGTGACTCAGCATTTCTAGAACCATGCAAGGTGGCAAATTCTAGAAGCCTCCTCCCAATTAAGAAAAACGTGTTTCTTAATTGGGAAGGCTCCTTCGACCTTTATTCAATTTGGGCAGGAATATTTCGGACTGAGGAATATTTCCGGAACACTAGGAAGGTCAGGGAATTGGGAAACTTACCGAAATTGCCGGGAAATTTTAGGAAGGCATGAGCGGATTTGGGTACTTACAGAAGCCCCTCGGCAACGTCACTTGCAAGGCGAGTGGGGTTGTCGATAGAAAAGGATTCGATCTGGCGAATGCCGAGACGGATTGAGAGACCGAGGTGGTCGAGTGGCTGAACCTCTGGAAGGCTACCTACGTATCCCGGAGGAATCAAGCCAGGCCGTAGTTCGGAATAGATCCGCTGGGGAATGGAGAAGAGAAACTGGTCTCTTGCTGGGGAAGTAAAAGAAAATGACCTAAGAGGTCAAGCAATTGATCCTACTGGGGATATACTAGGAGTGACCGATGTGGTCAGATATCTGAACCTCTATGAGGGGTTACTTCATCACTGATGAGTGACGAAGGAACAGGGTGACCAAAGTGGTCGGATGGCTGGACCTTTTATGAAAGGCTACCTACGTATCCCGGAGGAATCAAGCCTTGATCGTAGTTCAAGCATCACTAGATAGTTAGGAACGATGTCTAGGATCCTTGAGAGTTTTGACAATTAATGGAGGCTGTCACCTGAGGAAACTAGAGCTTACGTCACTATCGAGGAGATAGAGGTAGCTAAAGTTGAGAGAACTTAAGCATACTTCACTATTCGTGATAGAGGTATCTTAAGTTAGAAGACTTAGCATACGTCACTATCCGGGATAGAGGTAGCTTAAGTTTAGATAACTTGAGCGTACGTCGCTATCCGGGATAGAGGCAGCTTAAGTTTAGAGAACTTAGCATACGTCATTATTCGGGATAGAGGTAGCTTAAGTTAAGAGGAACTCGAGCATATGTCACTATTCGGGATAGAGGTAGCTTAAGTTTAGAGAACTTAGCATACGTCGCTATTCGGGATAGAGGTAAGCTAAGTTTAGAGTTTTGACAATTCGAAGGTTGTCACCTAGCGTTATCCCGTTATAACGGAATTAACGGAGGCGACTGGGAAAAAAGCTTAATTGCTTATGAGATGAGGGACATCTTCTGAAAAGGGTGTTATCTTAATTAAAGGATAACGAGAATTGGAGGCCCAAGTGGAAAGTCCAGGGGCAAAATTGTAATTTTCTGCTCAGAGCGAATGAGGCCGCCCGGCATGAGATGGAGAAAAAGAAGTCGTACGGCTAGAAGCTTGATTTTTCCAGATTATTTAAAACAGATTTGAACGGGCATTGGGCATTATTGCCGCCTAAGAGCTGCCGAGGAAGAGAGAGAAGAGGGAGAGAATTTCTGCAAAATTCTTCAATTTCCTTTGCTTCTATCGATTGGAATGGATCCGGAGGGCAATCCTATACCGAGGCAAGCAAGAAGGAACATCTCCGCGGCTGCGAGAAGGAGGAGGAAAGAACTCGTTCGAACGGAAAGAGAGTATGACTTTCTTACGCCTCCGTCGAAGCTTTACCCGGGGAGAAGGGAGCACAAATCGACGAATCCGCGTCCGGTTGGGGTAAGCGTTCTTATTTGGCTCGATTCCGTCGATTTTGATTGAATTTTCATTGATTTAGGGCTTGACCCGAATTTTAGGAATTTTCTATGATTTTCCTAGGATTTTTGAATGATTTTGAGACATTGATGATTAACCTATGAGGCTAAGAACATGCATGTGCAATTTATTTGATAAAAATAATGGGAATGACCCACTTTTTTCTCGAAAATAAAGTAAGAATGATAATTGTCTAAAGTGAGACGGAGTTCTTGCACGTGCTAGAACTAAGTCAAAATTTTGATTATCAATGAGAAACAAGATTTTGGAAGATGAAAAGGATTCATGCATGCCATTTGGAAAGGCTAATGCTTATGTGCAAAGAATTGTGAAAATTGTGATTTTGTGCTTTAGGAAAGCAATGGGACTTGACATGACGTGTTTCAAGTGATGAAAGACGCTTTTTTGATGCAAATGATGCTAGAAAAATTTTTGTGAATGCTTTTCTTTTGAAAACATGTGCACTTTTTTGAATATATGCATGCTTTTGAAAATGATGAATGATTGACACACTTCTTTGTTGTGCTTGTCTACAGGAGAACAAGTCTAGAGGACCATCTGAGATAGCGGTCAGACTTTGGCAGAGGATGCCAGATTTCGAGAAGAATGGGGTGAATCCCAAGCAGCTAGTGCGGGTTACCGGCCTAGATCTATTCATCGAGGCTATCGGCAGGGGGATCCACATCACCTCGAAGAGCAAGGGCTTGGTTCAGGCCCTATCTGAGTTTTGGTGGGATAGCACTCATAGCTTTCATCTGAGCTGGGGAGAGCTGATAGTGACTCCCGCTGATTTCACGGCTATCACTGGTCTACAGTTCACCGGGAGGCCCGTGACTTGGAGGGACCACATTACAGCGGAGGAGTTCCGAGCTTTGGTTGGGTTTGAGCTGATTCCCAAGGGACTGGGTATGGAGACGAGGAACGTCGAGGTGGCGATCCCGAGCGCATACGGGACTTTGCCGTTAGCGATGTGGCTTGCCAGCCCGGTGGCTAGAGCCTTTGTATGGTTGATGCTGTCGGTCACCATTTTTGCTAATTCTGGGACGCTGGCCATGACTTGCCTCCTCGACTCTCTGGAGAATGTGGATGGGATAGGGACGGTCTCTTGGGGAGAGGCCGGATTGGCGGAGTTGTACTTCTCCTTGGATCTATACAGCCGGAATAAGGCTGCTTCCATGGACTGCTTTTCATTTGCCCTTGAGGTAGTCCCTCTTTCTTTTCTCTTTCTACTTTCTGCCTTGAGACTTTTATGAGAGAGAAATGACCCTTTTGATGTTTTGAACATGCAGTGCAGTTACGTGAGGTGATCGGAGTTCTTTAGTGGAACCAACAGAGCGATATCACCATCTTCCTGCTATGGTCATTTGGAGGGAGATGCGAGGATAAGTTCACGGGAAAGACCTGGATTACTTTTGATTACAAGATGGTGAGGCCGATCATCAACAGGGATGGGCACGATGGAGTGGACTTCTACCCTTGGGGCGGTATCCGAGAGATCTTCTTTGGGAGAGGCCATTGAGGCGACGAGGGCGAGGAGATGGCTTGCGGGCGACATGTGATGTCATATATTTGGGGACCGTTTCTCGAGCGGTATGGCCATGTCCCTCCATTGGACGCCATTACTCCTCGGGATCCTCCGGCCACGGATCTGCGGCCCGAGGATTGGCCGAGAGGATGAGATTGCTAGGTACCCGGGCGGCGTGGCCGAGAGTATTTTGACATGGATACCCCCTACTGTTGTGTTTGTGGAGCGAGCGCTGAGGGCACCACGAAGCTAGTGAAGGCGGCGGTCTCTCGGGGATATGGGGAGGATGAGCCTCTTGACCCGCCGATCCCTCCTGCGCTTTGTCCTATGTGGTCCATGGAGTTCCGAGGAGGATGAGGATTCCTGTCCCAGACACTAGGGAGCCCAGTATACCCTACCGCTGGCAAAGCCTTTGTAAGTATACTTTTAGGGTCTTTCCCTTTTTCGGCTTTCTTTGCTTTTTGAGATTACGAGATTTTCGAGATTTTTTACGAGATTTTTCTCTTCTTTTTCTCGGGTTCCGGCTCGCACTTATGATAGCAGTGGTCAAGCGGAATAGGGGTTGGAAGGACATGTGCCGATCCCTTCGAGGAAGGCGGCTGCGCTTCAGCGGCAGCGGATGCACAGGAGCCCGGGCGCAAGAGACGGCATGTCGGGGGCACAGCGTCTACCTCATCGGCCTCGGAGTACTCTTCCAGTGCCATGCCTCGGAGGCGGGGACCCAATGCTGACATCCTAGAGCAGCTGGCTGAGTACGGGCACGATAATGTCCATTTGTCTGATGTCAGCGACCAGGAGGACCTGATGAGGGAGGCTAGCATCTACGAGCTGAGCAGTGATGAGGAAGAGGAAGAATCGGAGGCCTAGGAGGTCTCTAGAGTGGAATTAGGAACAAAACAAACAATGGACAAATTTTATGCACACTTTGTTTATTTTTTGCTTTATTTGGGCGCCGATGGGGCGAAGACATTGTATCACTATTTTATTTGCTTTTCTAATTTATGCTTTTTAAATTTGCATATTATCTAAGCCTCGGGATAGCTTTTTGCTTGGAATTGGGGCTGAAACTGGGCCAAAATGATTTATAATGGTATATAAATGTTGGAATGGCTTCTGGGCATGTTTTTGTACAGGTTTTGGTTGAAAAGTGGGGTGAAAACTCCCTTTGGGGCAGCAACTTGGTTGCTGCAGATTTTTTTCTGCAGATGGCAAATGTAGCCGTGCGGTTTGGTCCTGAGGGCAAATGAAGCCGTGCGGCTCACAGTTCTGTCTGAACTGGTTATTTTCTGAATAAAAGCAAAGCTTGGCCATTTCATTTCATTTTACACTTAAACTTGTCCCAATTGTTCCCAGAGCACATTTTGGACTTAAAGGCACCATCTTTGGTCATTTTGCAATAGAGAAGCCTGTCAGATTGCAAAGGGGGAAGCGAGACCGTTTTCTGTCCGATCTTCAATCTTGGGTGAAGCACAACTTTCAATTTCACAAGGGGCTGCTTGATTCTTCCTTCAAGATCAAATCTTTATGGCATTTGAGGGATCTCCCGCCCGATTGGGACCTTTTGAGAGCAGCAGCAAGGTTTTGGGACGTCCGGAGACATGTTTACTGCTTTTCCTACAACGAGATTGTCCCAACGTATGAAGACTTCCGAGCCTTGATTGGGGGTCCAGAAATTGAGGCTATATCTATTCCGCTGATCGGAGACATGCCGGTGGCGGTAAAGCTTGCATCTTTTCTGCAGATTTCTCTGGAAGAGGCTGAGGGGATGATGATAGCCCCGGACAGGATTGACCTTTCTGATATCCCGGGCAGGTTTGGGTCTCCGGCTATGGCTGCGACCACGGTGGCTATGGATGCTTTCATTCTTTGCATATTTTACGCTCTGTTCACCTTTGAGACCGTGGGATCTGTCATGGTGGTCTCTTGGACATGGTCGAGAGGCTGTGAGTGGGAAGGATATTGTCCCACTTTGGTTTTGGGTGAGACCCTTCATGGCATCGACAAGATGGCTAGGGAGACCATTTCATGAGGTGCAGGAGTCCAGTGTGCGACTTTGTGGGCTGCGAGGAGAGGCTCGGGGCTTTGCCGGGGGCTTTGCCGACTCGGTGCCCTTGGGTGATTTCTCGGAGAGGTGCACCGAGCAACGAGGACCGGGGTAGGCAGGAGGCGACGATGGCTAGGCTATCCGCCGGACATCCGTTGGTGGATACCTCCTTGGAAGTTGCGGACCAGGGAGGATATTTCGGGAGTCTTATCTTTGTGAGGGTTCCGGGGTTCTGCTGGTCATCTTTTACATTCCTGTTTGGTATCCAGGCGGTTTGGGGCTTTACGGGAGCCATTGAGTGATTGGGAGGACATCGGACCATGGAGGTGGTGCCATTGGACATGAGAGATCCGGCCCGGCTTCTCATTCTTCTCGAGGGCTTGGACATATCTTGCTTTCCCACCCAGGGCTATCTTCGGGAGCGGGAAGAGCACCATCTTGACCACTTGTCTACTTGGGTAGTACGAGAGGGAGATGGGAGCGACTCGAGGTCATTCTGGGGAGAGACGTCGAGGCTTTATTGGGGGCCGGCGCGGACTCGAGTAGGACTGCGAGGGAGGCGAGGCTAAGGCGAGTCGCCATAACCGGTCGGAGTGACCTAATCGGAGATATGGAGGCTCGATACAAGAGATTGTCCGAGGTCGCTCCTTCTGGCTGAGGCTCGAGAGGGAGGAAGTGCGGACTCGTGCTCGTGTAGAGAGGGCACTTATTGACACGGGTTTGATAGAGGCTCCGGTGAGGATACTGGGAGATCGGGATAAGAGATACCGACCTTATAGAAAAGAAGAGAAAGAAAACTTCGACGGGGTCGAGGTAAAGGAAGAAGACCAAAGAAGACTCGGCGAATGACGGTGACGGATCTTTTCTTAGGATTCCCTTATTGCCATTTTGCAAACACATTAGTTTATTTAGGCATTTTTTGTATTTTTAGATCTTTGTAGCGAGTTAGCGAGAGTCAAGAGTAGACCGTGCTTGAACTCATCAAGAAATTTTTAACTTGTAATGAACAAGAAATATTATCTTAGAAATTAATCAAGACACATTTCATGGAAATTCAAATGTCTTATTGCTTGGGACCCGTTTTATGAAAACTGAAATACCCTTTATTATTTAGGACTCACTTCATGGAAGCTTGATTGCCCTTTTTATTATTTAGACCGAACCATATATGGCTGCCTACGTTCCCCTTTTACAAGAAAGAATAAGGGGCTCAGGTCTTCGTAGTTCATTCTGGTGAACTTTTTTTATGTGCAGCCCTGTTTTTTGCCTAGACCGCCCTTTTTAGGGTTTTCAGCCTAGCTGGGCATTACTCTTTTTGCACTAAGATTTTTTTCTCTTTTTTTTTTATGTGCAACCCTGTCTTTTGCCTAGACCGCCCTTTTTTGGGGTTTTCAACCTAGCTGGGTATTACTCTTTTTGCACTTTTCTTTTTTTTTTTATTATTTTTTTTATTTAGACATAGTATCTTTTGAGCTTATCACCGTTGACTGGGTGGACAAAGGGATTGTCGTCCAGGTCTGCAAGCTTCATGGCTCCTCCCGATAGTATCTTCTGCACCACATAAGGGCCGATCCAAACGGGTTCCCATTTTCCCAGGGGGTTGTCTGCAGTAGGGGCTTCACTTTCGGCACTAAGTCACCCTCTTTGATGTCTACGGCCTTGACCTTTTTATCAAACGCTCTGGCCATTCGCCTCTGGTAGGCTCGGGTGTGTTCCATGGCTTTTAGCCTTCTCTCATCAAGCGGGGCCAACTCATCATGCATTGCGCAACCATTCTACTTCATTGACACTTTGTTTTCCGGGAGGACCCTTAATGACGGGATTTCCAACTCCACTGGTAACACTGCTTCCATCCCATAGGTTAGGGCAAAGGAGTTTCTCCTGTAGGCATTACGACAGACGTTACGCCGCCCCCGAGTGCCAAGTGCGGCTTTTCGGGCCAATCACGACCACGGGTGGCCATTTTCGGATGATCCGTTTGAGTGTCTTATTAGCGGCTTCCACGGCTCCATTAGTACGAGTGCGTACGGAGATGACTTGTGGCGAGTGATTCTGAATTCTGACAGCAACCTATCGCAGTCCCCTTCAAAGTGCGACCTATTATCGGAAATGATCTTGTTGGGCACCCCATATCTGCACATTATGTTTTCTTTGATGAACTGGGCAACCTTCTTGGAAGTGAGGACCTTGTAGGACATGGCCTCTACCCACTTGGTAAAGTAGTCGATGGCTACTAGCACAAATTCGTGTCCATTGCTTCCTGTCGGGGCTATTTTCCCTATCACGTCAATACCCCAAGTTGCAAACGGCCAAGGAGTCGTCATGCAGTACAGGTCATGAGGCGGGAGATGGTTGAGGTTGGCAAACCGCTGGCACTTGTCGCATGCTCGGACGTGCTGGACACAGTCCGTTTCCATGGAAATCCAGTAGTAACCCATTCTAAGGATCACTTGCATCAGGGCTCTAGCATTCATATGAGGACCGCAGGGACCATTGTGGACTTCAGTCATCAACTCTTTGGCCCTTTTTCGAGTGACGCACAAGAGGAGTGGTCCTTGGTACCGCTTCTTGTACAGGTTGCCTCCTATAATGACATAATGGGAGGCCAACCTTTTCAAAGCTTGTAAGCTTTTGGCTCTGACACCCTCTTTCGGTCTACCTTCTTCGTCTACGAAAGTGACTCTCCATCTTTGAGGAGCTGGTAAATTTGATTGTACCGGGGTTCCTTTATAGGCTCGGGTCAGGTTTACTTCACTGACGAAGGTGGGGCTTCTCTTCTACCCACTCTGAAGGGTTTTATGGCTTTTCCCTCGGGGATCTCTACCAATGAAGCTAGAGTAGCTAAGGCATCTGCGAATCTGTTCTTTTCCCTCGGCAAGTAGTGGAAGGTCACTTCTCTGAACTGTCCAATCAACTCCTCCATATGGGCATGAATACCGCTGCGGGGGTTAGGGTCCACTTGATCTTCCATTTGTTGGAAACCTGGTTGATGATGAGTGAGTCTCAGTAAACTTCTAGCTCCTTGACGTTCCTTTCTAAGGCGGCTTCCAAACCGGCAATGCGAGGCTTCGTACTCGGCAACATTGTTCGTGGCGGGGAAGTTCAACTTGAGGGCTATGGGTGTATGCTCATCTTTCGGATCGACCGGTAGCATCCGATACCGTTTCATCTTTTGTTAGCGGCTCAGTCAAAGAATAATTGCCATCGGTTTCGGGCTCATTTGCAAGATCCCTTCATGCAGGAATTGGGGTTCGAGCCCTCTGTCTTCATTCTTGGGGAAGTTTGCCGGTGGTCGACAACGCTTGACCCTTAATGGCCTTTACGGTCACATATTTGATGTCGTACTCTGCTAAGAAGAAGGACCACTTTGCTAGACGCATCGAGAGGGAAGGCTTATCAAATATATACTTGATGGGGTCCATTTTTAGACCAAATTCACGGGGTGGGCTTGCATATAATGCTTCAACTTGCCGACTACCCGGACCGGTCTACGCACGAGTTTTTCACATCTTTGAGTAATTGAGCTCACTTCCACTGCGGCTTAGGGTGACAAAGTAAATGGCATTCTCTACCGAGAGTCTTTCTTCTCTGAGCAAGCATAGCCCCAAGCTGCCGTATCGGTGACAGTGAGATAGAGCGAGAAGAGGTTTACGTCTATGTGGGGGCATAGCAGCTGGAGGATGTACCAAGTATGCCTTGATGCGGTCAAAAGCATCCTGGCATTCTTTGGTCCATTACGTGTCTACGTTCTTCTTCATGAGCTTGAAGATGGGCTCGCACATAGTGGTCAGGCGGATTGTGAAGCTTGTGATGTCTTGCGGTTTTCCCATAAAGCTCTTGACTTACATGCAGGTTTGAGGTGGCCTCATATCCATAATGGCTTTGATCTTTTGGGGGTCAACTTCAATACCTCGCTCTGTGACCATATACCCAAGCACTTTTCCCCTTGTCACTCCGAAGGTGCATTTGGCAGGGTTTAGTCTCATGGAATGTTGTCTCGGCCTCTCAAAGAACACGCGAGGTCAACAAAGTGCTGTCCATCCTTGCCTTTGGAGTGGATTATCATGTCGTCTACGTAGACCTCAATCTCCTTGTGGATCATGTCATGAAAAAGCGCGGTCGCTGCCCTTTAGTAAGTAGCCTCGGCGTTCTTAAGCCCAAATGGCATCACTGTATAACAGTAAGTTCCCCACGGTGTGGTGAAGGCTGTCTTTTCTTGGTCTTCCTCGGCCATCTTGATCTGGTTTGTATCATGCAAAGCCATCAACGAAGGATTTGACTTCGTAGTTAGCGATTGAGTCCACAGGATGTCTATGTTTGGCAAAGGGTAATCGTCCTTGGGGCTGGCCTTGTTCGAGATCTCGGAAATCCACACGGCAGCGCACCTTCCCATTGGCCTTGGTGACGGTCACAATATTGGATAACCATGTCGGATATTGATGACTACGATGAATCCTACCCTTGATAGCTTCTCAATTTCTTCTTTGACCTGTAGAGACCATTACGGCTTGATCTTCCTCGGTTTACGCTGCGGCTTAGCATGCGGTGCTAGAGGGATTACGTGCTCTACTATCGAAGCTGTCTAGCCAGGCATATCCTGTACGTCGACGTATTCTACGAGCGGATTGATCGGTCTGTCCCGTTTAACCCCCTGGAAGAAGTTTCCGATCTGTGTCTCTTTAGGTTCCTTGACGGTACCCAAGTTCACACTTGTCAAAACCTCCTCGGCGGCTTGGGCCCGGTTTTCCTCTTTTACGAAACACTGCTTAAAGATTTCTTTAATGTATTGTTCATTTAGTGTGTTTGCATCTTGTTCAAATGATTCATTATTAAGCTGTTGTTAAGTTTTGAGTTAATTTATCATTTGTTAAGTTGGAAATAAGAGGATACTCGAAAGATCTGTCATTTCATTCAAAATAAGGGGAAAGATGACATCGATTACATTTTGATAGTCCTCGGGCGTGAGGCCTTCGGATGACTCGGAAGGGGGCCCGGAATTCAAAGATTCTGACTCGGCCCGAATAGACAACGGGGTGTACGACATGGCCCAGGTTGAGAAGGACGGGAGTACCAATCCAAGCTCCGCGATCATTTCTTTGTCGGGCGCTGCTCCAGTCCCCGAGAACGTCTCCCAATTCTTCAATGGCATCTCTGTCTTAGTTACCAAAGTGCGGGGATCAAAAGGATTTTCACCACCGTCTCCAATTACGGCAACTATCTCATCATCGAAATTTGAAGTCGATCAAATGCGGGATTTGTGCTTCTTCATCAAACAAGCATGTAGCAAGCCCCGCTCACTTGTCTTCACTATTGGCGGCTTCTATCTGGCTGATCTTCGGAAGAGCTAACTCGAAAGCGAGAGAAGTCCATTACCGGGATCTTGACTCTTTGTATTGTACGAGTTCCCTTTGAAGACATACTCGTTCTGAACGGTAGTGGTAGCCCCAGGAATGTCTGACAAGTCAAGGAACATTCTTCGAATAGGATTGGCTGGCTTTCCCCTCATTTTCTCAAGATTTTCCGGAAGGGTTTTCTGTAAGGAGATCTGGTGATCACTTTTATCGTATTACGTCCCGCCTTTTGTAAAGTAATGGGTCAGGGATAAACTGTAGGGATGAAGTTTGGACCCACTTTAGCTTTTCGGTCATTCGGTTTATACCCCAATGGTATACGGTAGTCTGGCTCCTTCCACATCGATGATGGTATTGCGACCACCCACGAAGTCTTCTACCCAATCCCGAGTCCCCGACAGGAAGATAACCCATTTTCTCATCATTCTCATGGCGGGAAGGTAGCTTTCAATATGAGTCAGGGGACAATCGGTGCCGTTGAACTTTTCAATCTCGGCATCAGGAACTTTGGAGGAAGAGGGACAATTTTCTTTGGGATCGATGTCCCGATATGCCGCTTTTTGGTGCTCGAGTTCTCAGAACTTCTCTTGCATGGACTTAACTTGTTCCATCAACCAAGTCATGTTGGGGTCGGGGACGGTTTCGATTACGAAGACGAGGCTTGTCGGATTTGAGTGGCGGGGTGTGGGTGGCACGATGGTAGGCTGGTACCGTGGCTTGGAGTCTTTAGAAGGGAAATAGGTGTAAACTTGGCACAGTCCGGTGTTTCGATGAGGCTAACCAGAGGCATAGGAATTAGGCTCGTAGTTGCAGAAGTAGGAAAAAGGAGCCTCGTGGGATCCTATTGGCAAGGTTGGAGGTGGAAGATCTGGCTGTGGCGGGCGGGGAGTTAAAAGGTCACTTGATTGATTCGAGGCTGGAAGTTGTGCAGGACGGCCCATCTTGGGGAGAGGGAGTGAATCCCGTAGGGTAGTGCTGGAGAGGCTGCGTGTGGCCAGGATAGGCTGTGGCGTTTGTTCTCTGTTGGTAGGGAACAAAGTGGGTCTTATACGAGGAGGAGAGGGTGTTGGGACCCTAATGGCTTGGGATCTTTGGAAAAGGCTGAAAAGGGACAGTCTTTGGCAAAGGCTCATATGTGGATGGAGGAGGAGGGCCTTGGTTATAGGCTAGGGGAAATTTGAGATGGTTACTTACGGAGTTTCATCTTCTACCATAACCAAGGAACCATTAGGCTCTACCACTATACGGACCCCGTGACGGCGTAGCGTATCAATGAGCATGGCTCTTTGTTCCTCATGGGCCCCTTACATTGTTTTCCAAGGCTAAGGCTAGCTCGTCTTCCCTAGTCATCGGGTTACCCAAAGCCGGTGTTGTTCTCTGTCGAATCGGACATTCGACTCTACGGGTGACCAAGCGAGGATTACGGCGAGGCTGTACGAGAATGCGCTAACAAGTCGGCGGCCGGTTTTCTCACCCACTTCTTTCTCTCTGCGGGAAAGGGATGGGAAAGGTTTAGACTCGGGGTAGGTGTTTAGGAGGTGAAGGCTCGGGCAATATGCAAATTAGAATCTTCCGGTTTACTTAAAACGAGTGTCTTTTATTAATATCTATTTGGTTGGAAAAGGGGATTTGCCCTTCTTTTCGTAACTACTCTAGATCTGGATCGGTGGGTTCGTCACTACGTCTATAAGCCCCTCGTATTCCACCTGTATTTCGACCTCCCGGGGTGGGCGGCCCGGGCGAGGGCCCTATAGGGCACGCGGATCCCACCGACCGAGAGTAAAGAACGCTCCTAACGGGTCTAGCGGGTCATAGGAACTTTCAACGCACGAGCGATGCGGATTATAGTCAAGGCAATACCGGGAAAGTCTCGTCTTTCTGCCTTGATAGAATTTTGGCAGAATTTCGCTTGAGCGAATAACGTTTTGACTTTCGGTAATGTCTGAGAAGATAATAGGCATGGGTCGGGCGGCAAAAGCTGGATGACACAGTGTCACATTGAACTTCGTTGCATACGCCGGGCGTGAGTCAGAATCGAAGTCAATGCCGGGTCAAGATCTTGCCAATTTTTCCTTGTCGGAATTTTGGCAGAGCTTCGCTTTGAGCGAAAGATCTTTTGATTTGTTGGCAAAGACTCGGTCTTTGACTCTTACGCATTCCGTGCAGGTCAAGGTCAATAGTCAATGTCGGAGTCGAGATCTCGCCAATTTTTCCTTGTCGGAATTTTGGCAGAGCTTCGCTTGAGCGAAAATCTTGGCCTCCGTTATGAACTAAGGCTTGACCTTTACGAGGGTATGCAACTGGGCTATATGACACGGACTAGACCAAAAACCAACCAAAAGTCACGGTTTTTTGAAACGTGTGACACGGACTGTGCATTGGTCGTCTTGTTTGCCATGGGGAGGTTGGGATGATTCCGTGCGCGCCCGGGAGCATCGTAAGGCTGTCCGTGACTGCAGCTGGAATCACCCTCGGGTTTGAAGGACGTGCGTGCAAAGTGTACAGGATATATCAGGTGCGCGTAGTGTGCGGTCTCCTAAAAATGTTCCTTTTTGAGTTAAAACAGAGATTTTCAGAATGTGTTTTAAAGGAATGATTTTCGGGACGGGGAAAATGCAACACGTAAGCACGTAAATTTTTTGGAGCCGGTCGGTCATGGAGAGTGAGTAGCCCCAAGGCGCTAGAGGCTGCCCAGTTAACCACGATTTTTCCTGGTGGAATTGCCACTGAGGTCGCCCGGTCAGAATCCAAGGAGGATTGAGCCGTACGACTGCATGGATCAATTTTCCAGGTTCCACTCCTTTTGCTATTTTTCGGGTTGTTTCCCGCTCAAAGCAAGCACGATTAATGAAATCGGCGACGGGAGTCTAACCCACTCAAAGGGAAAAGCTTTCTTTTATTTTTTCAAAAAAAAATTTCGAAAAGGGATACTGGTACGTGGGATTGTTAAACCACCGGTTATCCCAACTCCCAAATCAGGGAGTGATACAGGAAGGTTAAGTGGTTTCCACCTATATACCGAGTATCGATTTTTGTTTTGAAAATAAAAGCTTTTCTCCTTTGGGATATCCCCAGCGGAGTAGCCAAACTGTGAATGTGTGCCCAAAATTTTTGTTTGTTGGATTCACGCGAGTTTGAAGACATCCGGTTTAATTTGAAAAACGGAGTCGCCACGCCATTTTGATTTCCTCAAAACTTTGAAAAAAGGATTTTATGGGTTCGGAGGTTAAGTTACCCCTTGGGAAGAACGGATCGTCGTTCACCCAAGGTGCCTTGCCGGAGCAAGTCTCCCAAGATCCCATTAATCGTGCTTGCTTGCGTGCTTTCTTGTGTGCATGTGTTTGAAAATAAGGAGGGAATGTCCCAAGTCATCTTTCGGACGTACAAACCATTTGTTGGTAGTCGCTCGGGATTTCTCGGATTTTATGTATTCGGGATTATGATCCCGTCCTCATCTTGGACTTGTGATCAATTCATTTTTGGACCTTGGGACTTGCGTGATCGAGAGAATGACTCTCTTTATAGTCAAAGATGAGGTTCTTTAGAAAAGGAGGGTCCTTAGCCCATCAATCCTACACTTTAAGACGGTCGAGCTCGTATAGATGCTTCATACTCATCTTAAGTGATAATCGGAGATATAGGGTTCAAAGGTTGTCCCTTTCTAAAGAGATTATGAAACCTTTATGGAAGGAACGATGTAAAGATAGGATCTTTTACACCGGTCCGTTCCGAGGTTACTAATGGGGACATGGGGGAATGTATGTAAAAATGACATTTTTAATGAAAAGATGACATTTTTGGGTTGCAAAGGATGCATTTGATTTAAAGAAATGATCTTTATTGCAAAGGATGCATAAAGACACAATTTTTATGCAAATGATGCATTTTTATGAAGAAATTGGAATTCAATATGCAAAGGATGCATAAAGATTACATTTTGAAAAGCATAGGATGCTAGTTTATGGTAAAGATAGGATCTTTAAAGAAAATGATGCTTGGAAAAGGGATTTTGAATGCAAAGGATGCATTTTTATTGAAAAGATTTGATTTTTATATGCAAAGGATGCATAAAGATGACATTTTTATTGGAAAATAGGGGTTTTAGGTGCAAAGGATGCACCTTTATGGATAAAGACTACATTTTTAAAGGCAAATGGTGCCTAATGCATGCAAAGGGGAAGGGGGATTATAAAGATATGATCTTTAATCTACCAAGTCCCAAGCAAGATAAAAGCAATGCAATGAGCAATTATAGAGCAATTAAGATGCAAGGTTAGGGCGTGCGAGGTTACCAATGGCTTCCTTTTCTTCTTTGGATGAAGCTAGGAGGAGAGGATTTATCTTGGGCCTTCAAGGAGGAGGGAGATGACTTCTTGAGCTCCTTCTTCACCTTCTTGAACTTTCAGCTGTTCTTGGGAGGTTTCTTCACGTATTATGAGTATTTGTGGGTTGATTTTGTTGTATGTAAAATGGGTAGAGGAGGGCTCTATTTATAGGCGATGCGGAAATCGCCAATGAAGCCGTGCGGCTAGGGACCTCGAGCTAATGCAGCCGTGCGGCATTATCCCTTGTGACTCAGCATTTCTAGAACCATGCAAGGTGGCAAATTCTAGAAGCCTCCTCCCAATTAAGAAAAACGTGTTTCTTAATTGGGAAGGCTCCCTTTCAGCCTTTATTCAATTTGGAACTGTTCCGGAATATTTCCGGAACACTAGGAAGGTCCGGGGAATTACCGGGAAACTTACCGAAATTGCCGGGAAATTTAACCGGAAGGCATGAGCCAGATTTGGGTACTTACACCAAGTCGCCTCGTAAAAATTAGTCTTTCGATACCCCTTCTTTCTTTAAATGTTGTGTGTGTGTGCTTTTAAAAATGCATGCTGTGTCGGATGTCTACATTGTACACTGCTTATTGAAATGTATTGAAATAGTAATGGAAGGAAGCATTATCAATGTTGGTTCGTGTCTGTCTTCCGCTGGGGAATAGTGTTTGAGGATGGAATAGTGTTCCGGGACGGACCGAGATTGCTTCGGGATGTGCCGGTTATCTGCGGACAGAGCTTCGGCGTGCCTCAGGATTGTCAAGTGTGCACTCGGGCAGAGTTTCGGCGTGCGTTGGGATCGCATGGATCTTTGACTGGATTCGGGCAGAGGTTCGGCGTGCGTCGGAATCGTCGGCTGGATTCGGGCAGAGGTTCGGCGTGCGTTGGAATCATCGGTTGGATTCGGACAGAGGTTCGGCGTGCGTTGGAATCGTCGGTTGGGTTCGGGCAGAGGTTTGGCGTGCGTTGGAATCGTCGGTTGTATTCGGGCAGAGGTTCGGCGTGGGCCGGGATCCCCAGTTTGACTCGAAAAGAGCCGGGATGCCTCGGGAAAGACCAGACAAGGCCTCGGAGTACCACGAGGGACCTCAGAGTACCTCGAGAGTGCCTCGGGGCAGTGCGGGAGCATCGCGGGAGCGCTCGAAAAGGGCTTCGGAGCACCACAAGGGAGCTCGGAAGGCTCCGGAAGGAACCGAAAGGGACCGGGAGAGCCCTGAGGGGTCTTAGAGAGGGAGCCTGAAGGCTTAGGGAGAGAAGAGAAGAGGGAGGTGTGAAAATTTCGAGAGGGGGAGCCCTCTATTTATAGTGTGGGAAAAGTTGCAAGAAGGTCCGTATGGACCTTCTAGGAAAACCAAAATTTTAGATTTCCGGGATTTGAGGGAATCTCGTGGACTTTAAGCGGATTTTGTAATAATTATGTCTAGGAGCAAAGAGGTCCGTACGGACTTCCATGCTTTTCCACATTTTGTAATTGTGATGGCAAGCTAGTTCTCGTCGAGAGCTTTCCAACCATATATGGCACGTCTCAATCGGAGTTCGTATGAAGGAGTTATGACCTCCGGAAGTTTGCCCCTGGTTTTGTCGTATGCTGGGATGGAAAGCGATCCAGATTGGGGTACTTACAGAAGCCCCTCGGCGACGTCACTTATGGAGGAAGTGGGTTCGTCTATAAGATAAGGGTCCTGATCTGGATCGCGTGCTAAGAGAGGATGTGACCGTGTAGGCCAGTTTGTGAGGACGTGGCAGTGTCCTTTTGTGTGACCGTTTAGGTCAGTTGGCTGGACCCTGTGATAGGATTCCTACGTATCCCTAAGCGGGAATCAAGCCTGATCGTAGTTCGGGTGTGGGGTGAGTGTTTTAGTGCACGAGGACGTGTGATATCCTCTGATTGAGACTCTGTGCGTGGACGTGGTGGTATCCTGTGGGTGACCGTTTAGGTCAGTTGGCTAGACCCTGTGATAGGATTCCTACGTATCCCTAACGGGAATCAAGCCTGATCATAGTTCAGAGGTCGTGTAATCGTGAGTGCATGCGGACGTGGTGGTGCCCTGAGGTGATGTGATCGCTAAGGTCGACTGTGAGGACGTGGTGGTGTCCTAAGGTGACCGTTTAGGTCGGTTGGCTGGACCCTTTGATAGGATTCCTACGTATCCCAAGTGGGAATCAAGCCTGATCGTAGTTCGCGTATGAGGTGATCTTACGAGAAGGTGGGTAATTTCCCGAAAAAGTGGGTAATCTCACGAAAAGATGGGTAATCTTACTAAAAGATGGGTAATCTCACTAGAAGATGGGTAATCTCACTAAAAGATGGGTTAATCTCACGAAAAAATGGGTAATCTCATGAAAAGATGGGTAATCTCACGAAAAGATGGGTAATCTCACAAAAAGATGGGTTAATCTCACTAAAAGATGGGTAATCTCACTAGAAGATGGGTTAATCTTACGAGAAGATGGGTAATCTCACTAAAAAATGGGTAATCTCACGAAAAGATGGGTAGTCTCACTAAAATATGGGTTGTGATATAGGAGGACGTGTTTTGGAAATTTATATGGTCTTCCGGACTAGGTAATTTAAAGCCTTCCAGGCTACGGATAATGATTTGGGAGATTTATACGGTCTTCCGGACCGGGTAATTTAAAGCCTTTCGGGCTACGGATAATGATTTGGGAGGTTTATACGGTCTTCCGGACCGAGTGGTTTAAAGCCTTTCGGGCTGCGGATAGTGATTTGGGAGGTTTATACGGTCTTCCGGACCGAGTGATTTAAAGCCTTCCGGGCTGCGGATAGTGATTTGGGAGGTTTATAAGGTCTTCCGGATCGAGTGGTTTATAGCCTTCCGGGCTGCGGGTAATGCTAGTGATGGTGAAATTGTGAGTGTGGAGGCGTTTGCACCTTGGGATTCGTGTTTTGAAGGCGTTTGTGCCTTGGGGTTTGGGCTTATGATGACGGCCGGAAAAGGCGAGGAGTATCTAAGTGGAGTTTCTTTGAAGGTGTCTATACTCTAAGTGAGACTGTTTAGGGGTATCTACCCTATGTGAGACTGTTTGGGGGTGTCTATCCTAAGTTGAGAGATGGCTAATCTTACGAAAAGATTGGTAATCTTACTAAAAGATAGCTAATTTTACAAAAAGATGGGTAATCTTACTAAAAGATATGCTAATCTTTCGAAAAGGTGGGTAATCTTTCTAAAAGATATCTACCCTATGTGAAGGATGGCCAATCTTACAAAAAGATTGATAATCTTACTAAAAGATAGCTAATCTTACTAAAAGATGGGTAATCTTGCTAAAAGATATGTTAATCTTACGAAAAGGTGGGTACTCTTTCTAAAAGTTATCTACCCTATGTGAAGGATGACCAATCTTACCAAAAGATCGATAATCTTACTAAAAGATATGAGATATCTATCAGGGAGACAGGGGGGTGGATCTCACTACGAGGTAACAGAGGATATGTTTAAAGACATAAGTATGATTTTTTTCATACCTTTGTTGTGTTTACCTGCAGGAGGAAGGGCCTTTATGAGGAGGAAGTTGAGGACGTTGTATGCCTCTGACGGAGATAATGAGGATGTGGGGCGCCTCTGACCGAGATAGTGAGGAGGTGGTGCCGCCTCTGGCTGAGATGATGAGAACGTGGTGGCGCCTCTGGCTGAGATGATGAAGTGTTTGAGGACGTGTGGCGCCTCTGACCGAATTGTTGAAATGTTGAGGGCGAGGTGGGGCCTCTGTCTGAACTTGCGGTGAGGGAGAGGTTACGCCTCCATCTGAACTTGCGGTGAGGGCGAGGTTACGCCTCGGTCTGAACTTGCAGTGAAATGTTTGAGGTCGTGGGGCGCCTCTGACTGAGATGATGAGGACGTGGGATACCTCAGGTGCTGGACAAGGAGAGGAGGGATGGCTCGTCTTCTTTTTTCTTCTTCATTCTGACTTCTGCGGACGTCTTGGAGTATCCGGTCGAGGAAGGTGCTGAGTTCACCGAGGATGATGAGGTGGATGGCGGAGGCGCCGAGATGCCGGATTTCTCGCTTGTGGAGGATGATGATGATGAGTCGGATTAGGGCTCTTTTGCTTTCCCTCTTTCCGTTGTTTTTTTTGTTTTGTAGAGCAACATACATTTTGTACCTGTAATAAAACACTTGTATTTGCACAACAAAGTATTTTATTTTAAGATGTAATGATGTATTTGTGATTCTCGGGATTGACCTAGGAATTGTTGCTAGCTTATTATTATTTTTGTGCATGTCACATGAGCTGGGAATGCATTTGTGGTTAGTGGAGGCTGAGGCGCATTTGGCGTGTTTTCCGAGCGGCTTGGGGTCCTGAAGCGGCTTTGACAAATTTCATGAGCGGCGGCGGGAGTGATATCTCCAGGGACGCATTTGCTTTGTGCTTGACAGCCACTCTTTTTGGGGTTAGCTACCTCAGGATACGTGACGGTGCTCTGTTGGATGTGGCAGTCCATTGTCGGGCTGGTGAGGACATCGTTCCCTTAGTTTCGGGGGAGACTTTCCACGGCATAGATCGCTTGGCGATGGGGGATCGGTTCATGCATGGGGGAAGCCCCTGCTTTTCTTGCATTATGGTGGCGAGAGAGAGAGAGATTTCAAGCTACGACAGTGCCTCTGACATCCTTCAGTCTGTGGACGTTTGCTCGGCAACCTCTTGTATTGGATATGGATCAGTCCGCCTGGGAGAGATGGATGGCACAGCTTGGTACGCATCAAATTCGCTGGTGGGTTCCGCATTGGAGGATCAAGACTAGGAGGGCCTTTCAGGAAGGTTCCTATGTTGTCAGAGTTTTGTGTTTGTCTTGGTCCTCTTTCTATGTTCCATCGCTTGTTTCCAGGTAGTTCGGGATGAGGCAGGAGCCTTTGCTGAGCTGGGAAGGCATTGCCACTATGAAGGTAGCCTCCTTTTGCATGACAGATCCAGATGCCTTTCCATATTTTCTGAGGGTATGGAAGTATTCCACTTTCCCTCCTGTGGTGCTCCTTCGACGTCGGGAGAGTATTGTGTTGACCACCGAGTACCTGGATGAGCAGCATGTCGGGCAGTCCCAAGTAGTTTTGGAGAGCAGGCGTGAGGCGATTCCGGGGCAAGATTGTCTTCTCAGCTATAGCCTTAGGAGTGCAGAAGCCTGGTCTAACCCTCAGGATGTCATGGGAGACGCTTTGTTTGACTACGGGACTCGAGTTGACAGACTGGCGGGGAGAGGTTCCCTTTTGTAGACTCGTAGGGAGGAGATCCGAGTCGAGGCATGGGCGAACGATGCTCTGAGAGCGACTGGTTTTTTTGACACGCCGAGGAGTACTCTTGATCTCGGAATGATGGAGACAGAACTCGCTCATGTGGAATGAAAGAAGACTTGTTGGGGACAAGGGAAGAAAGGAAAGAGTGACGAAGGGCTAATCGCGAGTAGCATGAAATGACCTTCTGAAACACTGAGTATCCATTCATTGCCATTGCAGACACATTGATTGTTAAATGTTTTAAGTTGTCTTTCAGCATGTTGTGAATCGAGAGTATACCGTGCTTGAACTCATCAAAAAGTGTTTTAACTGTGATAATTTTTGATTTACTAGTAAAGCTTTGTCGAGACGCAAAATCTCTTGTTTGCTTCTTGTCTGAGCCTTGGTGGCGTCAATTTTTGGAATTTTGTGTTTTCCTTAGACTGAACCAATGAAGGCTGCCTATGTTCCCCTCGGACTGAGAGGCTCAGGTCTGCGTAGTTCAACCCTCTTTTGTAAGAGAAACGATATGTACTGTATACTCGCAAGGGCGTATTTATTTTTGAAAGGTGGGAACGGGTTCCCTTTTGTTTGAATGCCTTATTTGATGTAGGCACAAAAAACACGCTTTTGGGGTTTAACTCTTTTGAGAGAGTATGAGCATTGAAAAGCTTGTAAAAGTGTATGGAAGCCCTTGCTGACAGAAAATCAGTGTTTAGCTCTATTTTCCTATTTTGTAGAAAAAGAAGACTTGTCGAGACATTTGAAAACTTGATTTGTTCACATTGATCCCATGTTTGCTTAAAACCCTTGGTTGATGTTCGGGTTATTCAACAATTAAACCTGATATGCTTTGATTAATCATGAGGAGAAAGTCAACCGGTATCCAGGATCGAGTTGGTCTCAGTGTGGAAAGAAGGTTCGTGCAAGTAGCAAGAGAGGTCATTGATGAGACCGGGTTTGTGGATTTGTATGTGTTTATGACCGGACCATTTCTGGTTGCCTACGTTCCCCTTAAGACAAGGAGCTCAGGTCGACGTAGTTCGGGGTTGAACTGTGTTTGGCTTTGGGGCCAAGGCATAGATATTTGCGTGGCCTTTGGCGAAAAGGCTCGGAAGGTTGAATGATGAGGCGCGGGCCTTGAGGTGATTTCTTGACAAGTCGTATTTGACGGCAGCTTCAATGAATCCATTGCTTCTTGATCGTTGGCTCTGGGTCCTTAACCTCATTTATTTTTGTGAAGCTTCTGCTTGAGCTCTTTTTTTTGTAGCTTCTGCTTGAGCTTTTTTTTTTTGAAGCATATGAGGGCGAAGGCAAGCCCCTGCTTGAACTTTATTTATGCGCACGAGGGCGAAGGCAAGCCCCTAGGTTGTTGTCGACATGGGGTCAATCTTTTGATGCTGAGTGACCTTTTGTTGTCCCTTGATGTTGCTGCCGTCGTTGACTTGGTCAAGGTGATAGTGGGGACAAGTTTTGGAAAGTGTATGGCTTGATGGAGGCCTTTGTGTGGGGTATGGTAAGATGTATGGGAAGCTATCGATTGACTTTCTCACATCAATTAATCAAAGCATTAATCATTTGTGGAATTACTTGTTGAGCAATGCAAGTGATCACATAGAACAAAACCATTTCATTTGTAATGTGGGGTGCAAAATAATGCATCAAGTCTAGCAAGAAAAGAAAGAAGACTTATGTATGGAAAATTGAAGACTTAAATTACAATGTTCGAGGAAGACTTGAAAAAAGTACTAGAACCTACGAGGTTGACTGTACGATTTTTTTGTGTTTTTTTTTTAGAGTGTAGAGGGGGGAGAAGAAGACTCGATATTCTTTGGGCGAAGTATCGACGGAGCATTTTCTTATTTACGTCTCTGTGGGCTCTTCAGCAGTTCCCCAAATTCATTTTGGTTAGAACGTTCTCGGCAGCTTGGGCCCGATTTTCCTCTCGTTTGACAACATGCTTAAAGATTTGTTTAATGCATTGTTCATTAATGTGTCTGCGTCTTTATCAAGTGAATCATTATTAACTGTTTTGGTTAGTTAATTTATCATTTGTTAAAGTGGCAATGAGGGGATACTCAGAAAGGTCGAACTTTTATTCGAAGCATAAAGAAGCGCGATTTTTGTTACAAACGCATAATCTTCAGGCGTAAAGCCATCAGATGACTCGAGAGACTTAAACTTTAAACATGGCAGACTCGGGGTCTTTTATTTTAGAAGCTAGACTCTAGGAGACTGGGGTTAGACCAAGCTTCTGGACCATTATTTTTGGGGAACGGATTTCAGAGTGTATTGGGGCCGCGGGGGCGCTCTAACTTTCCTTCTTCAATCAATCCTTGAATTGCTTTCCTCAAAACTGTGCAGTTGTCGGTTGTATGACCGTGGTATTTGTGAAAAGCACACCGCTTGGTTACATCCCAGTTGACATTGGGGAATTTGGGCTGGTAATTTTCCATAGGTTCGAGGAGACCTTGCTTCACTACACGATCGAATACCTCGCTCAAGGGCATCTCAAAATCATCATAGTGTTGTCGTTGTCTCGGGGGACCACCATTTCTTTGTAGTGCTCCATTTTGAATATAATGGACTGGTCCGACAACCTCCCTCCCTCTGCTTGGGGCAGATATTGGATTGGGCGGGGCTAGACTGACTACCGTTTTTTGCATGCTCAGTGTTCTCTCAAACTTGGTCCCAGCGTTGACCATGGCGCGAAGATCGGGATAGAAGTGGTGGCGATCGGGGCCTCGGGGATGGTTTGAGGCAGAATGGAAGATGTCCATCTCGCTCTTCTTTGGAAAGCGGATCCATTATCTCGCTTAGCTTCCAGTTCCATCTCTTGTAGAATTCCCTCTTGGCTCGTCATCCTTTTGTTCGGTGGCTTGCAGGCCATGGCGATTTGTTTCCCACTCAAGGTTGGCGCGGTACTTCTCCAAGAAGATTTCGCTGATTTGATCCCAGGTGGAGCGGTTTTCTGCTTTTACATTGAGGAACCACCTTAATGCTGTGGATTTGAGGGAATGCTGGAAGTGATCCACCATTTGTTGTGGGTTTGACCCTTTGGCTCTCATACCCAAGACGTAGGTGTCGATATGGGTATTCGGGCATTCTGTCCAGTCGAACTTTTCCATCTAGGCATCCTGAATTTTGGAGGTAGAGGGACCACCTTGCTTGGATCCGTGGGCATGAGGGAGTCCTTAGAGTTAGTTACTTGGTTTTCCTTGCATGTTCTTCATTTGTTCGACCAACCAAGCCATGTGAGGGTCGGCGGGGTTGGAGCGGTGCCGTTTTTTTGGGATGGAAACCGAAGATGGAGGTGGATTAGCCGATGGGATTGCCATTCGGGAGTCTTGGGGAGGTAGTTGAGTGTATACCAACCTATACCACTGGGGTGTTGAAGTTGAGGGCGTGATTGCCGGGTCCGCTAAGGGTTGTGTTTGGGAGTTGGGAAATGATTCGTTAGCCCCAAGTGGCGGACTAGCGGGTGGCAAAGTTTGAGATGTCGGGATATCCGCTTGGGATACTGTCCCTACGGTATGCATAGGGATTTTGGTTGTGGTTGCGGAGGCTCGTATAGAAGCAAAGGATTGAATCTGGGGATACGAGATGCATTGGGATACGACGGAGCGAGGCACGTATGTGTCTTTGTTGGTGCTTGAGCTTGATGTGCGGGCAGGGAGCGGCTGTCTTGAGCGGGCATGTCGGGCTTGGCGAGGCGATGAGGAGCTTTGAGCGAGGCTGCTGCGTTCTTTGGGATCTCGTAGCTTGGCGGAGGCGGGACCTTCGATAGCTTTGAGCCGGGGGAGCCGGTATTTCTTCGTCTTCTATGAGAACGAAGGTTCCATCGGGTTGGGGAAGCTGCAACGGTTCCCTCGAAGACGCGGGGTGTCTACGATCCCGAGGCTTGCTTTGCTCTTGGCGCTTCTTGATGAGTTTCGAAGGCTCGCGACACCTCCTCCATTGTGCGGAGGTTCCTTAGTGGCGGGGTTCCGTTTCCCTCACTTTGTTATACATTGATCCGTCATGGGGAGTAGCGGTACGGTGCGGACCGTTGAAGCTGGAAGGGCTATCGGACCTTGTGACCTCGATGCGAAATGGCGGCTCCCGGGTATTCTCAACCACTCTCGGTTATTTGGAGGGTGACGGGCAAGGTTTAGACACGGGAAGGCCTAACGGGATAAAAGGGGAAAGCTCGCGTGGCATGCGGTTTCCGCTTCTTTTATTTTTTTTTTTGTTGTTTTAATTTACTTAAAACATGTTTTCTCGAGAATCCTAGGTAGGTTGGAAAAGATTGCTCTTCTTTTCGCAACTATGCTAGATCTGGGTCGATGGAGACAATACGTGCGGCTATAAGCCCCTCGTTTTGCACACTGTATTTCGACATCCCGGGGTGGACGGCCCGGGCGAGGTCCTATAGGGCAGCGGTTTCCACCGGCCTAAAAGAAAAAAATCGAACCTAAGGACCGAGCTTTGTCATGTTCGTTTTGATGCGTTAGCCATGTGAATAGTGAGCCGGCCCCGGCTTTAGTCAAGATCGGGTCGAGAGTTCGGCATGACCTCTCTTTACCTTGCTTGCGGGGATGCACGTGACGTTAGGCGTTTGCGGGGATCATATCGTGCATGGCCCACTCATCAACACAGCTTGAGACATGGTGTCGGCTTGACCCCTCTCACTCAAAACCCTCTCTAAACCCCCAACCAAACCAAGGAAGGCCTTCCTGGGATAAAGGACAAAGGACCTTTTCGGGAATTGGGAAAGCAATATTGGTCCGTACGGACCTCTTTGTTGTCATAATTGAATCTCCTTAAAGTCCACAATATTCCACTCAAATCCAGGGAAGAAATGATTACCCTCATGCTTAGTTGGTCGTACGGACCTCTTTGCATGCAAGATGGTCCGTACGGACCTTATTGCTCGAGGGGACACCATAATTGCAAATATTCCTCCATCATCAGATTCCCTCAAATCGAGGAAAACCAAAATCTTGGATTACCGAGGGAGGTCCGTACGGACCTCTTTGCACCTAATCGGCACTATAAATAGAGGGCTCCCCCTCCCTCATTTTCACACGCCTCCCACTTCTCTCTTCCTCCTAGGCCTTGGCTTCCCCTCTAAGTCCTTAGAGGCATTCCGAGCCCCTTTCGGATCCTTCCGAGGCCTTAGAGCCCCCTCGTGGTGCTCAGAAGCCTCCCGGCGCTCCGAGACGGCTCCGTGCTGCCCGAGGCACTCTCGAGGGTACTACGAGGCCCCTCGTGGTACTCAGAGGCCTTGCACCGAGTCTTTCCACGGTGTCCGGCTCTTTCAGAGTCAAGCCAGGCGATCCCAAGCCACGCAGAAACTCTGCCAGAGTGACTCTGCCACCCATGACCACGCCCCGAGAACCTGCGCCCAGAGTGATCTCCGACGATCCCGAACCCAACGCCGAACCCCTGCACGCCGAGTGATCCCAGGCAGATCCCAGCGCACGCCTCTTGTAGAACCTGCGCCGAGGCGCAGGCACACTGCAGCCTCAACTCACGCAGAAACTCTGTCCCCGCGGACCAATGGCATCTCAGAAGCAATCCAGATCCATGCAGGAGCGCTACTCGGAGACCTCGAAACACTATTCCCAGAGTGGAGAGGCAGGACCACGAACCAACATTGGTAAGGCTTCCTTCCATTACTATTTCAATACATTTCCATACATAGCATACAATGTAGACATCCGTCTGACATGCATTTTTAAAAGCACACACACACACACCTGACATTTAAAGGATATTAGGGGTATCAGAAAGACTCGTTTTACGAGGCTACTCGGGTGAGCTCTAATATTCTAATATTCTCTTCCCAGGAGTCATCGACCTCAGAACTCAAAATCTCATCACACAAAAACAGGTTTAAAATTATCTTTAAGCGTGCCCTTTTCAATGTTTTGGGCTTAATAAAAACGGCGTGGCGACTCTACAAAATGCGAAAACAAACGGCGAGACAAACCGCTCCAACAGCTTGGGGCAAAGCGACAAAATGCCCGAGATGCGAGGGCGAAAGGCCTGCTCGGATCCAGGGCTAATTTCGAGTTAGGCGACTCTGTAGGGAACAATTTTTGTTTAAAAACTTTTAAACAAAACAAAAGATTTTTAAAACGATGATGAGGGTCAAACTTTCATTTTACCCACTTCCTTTAAGCATTGTGTGTGTGTGCACGTGCTTCGTTTTTATTTTACAAAAAAAAAATAAAAATACAAAAAAATGCATCAATATACATACGTGCATACATTTAAAATTCTTCAAAAACTTGTTTTACTCGGAAAAAGAATTTTAGAGACCGCACACTAGCCTTCTTTGCCTCGGTTACACCGCTCTACTCGCTGCTGCTTGCCTCGGTTACACGCACGCTACGCGCCTTCTTTGCCTCGGATACCTGCACACTACAACCCTCAACCCGGAGTGGTCTCGGTTGCGATCCGTTAGGTCTTCCTAGGCCTCTTGGACGCGCACGGGATCATTCGAGCATCCCATCCTAGCCAAGCGTCAACCACACGTTTGAGTCTTGAGTCACACTCTGTCCCGGACTCGGTTGGTTTTACCCGGTCAGTGTCATACGGCTGGATACATATACCATGCGGCCATTTTACGAGTCAAGGCTCGGAACTCAAGATCCCTTGCGCAAGCAGCGATGAAAGGTCATGCTAAAATCTTGACTGATCTTGATTTCAGAAGCTACACCCCGGACGATGTTCCGTCCAGGATATACATCCATGCTCGCATGACACCATGTCATCACGCCTTTGATACGTCGGCCATGACAATATGACCGGCCAACGCCTAACGTCCACGGATCCCTTGCGCAAGCAAGTAAAGAGAAGGTCATGCCGAGACTCTTGACCTGATCTTGACTTAGGTGGCCGGCTCGGTTCACTATTCGCATGGCTAACGCATCAAAACGAACATGGGCTCGGTCCTTAGGTTCGATTTTTCTTTTAGGCCGGTGGAAACCGCTTGCACTATAGGACCCTCGCACAGGTTGTCCACCTGGGATGTCGAAATACGGGTGCAAAGCGAGGGGCTTATAGCCGCACGAGATGGTCTCCATGACCCGGGATCTAGCATAGTTGCGAAAAGAAGAGCAATCTTTTCCAACCTACCTAGGATTACGAGAAAACATGTTTTAAGTAAATTAAAACAACAAAAAAAAATCGAGAAAATAAAAGAAACGGAAACCGCATGCCACGTGAGCTTTCCCCTTTTATCCGTTAGGCCATTCACGTGTCTAAACCTTGCCCCGTCACCCCCTCCCGGCTAACGAGAGTGGTCGAGAGTACCAGGGAACCCGTCTCCCGGTGTCAACTGACAAGGTCCTACCTCCTTCCCGACTGTCACCGGGACGGTCCGTCGAATTCCCCATGGCCAAGTCGGTGGATAACAACGATGAGAACGGGACCTTACCCCCAAGAAATTTCCCAACATTGGAAGAAGTTTGGCGAGGTCCTCATGGCTATTGAGAAAGCGTCAAGGTGAGCGACAAGCTGGATCGAAGGTGCCATGCACCACTTCGGAACATTAGCCACCCGACTACACCTGGGGCTTCCCAAGTCATGGCTGCTCCTACGGCCTCTAACATCTCTCATTGTCTCCCGAGAAGTCAACTGTTACCCTCGTACGAGCCATGCGGTTATGACGTAAGGCCACAAGACCTTCCGGAGGAAAGCTTGCCCATCCGGCCTCACGAGGTCCGGTACCACCGCCGAACAACGAACACATCACGGTGGGACGTCTGCGATTGCGGTGCTTGTGCGGAAATGGAATTCCGGGATGCGATGAACGAGGGCCGTCCTCGACGAAAGAAGAAGCTATCTTCTCAACAAAAACTGAAAAAGAGGTACGAATCCGGTGATCCCGGTCGGAACCCTTGGAGAACCCTCGGGAAAGTTTGACTACTATGTCATCTACTCCAGCCAAGCCTAGCTACGCACAAGGCCGTGGCAATGTACGCTCCATGATCCAGTGGGACCCGAGCTTCGCACCGCCATAGAAGGCGAAGGTCGAGATAATCCAACCCTGTCTTGGGAAGATCTCAAAGCCACTATTGATGCTTCGGTAAAGGCTATGACAGTGAACGAATTGAAATGCGCGATGCGGCCTTACGCCAATCGAGGCTCCTCCCGCTACGAAAAGCGGGAGAGACAAGCAAAACCGTAAGTCCGAGGTGAATGTTCGACACGTTCGGTCAAATCCCGGTGAATCCTCCGCGGACGGACAAAAAGGCCGGCCGTACGAGCCACGAATTGAAAAGGGGCCCTACGCCCAAAGAAAATTTGAAACCTTGGACCCGAAGGTTGAAGATCTGTCTTGACACGGCTTCAGCGCACTCGAGGCTAACATCTCACTCTGGTCCTTACTCAGCTTCATCTTACGCACAAGCTCAAGTTGGAAGAAAGCACGGCCCGAGACCATGGTTCCCATCACGGTGACACGATGAAGCGGTTCGGATGATTGGCAACGTCAATTACGGCAATATCATCACCTTGCGAGCTCGACCTTCCAAAATTTGGGGCGACCACAACGAGCCTCTCTACATAACGGTTCAAGCGGACGAGCGTCGTCTCCCGGGTGTTGGTAGATGGGGATCATCCATGAACGTCCTTCCGGCCAAAATGATGGATTTGCTAGGGATCAAAGCAAGCGATCTAAAGCCCTCGACTCGAGCAATCAAGGCATACGACTCGACATCCCGCGATCTTGGGAATAGCCACCTTGAACTGTGGTTTGGAAAACAAAATGGTCGACGGATTTCCAAGTCATCGACATCCCGATCACATTCCTGCCATTTTGGGACGCCCTTGGCTACACCGAGATCAATGGGGTGGCATCCACTCTCCATCGGTGCGTAAAGTTCGTCCAAGGAACAGATCTTACCATCATCTACGGTGATAGCGTAGTCGACGAAAGGACCGAAACAAACGGCGTCCGGTCTTAGAGATCAAACCCGACGATGATGGCATGATGCTAACGGGGTTCACCATCGAAAGCCCGAGGCCCAAGTATGCCACATAGACTGCCTTTGATTTGGGACAAGATCCCTCCCCGATGAAAATGATGAAGCACATGAACTACATCCGGGGCTCGGTTTGGGAAAACGCCATCGGGGCACTCAACGGATCATCAATATCAAAGAACGAGAATACCTGCACGGCTGGGATACTCTCCTACTCCCGAACACATTGCGGAGGACAAGCGAGCTGCACGAAAATGCTCCGCGAGATAACAAAGAGGCTTGCACGCAATCTCAGATCTTCGTCCTTACGGCTTCGACATGACCAAGTACTTCACAAAGAAGGCCGGCAACTTGGAAGAAGATCCGAGAAAAGGAACGAGGCGATCGGCGCCAAACAAAAGGCGGCCAGACAACCATGGACAAGCTCAGTGAGAACTGGCAAGATTCGGAGGCCTCAAGCCAAATCTGTCAGAAGAGCATTTCTCGACACACCGCCTCTGCAGGGATCCACCACCACTATTCACAATGAATTTTGGTTCGGAAAAACTCCCTCTTTGGCGAGGAAGAACTCGAAAAACTCTCTGTCAACACTCACTGCCTTCAACAAGCGGGACAGTGCATTCGAGCTAGTAATGCCCAAGGCAAAGCAAAAGACTCATGAGACGATGCTTGGGACGAGCCCTGCTCCACTGCTCTTCAAAGAAGAAATCGAGATGCCGGATCTAATCGATTTTGTTTACGATAACTCTGTGATAGCAATGATCGGGAACGGTGACATAAAGCCCTTGAGCCCCATCTCTATCAAGCTCATTGCCGCTCAATAAGCTGGGCCGCCTTCTCAGGACCCAGCTGCCCGGCCAAAAAGGACATGATCGAACAACTTGGTCGACCCCTCGAGTCCTAGAGTCTAGTGTCAAAACTCATCCTGAGTCCATTAGCTTTGAATTTGAGTCTCTCGAGTCATCGATGGCCTCACGCCGGAAGATTACGAACTCATTGCCAATAATGTATTCCGTATGCTCTTAATGAATGCTTCGATCTTTTCCAGAGTATCCTCTCATTGCATCTTTAACAAGCGATAAATTAACTAACACACAAGCTTGAGTTAATAACGATTCACTTGATAAAGAAGCGAGACACATTAAGCGAACAATACATTAAGCACATCTTTAAGCATGTTGTCAAACGAGAGAAAAACCGGGCCCAGGCTAGGAGGTTTTAACCAAAGTGAATTTGGGAGGCTGGCGAAGAGCGAAAAGAGGCGCAAATCGGAAGTTTCTTCGCGGCACGAGCAAGACGCATTGGTTGCCTTGCCTTTCGAAGAGTTCGTGGACGTGTTCGCTTGGTCTTCCAGAGACATGCCGGATTAGATCCTAACATTGTAGAGCAGGATCCCTTGAATCCAGAGGCTAAGCCCATCAAGCAAAAGCTACGCCGAATCAAGCGAGAATGGTCTTTACAAGTCAAAGAGGAGATCGAAAAAATGCTCAGCGTCGGCTTCATCGGGGTGATCGAGTACCCAGCGTGGCTCTCCAATATCGTCACGGTCACGAGGCCGATGGAAAAGTACTGTTGTTGCGTGGACTTAGAGATCTCAACAAAGCAAGTCCCAGGACGATTTTCCACTACCAACATCGACATGTTGGTAGACACTCTGACCAATTTCGAAGTCAAGTCCTTCGTGGACGGTTTTGCCGGCTACAATCAAATCAGATGGCCGAAGAAGACCAAGAAAAAACGGCTTTCCACAACCCCACTGGGGAACCTCTTGCTACACGGTAATGCCGTTCGGACTAAAGAACGGCAGGGGCTACCTACGACGGGCGGCAACCGCCCTCTTCCACGATATGATCCACAAAGAGATCGAAGTGTGCGTCGATGACATGATCGTTCGCTCAAAGGGATCGGACGGACAACACCTCACAGAGACACTGAGAAAATTCTTCAATCGCCTCAGAAAACACTTTCAGTGAGGCTTAACCACACGAAATGCACATTTGGGGTTAGCGAGCAAGGTTTTGGGATACATGGTCACCGAGAGAGGCATCGAGGTGGATCCTCAGATCAAAGCTATCATCGAAATGAGACCACCGCAAGCTCGGACGAGAGGTGAAAAGCTTCGTGGGCCGCCTACTGCGATATATCGGCCGCCGTCGACCAATTGACCTCATGTGCGAGCCAATCTTCAAGCTGATGAAGAAGAACGCCGACATCGAATGGAACTCGAGAATGCCAAGATGCCTTTGAAAAAATAAAAGCATACCTTGTGAGTCCTCCGATTCTCTGTCCTCCCCACGAGGAAAAGCCCTTTGTTGCTATACCTAAGCTGTGGCCAGGCACCGCAGGTTGGAGCCATGCTCTGTCAAGAAAAGAAGGAGTCACGGGTCGAAACGCCATCTACTTCGTCGGTCGAAAGTTTCAAGGCGGCGAACTCAATTACTCGGCCCTCGAGAAAACACACGCGGCTCTGGTATGGGTTGTCGGGAAACTACGGCACTACATGCGGTCGCACACGGTACACTTGGTTTCCAAAATGGACCCGATCAAGTACCTCTTCGACAAACCATCTCTGTCAATGAGGCTCGCGAAATGGTCTTTCTTCCTAGCGGAATTTGACATCAAGTACGTAAACCAAAAGTCAATCAAGGGACGGGCCATGGGTGAACAATTGGGTGATTTCCCAGCAGACGAGGCTCGAGGCCCCGAACCACAATTTCCGGGCAGGGAATCTTCGCAATCGAAGGCGAAAATCGATGGCAAGCTTGTTCTTCGACGGAGCGGACCAACAAAAAGGAAACGGCGTCGGTATGCTCTTGGTAGATCCCAGGACGAGCACGCCCCAATTGCTTTATAAAGCTCAATTTCGAGGTAACAGACAATCTGCCAGGCGAATATGAAGCTGCTTATTTCTTGGACTACAAGCCGCACTCGAGAGGAATGTCCGAGAAACTCGAAGTTTATGGGGACTCGGCCTTGATCATCAACCAAGTCTCCAACAAGTGGAAAACCATAGACCCGGGCTTGCAAAAATACCATGCACTGCATGGAGGACCTCATCACACAATTCGAAGAGGTCACCTTCCATTACTTGCCAAGAGGCCGAAACGAGGTTTGCGGATGCCTTAGCCACCTTGGCTTCCCTTGTGGAAATCCACTGAGGAAGGAAAAGCAATCAAACCCTTCAAAGTCGGACGAAAGGAAATTCACACTCTTGTTGTGAGATCGAACCCGGAACCTAAGCCCGTGATGAGCCATGGTATAACCGGATCTTCCAATACCTCAAGAACGGAAACCACCTTCATGAACAAGGAAGACCCGCACACGAAGGGGTCAAAACCAAGAGCATCATGGCCCTAAAACGCCTCGCCTCTCACTTCGTCATCCTCGGGGACATCTATACAAGAAACGCTACCACGGGCCACTCTACTGTTGCATCGGCCAAGAAGAAGCAAACAAGTTCATGAGCGAAGTCCACAATGGGGCTTGCGGTCCCCACATGAACGCCCGAGCCCCCAGTCTGCAAATCATTCTCGGGATGGGCTACTCTTTTGGATCTCCCGTGGAGCGGATTGCATCCACTTTGTCAGAAGGCTGCGACAAGTGCCAACGGTTCTCGACCTCAATCATCTGCCTCCCCACGATCTCTGCATGACTACACCTTGGCCCTTTGCCACTTGGGAATTGACGTCATCGGGAAAATCGCTCCGCCGAGGGCTTAACGGTCGCGAGTTCATCTTAGTAGCCATCGACTACTTCACCCGGAATGGGTCGAAGCCAAGTCCTACAAGAGTACTCACCTCCAAGAGAAGGTCGCGCATTTCCTCAAGGAAAACATCATCTGCCGATACGGCATCCCAAATGAGGTCATATCGGACAACGGCTCACACTTCGAAGGGAATTCGACGAGGCTGTGGCTGAATTCAAGATCACGCGCCACAAATCTTCTCCCTACCGGCCACAAACAAACGGCGCCGTGGAGGCGACAAACAAAACCCTCGAGCGGATCATCAGAAAAATGACCACCAGAGGACGAGATTGGCCGAGAAGTGCACCTTGCACTTTGGGGCTACCGCACATCGGTCGAAACGGCCACGGGAGAAACCCCATTTGCCACGACATACGGGATGGAAAGCAGTCCTTCCCATCGAGTGGAAATTCCCTCGCTCCGTCTTTGCTGGAAAATGACATCAACGAAGTCGAATGGCTCCGAAGCCGACATGACGAATTGGCTCACGCTAGACGAGCGACGACTAAAGGCCATGGAACACGTCCGAGCCTATCAAAGCAGGATGGCTAGAGCTTTCGACAAGCAAGTCAAATCCCGAGACATCGGGGAAGGTGACCTTGTACTCAAAGAAAAGCCTCCCGCTCGAACCAACCAGCTGGGAAAATGGGAACCCACATGGATCGGCCCTTTCGTGGTTCAAAAGATCTTCTCGGAGCGCCATGAAGGCGACGGACCTAGACGGCAATCCCTTCGTGAATCCGGTCAGCGGAAGCAAACTTCGCAGATACTTCGCCTAAAGAAGAACAATTGTGCATCTCTTGGCACTCCATGTAGTGTCGAACTACGCGAGACACGAGCCCTCTAGTCCGGGGGAACGTAGGCAACCTTAATTGGTCCGGTCTAAAAATACACAAAAAAAAGTCAAAAGTTTGAATGTCAATCAAGACCTCCATCAAGCTACGCACTTTTCAAGAACACGCCCCAGCAGTCACCTTGACCAAGTCAAACGATGGCGGCAACATCAAAGGACATCCGAGGGTCACTCAGCATCAAACGACTGACTCATGTCTGCTTCCAAGCCAGGGGCTTGTCTTCGCCCTCACGCGCTTCAAAAAAAAAAAAGAGAGCTCGAGCAAGGGCTCACAAAAAAAAATAAAAAAAAGAGAGCTCGAGCAAGGGCTCACAAAAAAAACAATAAATAAAAGAAGCTCAAGCAGAAGCTGCAAAAAGAGGTCAAGAGCCCGACGCCAACAAGAGGCAAGGAAGCTACGAAAAAGACCGTCAAAACGACTTGTCAAGGGAGCATTCAACCTCTCAGCCAAGCACAAAGCCTCAGCAAAGGGGATTGCCGTCATGGCCTGCATCGTCACCCGCAAATGCAACAGAAAAGTCCAAAGATGGACGCCGACAAGGCCCACAAAAGAAACAAAGGCAAACAAGAGATCTTGCGTCTCGACAAAGCTTTAAAAGTAAATCACAAATCACTAACGGTTACAACATTTCTTGATGAGTTCAAGCACGGTCTACTCTCAAGTTCACAACATGCTAAAAGACAGCTTAATACATTTAACAAATAATGTGTTTGCAATGCAATGAATGGATACCTAGGAGGTCATTCCGCGCCATCTGCGCTTGTCCCCTCGCCATTCTTCCCTTTCTTCCTTGTCCCCGACGAGTCTTCTTTCGCTCCACGTGAACCAACTCGCGTCTCTCGCTCCGAGATCGGGTCCTCCCCGTAGAGTCAAACAATCCAGCAGCTTCCTGTGGCTTCATTCGCCCGTGCTTCGGCTCGGATCTCCTCCCCGCGAGCGTCCAGTAAAGAGGACCTCTCCCCGTCGCCGGTCAACTCTAGTCTCGTAATCAAACAAAGTGTCTCCCGTCACATCCAAAGGGTCAGACTGTGCTTCGGCACTCCTAAGGCAATAGCTACTACGGCAACCGGGTCCCGTAATCGCTACACGCCTGCTCTCCAGAGCACCACTCTGGGACTCGCCCAACACGCCGCTGCTCATACAAGGCCAGGTACCGAGTCGTCAACACGACACTCTCCCGACGTCTAAGGAGTACCACAGAGGGAAAGCGGAATACTTCCATACCCTCGTAAAATACAAGAAGGCACCCGAAGCCGCCATACAAAGAGGAACTACCTCCGCAAAGAGCAAGGTCATCCCACCCTAACAAAGGCTCCCGCTTCATCCCAAACCGCCGGGAAACAAGCGACGGAATATAGAAGGAGGACCAAGACAAACCTGGAACTCGATAACGTAGGACCCTTCCTGCAAGATCCTCCCGGTCTCAATCCTCCAAACAAGGAACCCACCAAATGATCTCGATGCGTACCAAGCCGTGCCATCCATCTCTCCCAGGCGGACTGATCCATATCCAACACAAGAGGTCGGCCAGCAAATGACCACGCGGGCTAAACGCGACGCCGGAGCCTCGGGCATGGCTCCGAAGTCTCTCTCGCAGCCACAAGGTGAGCAAAGTGGGGCTTCCCCTCTCATAAAACGATCCCCAGTCACGCAGACGATCGATACCATTACGAAGAGTCTCCCCAGCACCAACGGGACAATATCCTCTCCAGCTCTGCGGTGCCCTACCACATCTAGCAAAGCCCCATCCACAAATGCCAAGGGAGCCGACCAGAAAAGCTGTCGCCATCACGCACAAGGCGAATGCATCCCAAGAGACGTCACTCTCATCATCAACCATGAACCGCTCCGGCACTCAGAAATGTCGATATGACCCGAATCAAGGATCATGACCTGCACTTCTTCCAACGAAGTACGAAGAAAGCCTCGCAAGCTTCACGCTCACCGCAGACCACCAATCAAAGGAAGCGAGATGGCCTCCACCTCCGGTCCTCCAATCAAAGCCCGAAAATCCTCAAAAGTGGGCACCATTTCATTGTAGGAGAAACAAGACACGTGCCTCCTAACATCCTGTAACTTCGCGGCAGCCCGCAACAAATCCCAATCAGAACCAACTCCTTAAAAGACCAAATCGAGCAAAGACGAAACCTTACCTCGAAAGCCCGTCTCTGATGCCTCATACGGCGCCGCATCCACGTTTTCAGCTGCTCAAGGAAGTGTGCTTGCCTCTCCTGCGAAAGCCTCGGCAAAATTCTAGGAACATACAAAGAATCCATGGCAAAAATGGAGGTTCCTAGAGAAAATGGGGAAGAAAGCTCGAAAATGGTCGCAAATGGGGAAATGAGGAAGAACCAGACACTGGAAAGCATTTATGTCCTTCCCAAAAGCAAGGTTGGTCCGTACGGACCTCTTTGCATTCTAAGTATGTCCGTACGGACCTCCTTCCAAAAAAGAACCCATTTTCCCAAAGAACAAGACAACAACCACTGCCCTCGCAGGACCTTGCTCCAAACTGCCCAAACACTGGCCAAAGCCATTCCCGGCAAACATACACTACCCACAAACGCACTCTCAGCTCACGTGGCATGCACAAAAATATAATAATAATAGCAACAATTTCTAGGACAAATCCCGGGAATCACAAAATGACATTACATCTTAAAATAGAATACTTTTGCCATGCGAATACAAGTGTTTTATTACAGGTACCCATAAATGTCTGTTGCTAAAAAAAAAAAAAAGAGGGATATGAAAAGAGGGAAAGCAAATGAATACTAATCAGACTCCTCAGCATCATCATCCTCGCCGAGGTCCTCCAGAGAGAAGTCGGGCATCCCCGAACTCGCCCGTCACGTCTCCTCGTCATCGTGAGTACCGAGCCCCCGCCGGAGGCTGCCACTCAAAATAATCCGAAGGATCAAATCCGGCGAAAGGGTCTGCGGCCTCGGAGCTCCCGAAGATGTCCCGGCATCCATGCTATGCCGCCCCCTCGAAGGTCCCTCCTGCTGCGGCTCCGGCTCGGCTCTCGGCGGAGAGGAACGTCTGCTGTAATGCCTCGAAGGCATAGGCTCGTACGCCGCACGCGTCGCGAAGACCGGCAAGATATCTTCGAAGCCATCTTCTTCGCAAACGACCTCATCGCCACGTAACGGCGAGTCAAGATATCATAGGCTCTCCCCGGACCCGCACCAACAAGCAGCCTAAGGAAACGCTCAAAGAATACAAGCTTACACTCGACAACAAAAAGAGAAAAATACGTAGAAAGATGCCAAGATGGAAAAGAGTCGGCACACTCACCGATCTATCGGATCCCACTCTGTATGCAAAGCAGAGCTCGCCAGAACGGCATGTACACCCTCCGCCTCGACCCGTCCCCACGGACATACGTGAAATCCGGCCCCGCATCGGAACCTCTCGGGAGCCCGCGGCGCCCTCTCTCCTCGCCAATACCTCGCGGCGTCCTCGCCTTCCTCCTCACGAAGGCCCCGTACTCCTCTCCATACAAGATGAACTCCTCGGCGCCCACACCGCCAAGGTACCTCTCAAAGTCAAGCACATCCATGTCCCGGGAATCAAGCATCCCAAAAGGGAGGGTCCCTGAGCCACAGGAAGCACACCTGGGCCATGCCGCGTAAGACCCGCCTCCCCGATACATAACATCGCAGGTCAGGCCCCGCAGCATCTTCCGCTGCGCTGTCACCTCGGGAGCCCCCTCGAACTCATCACCCTCATACCGAGCCCACGGGAACAAAATGAACCCCTCCGGGCTACCCCGCTCCAGACGCTCCGGCACATCCCCATAGGCGATGGTGAGCTTCCCCCTGCTGGTCCTCCTCTTAGAACCACACGAAATGTTCTAAACCCTCTAAGAATTGAGGTCTGACACCCCTTCTACCGGGATTACTACGATTATCCATCCAACTACGATCTTCTCCAGACATAATTAACTCCTGCATTTCATAATGTATTAACAGTTTAGATGTAATTAACGCTTTACAATTCCCTAAATTTGGATTACAGTCTTAAAAGCAACAAGACATGTTTCTTTAGGTTTAGAATTGGGGTTGGCTTCTATCGCACACATCTATCACATTTTTTTAATTATTAATATTTTGAATATTAATATTTAATTCTTTGTTGTAAAGTATATCATTCCCTATGATGAAAGGACAATTCATGTCCATTAGGTTTAGAATTGGTTTGGCTTCTATCCCATCCCGAAATACACGTATGAATTGCAAATATCACCTTGTCTACTTGCTTTATAATCGAAAATCAAGAAATTTGGCAAAGATAACCCCACGGTCTCCAAGCGCACGACGTGAACTAATGCCAATCAAACACTATCGATTAGAATCGACAAGTGTGTAATCAACCATATATGTCTAGTATACACTCGAGAGAACAATAGGATTAATGCAACCGAAATATCTCAACTATCGACTATTCAAGCAATTTTAATAGACAATGATGATATTTACAAATCATATAATCGTGCATTTCAAGACTGTCCCACACGGACAATTTAAGAATCGATGACTACATATTGACCTCAACATGATAAGTTAAAGATTCTTAAACGGGTTTCTAAGCTTTTGTGTTTCAACCGTCACAACGTCACGTCGTAACATTAATTTTTATTCATTACCGTAAAATGCATAATTTTACAATAATGAATTAACACACACATCTATCATATTTTTAAATTATTAATATTGTGAATAATTTGAAATATTAATTCTTTATTGTAAAATTTGAAATTTTACAATGATGAATTAAATTAACATTTATAAACAAGGTAAGAGTCGTTCTCATCCACAACTATCAAAACCCAATCTCATCTTAGACCAAGAAAGACAGAGCAAACAAGTTCATTGCCGTTTGAGCAAAGGATTTTCTGTTTAATAAGAATTTTTTCGGATTTCCATTGTCCTCCTCTCTAAGGATCTCAAGTGATGTTTGAGATCCTTAGAGAGAAAGAGGACAAATAAACCGAAAACTCTTATTAAACAGAAAATCCTTTGCTCAAACGGTAATGAACTTGTTTACTCCGTCTTCCTTGATCAAAGAAGACGAATTTTGATAGCTGTGGGTGAAAAAGACTCTCATCTTATTTATATTTTAAATAGAGTTGTACCTCAATCTATTTAAAGCCTAATTAACTACCAATTAGGTATAATGAAGAGTCACTTCCAAAACCCAGCTTGATAAACTAGTTAGAAAATGCAAACAACCTAAATCGGAGGACCAATCAAGCATCAAACATTCAAATATTTGAAAATTCACACAAATACCAATCAATAATCAGAGTGATAAGATTAGTTCAAATAAGGGATAACCAAAGCTCCTGAGCCTCTTATTCAAATAATTTCCCATCCCATTATCCCTAATATCTATAAACAAACAACAAGTTCATATAAAAACCAACTCCTTGTGCAATTTCAACATTTGTTTAATCCGTAGGCCCCTCGCACATAAGACACATTGATAACACAAACATACATTTTTAATACCTCAAACCCTACATTTCTAATTGCACATACACAAACACACAATAAACAATATCGTATTTGTTTTAGGATAATGAATATATTCGCTAACTAACGATAAATATTTTATATTTATCGAAAAATTAACAAGTAACAATTCAAAACCAAATCAAAACCTGAGAGTGACGGCGATGAACGGCGAGCGAGGGCGAGGAGGAACGGCGACTTCTGATGACTGATGAGTGAGAGAGAAAGTGAGTGAGAGAGAGAAATCGAGTGAGAGAGAGAACGATTGAGAGAGAGAAAGCGAGAGAGAGAGAGAGAACGTACCGGCGACGGCAAACGGCGATGGAAAGATACTGGCGGCACGCAGCGTGTTCTTGCGAATTAATGATGAGAGAGAGAGAAAGTGAGAGAGAGAAATAGAGTGAGAGAGAGAAAGCGATCGAGAGAGAGAAAGAGGACTTACCGGCGACGGCGAGGTCCTGGGCGGCGACGGCCAAGGCCATGTTAGTGGTTCGCGAACACACCGAGGAAGGAACGAAGTAATAAAAATGAAGCGTAATTAAAAATGGGGAGTATTCGTGCGTATATATATGGGCTTATATCCGACCTGGGACGGAGTCCGACGGTAATACCGACGGACCATGTCCGCCGGAAATACCGACGGAAATACCGACGGATTACACCAATTACCGACGGACAAAACGAAATTTAAAAAAAATAAATTTCCGGTAAATTAAAATAAATTTTCGTCGGTAAATGAGAATTTTCCGTCGGTATTACCGACGGACTTAGTCCGTCGGTAAATGTCCGTCGATAATGTCCCTGTTTCTAGTAGTGGATTGGAGAATAAGGGAAAGCATTTTTGTAAGAAAAAGCATGGTTTCGTTAAGTTTTTTAACATTTTTGGACGGATTCAGTGTGTCGGGCAAAAATATATGCCTATTTGGAGTACATAGGTTAAAACTTGTAAAAAAAAAACGTAGGTTAAAATCAGAGATAGAGCAAAGTAAAAGAGTTTAAAATGTCGATTAGCCAACTTTAACTAAAGATTAAGAAAAACTAATTGATTGTCTATTTTCCTTTTAACTTGATTTTTATTTTTAAGAAATAATTAATACCCATTCCATTTCATCCAAAAATATCTGAACGGAATAAAAGTGATGTATCATACCCAATAAGGCTGACCCAACGTCCAAGAAGGTACAAAGGCCCAATATACCTAAGAGACCCATCACAGCGCCTATAATGCCGGGTATTCATCGGGCTGGATCAGTCGACCAAGCCTATGATCCGACCTTCCCTAGGTCGCGATCTATCTTGGTAAGACATACGATCCATCTGTTGTGTACAATCTCTGCCTAAACAAGGCACAAATTCAGGTCGACATCGAAAGCCGAGCGACCTCGACCAAGCTAAGCAGGCATGCTCTACGCCGCCAAAATAACAAACTCCTATATTTGCAAAGACGGTTATTCCCTACATTTACGCCGTGTTTTACAGGATTCGTGACATCTGTCAAATGATTGCAATATAAATATCAACCCATATTTCACCTAAACGGGTAACATCATTTTTACAGTTCAAGTCTACTCTGTTTCCATACAGTTCAATATTTTAAAACACCAATTAATCCTCACGCCATAGCGTATTTACCGGATATCATTACGGCTAGTCGTTTGTTCGTGGTTTTAAATCAAAGGCGTCGGAGTACAATCTATTGCTGGAATAAGGCTGATCAGATGATTCCTACATCATCAATATCTATTCCTTTTTTTCATTATAATCCAAATATTTTTTCTGATTTTGAGGAAATTTATGAAAATCAATCATAAAAAAATTAGATAGGGAAAAGAGATGGAGGAAGATGGTGGGTGTTTGTGAGAGATGGATGAGTGAGTTAACTAACCAAGGGTAAACATGGAAAAGTGGGATGGTGAGGTAAGTAAATGAAATTGAGGGGTGTAAAGAAGTGAACTCAAAAGAAAGGGTGGCAATATCAGCACTCAAACTTAAAGGGTACTCTGGTCAATCTCGCCGGCGCTACTGAACGAACGGTGATAATGTCTACCTGCAACAAGTCTGATACAGTGATTGAAGACTTCGGCTGCACGGAGTTATGGTGGATGGTCGACTCATTTCTCCGATATGGTTGAAACAAACAACCTTGAGGTTTGTTTGATTTTGTCCGTATTTGATATTTTAGGGCTCACAATTTAAATTGAATTACAAGACTTGGACTCGGAATTTGAAGAACAGGATGAATTCTGTGGGAATAAATTTACTCTTCCAATTCAATGGCTTCGAATTGAGCAGCCAAACATGCCTTCGTTTTGTGCATTTATGCTATTTCCCGGTAACTTCATTTTTTTTTTTTTTTTTTTTTACAATTTTAACTTATTACGTCCGACCAACCAAATGATTGTTATCTGCCTGGTAATTGACTAGTTACAGTCAGACTTGTCGGCACCAAAAAAAAAAAAAAATTAGAAAAAGTAGGTCAGGCAGGCTGCCTTCAACCAATAATTAAGTCTTTTTTTAGGTTTGCATCTTAGTTGACTGGTGATATTCTTGAAACTCAGCCACAAATCAACTCTAACCTCAATTGTGGCTACAAATTATGCTACGGGTGCTACGGGCAAGTGATGCCGAACCCCAATCGTCACCTTTACTAAGTGAGCAACTGTGTCGCCGTTTCTCTCTTGCTGAGATTCGATTAGGCACCCTTAACTTTGATGATGATTTGGTAATTGGACAAGGTGGGTTTGGAAAGGTTTACAGAGGTACCCTCAAGGATTGGTCAGGTGAGTCAAGTATTGTTGCTGCCATCAAGCGGTTGGATTCCAAGTCCAAGCAAGGAGCGCCTGAGTTCTGGGCTGAAATTGAGATGCTTTCTAGGTTAAGGCATTGTCACCTAGTGTCTCTTATTGGTTACTGCAATGATGAGTATGAGATGATACTTGTCTACGAGTTAATGCCACATGGCACCCTTTCTGATCATCTGCATAAACTTGGAACTCGACTATCTTGGTTGCAGCGACTCAGGATATGCATTGGGGCTGCTCGTGGATTGGACTACTTGCATACTGGCAGTGGTAAGCTTCATGGAGTCATCCACCGTGATGTAAAAACATCAAATATTTTATTGGATGATAACTGGGACGCTAAAATTTCTGATTTTGGGTTATCAAAAGTAGGCCCCAAAAATCAGCCATCCACGTTTGTTAGCACTGCTGTTAAAGGCACTTTCGGGTATGTGGATCCAGAATATTTCTCAACTGGAAGATTAACGAGGAAATCTGATGTCTACGCATTTGGAGTGGTATTACTTGAGGTGTTGTGTGGGAGACGTGCAGTAGATAGAAGTCTTGATGAAGACCAATGGGGTTTAGCAGGATGGGCTCAATATTGTATCAAAGAAGGAAGACTAGAACAGATAGTTGATTCTAGTTTGAGGGGGCAAATTTTGCTGAATTGCTTGAATGACTTTGCACAAATCGCAGAATCATGCTTGCGTAATCGTCCGGAGGAACGCCCTACAATGGCTGAGGTTGTAGTAAGGCTTGAGTCTGCATTGGCATTACAAGAGAGACCTGATTCTCCTGGACCCGATTATCCTGCCCCGCCAACAAGAAAAATCACATTCATCAGAAAGATTCTAAACTATTTCTTTTCCTGTTTAGGTATGAACTCTATCAAATCCAAATCTCATCGCGCATGTGATCTTTGTGTGTGATTGCGTATGTGTATTAGACATATACTTTAGCAGAAGCGCTGAACTTCTATACCAGTGCATAAATTATGCTATGTATGAACAAATATGGATATTAGACGAGAGGATAGGGGGTTAAGGGACGGGTGCTTGCTGGGTAGAGAGGATGTTCGAGTTTCTCATACAATATGTTGGTAATATCATTCTTTTCTTTTCTACTGTACGTACAATTCTGTAGATTTCTGAGTTCTTGGTTTCGAAGGTTCTTTATTCCAAATGTAGATTTCTGGGATTAACATTTAGGATCAGGTTTTAAGAGACTATGCCTCCCTGGTTGGTTGCTCTATTAAGCAGTGGCCTTTATTTGCTTAAGCTTTCTGTTGGAAGGTGATGGGCTGATAATTATTGGGACCCGGTGATTGAGAAAGTGTCTAACCTATTGGATGTTTGGAAGACGGTTTATATCTCTCATTTGCTGGAATAACCCTTACTGTAACATGTTTGTGTAGCATCCCGATCATCTATCTTTTCTTTTCAAGTAACTGAGCTTAGCAAACATGCTTGAGGGTATTACACCATTTTCTATGGTCCAAGGAGTGAAGTGTGGCCAAGGATTATTTAGTGGCGCCAGAGAGGGTTTGCCGTCCTATGTTGGAGGGTTTTTGGGCTTGTGAACTTGATTCTTAGGAACTTTTTTTATGTGGAACAAGCTAGGAATAATATATATTCCAAGTCAAACTCAAATACCAAAGTCTTTTCGTCAAGTGTCCATGGTACGTTGTGATTAGTATTTATTGTCCTTGGTAGATTGGGATTAGTATTTATTGCTTAGTTTTAACTTTTAATATTTACTAATTAGTTTCCTAGTTTCTATAGCAATAGCATATAGATTTATTAGTTCTTATAGTATTAGTATTTATTTTTTGTGGTTCCTTTTAGATTAATATTTTCTTTTCCGAGTATTGTTAGAATTTTGTTTAGCCTATAAATAATTGTAAGCTTCAAAGCTTTTCAGACATGGATAAATTAGTGATTGAGTTTAGCTTTAAGTTAATTGCGTGTTCTCGTTCTTCTCTCCCTCCTACCTCCAATTCCACTTCTTGTTTCTTTCTTCTTAACTTCTTAACTCAAAATATTCTTCTATTTCTTAATTCTTATCTATTGTATACACTTACATCATATGTTTGCCAAAAAGTGGTATTAGAGCGAAGTCTGGATCAACATCTTTGTTGTCCATGCTCCTTACTGTTATCGGCCTTTTCTTTCTTTCCCTTTGTTCCTTTCCTTCTTTCTCTATTCTTATTTAAAATGAAAATAAAAAAAGTGTGTATCCAAATCTTCTAATTTCCTGATTTCTACGTTTTCTTAGAAAAGATGTCTTTTTTTCTTTTTCTTCCCAAATATGTTTTTTAAAAAGAAAAATAAACTTTGTTTTTTCTTATTCTGTTACATTTTTTTTTTTTTGGTCCTTGGTGTTTTATGGCCTAATATTGGTGGCAAAAATTCATTATGACCCTTAGAGAAGAAAACATGCTAGAGATGCCCTTATCAATGGAAGCGATTTTGATTAAGATAACAGATAGCATAGATAGGTGGCAAAAATGCATTATGTCCCTTAGAGAAGAAAAATAACTTGACTTTTAAAACTGGCTTGTTGGACAAACATGAGGTGGAGTGCCCTGGCTGCTCCTTGAGGATCTATCACTTTCCACACCCATGTCCATGAGAATATTTTGGGACACGAGTATTAATGGAAAACTCATGATGCACAAATGAAATGATATATTTATAAAGGTTCAGCAGCATAGAGAATTAGTGAAAATCCCGCTCTGGTAGCTCTTTGTTTGAGAAGGGATAAGGAAGGGGAAGCAAAGAAGATTGAGAATCCATATCCTAAACCTGTTAGCCTCAGGTACATATTTATATGTTTGTCAACCTAGAAGTTACATCAAGGCCCCCAAAGCTAAGGATCTTATGTTTCAAACGACTAGGCCCTCTTCTTCATTCTTTTTCTCCTCTTCCTCCTCCAGTTTTCCTTTTTCAGAATATGTTGCTCCTTCCCCTCCTTCATTTTTCCTTATTTTCAGAATATGTTGCTAAATTTTATTAGTATACGCTATTGCTATTTTTTCTTGTTTTTTTTTTTCAGATTTTGTTACTAATTTTTCTTAGTTAAGTCTATTGCTATTGGTTGTTCAAGTGATACTTATAGTTTGCAGAAATTATGTTAGTTCAAATGTAAAATGACTCAAATGGAGCATGTATTCTGTACAAGCTAAAAATTAGTAGTAACTGGAATACTTGCTGCTATGCAGTCCATGGTGATGCAAGTACCACAAGAAAGAATGGTAAAAAAAAGGAGGGCGCCAGTTACAATACAGTTTCAAGCAAAGATCTTACAATGAACGAGGTAGATGTACCCAATAACGTACAGCAGAGTAAGCAGTCTGTTGCTCTAAACTTGAAAGTGTTCACCCTTCCTGAACTGAAGAAAATGACCAGAAACTTCAGACGTGACATGTTACTTGGGGAAGGAAGTTCCGGAGTGGTTTTCAAAGGTTGGGTTGACAAGGACACTTGTGCACCGTCAGAGGTTGGTTTTGGAATGCCTGTTGCCATTAAGAAACGACGGGCAGACAGCAGCTTAGGAAATGCAGAGTGGCAGGTAAACTAATCAACTTTTGTTTGATTTATTTTGAGAATCATCAAAAAAGGAAATAATTTCAGTAAAAGTAGTTGATCTGAAAGAAGAGTAAGGGCAGTGACATCATGTTGCTAATTTTATGACTGCAGGTGGAGGTGGACTTCTTAGGGCAGTTTGGTCATCCTAATCTTATCCATCTATTGGGCTACTGCATGGAAGACCAAGAATATCTTCTTGTATATGAATTCATGAAGAATGGAAGCTTATATCAGACCCTTCTATCAAGTAAGTATGCATCAAAAACTCTATATTGATATTTAAGAAGTGATTTAAACAGTAAAGTCTACATCTAACAGAACTCATTGCTATTGCAGAACGTAATCCGAAACCTATACCATGGACTATGCGGCTTAAAATATTGATTGGAGCTGCCCGAGGCCTTGCCTTCTTGCACTCAATGGATAAGAAAGTCATACACCGCAACTTTAAGAGTTCTAGTATATTGCTGGATGAGGTACATAACTACGTTAAATTGCCATCTCCATCTTTTCGGTATGCGTCGTACTATCACGTTTGTTACAATACATGCAATGAATTACTTAGCGCCAGTTTAATCATATGTATTGTATCTTTTTGTTACACATAATGCTATGTACTGTTGTCCACCCCAACGACGTTAAAAATAAGTTAACGGAAATGCCAACGTGGCATCCTAGTCAGCAGGCCTCATAATAAGAATGCTATTACCGTTTACACCAACATCTGTTAAGAATAACACTTACACCCGTTATAAACACTCCCATTTCAACCTTCCTCATCATCTTCCAAATTGTGCCTTTAACCCACCACCAAACATTCCTTCCGACCACCACCATACAACTCCGACCACAATCCCCATCGAATTACCCATTCCTCTATTAGACTCACCCCCTCCTGAAGTCTCCACGAACCCACTTCAATTTCTTCAAATTATTCTAGAGAATACCATACAACACACACAAAAATTTAAATCAACCAAAATTAGAGGAAAATACAAACGAGCAAACTACAAATCCAAGAATCCTTCACATAATCAAAATTCAAAAATGAGCCAGACCTAAAGAAAACAACAATCTGTCCATTGGCGAGGAGATTCAAGCTAGGTTTTCCGATTAGGAGATTCTGCTATAGGGATCATTCTGAAATTTGATTTGGTGGTAGTTGGGTTTCATGGGATCGTGGATGACGGCTAGGGTTTTGTGCTGTGGTGCCCATTCCTTTTCTCTGCTATATTGTCCACATCGTGCTGTAGAGCTAGTCTGCCATTGATGAGTTCCCGACTTTCTTGTAAACAAAGAAGGGATATTTGGTATGAAGGCTAGGGTTTCAGGTATATTGGGATGAGAAGGTGAAGCAAGGTTGGGTTTGGGACTCATAGGTGTGTGAGGCGATGATGAGGTTAGGAGGAAGATGAAGAAGTTGAGGTGAAATTCTGGGGAGGCGTATTTGGGGAAGAGATTTGGAATTGGATTTTGAGGAGAGGGATGGGCTGATGGGTTTGAAATTTTATTGAATGGGTTGAAATTCTAGTGATTTTTCCTTGCATGCTGTTAAATCCTTAACGGATGTTAGTTTATTTAATAGGTTATTTTCCACGTCATCATTCCGTTAAACCAGATTAACATCATACAACCCCATTGCATTATTTGTAACACGATTAAAAGGTACGCTTCATTATAGTGTCAATAGATAGTAAGCTCCCTTTGGTGGAATTGAATGCTCAATACATAGCATAAGTTGGTATTATTCCCATCTTTCTGTTCCCATGACGGTTCTTATGCAGTTTTCCAATCACCGTTCTCTTTTTCAATTTGAATTATTTATTTTGAGTTTCTGATGTTGCCCAATTTCATCTTCCAGGATAATAATCCAAAGCTCTCGGGTTTCGGACTGGCTAAGCCCGATCCAGATTCAGATAGCGACCACACACATGTTACAACACGTGTAATGGGAACCTCTGGGTATGCAGCTCCTGAGTATGTTCTCACCGGTAAGTCACCAATCATCTGCTTCCTATGCATCAGCTGTATAAGAGTCACTTCATCCCGAAAAAAACCATCTCACGTTCCTTTTTGATTTGTCCAAAAAAAAGTCACATTTCTAAGAAAAGTAATTTTTATAGTGCAATTTTATGAAAGTACAAGCTATTAAAGCATGATCCGTTTGACTAGTCAAATGGGAACCATCTTTATGGGATGTAGTTAGTGTCAAAGTATTACTACCTACGGATGAATTCATTAACAAAATTGTTTCTTCTTATATATTTAAAGTATTAAAAAATATTCAGGCAAACTTCTCACTTCTACAAGTATTTTCAAAATTATGTCAATATTTTTGAAAATATTGACATAAATTGGGCAGGTCATCTGACAGTGAAGAGTGATGTTTATGGTTTTGGGGTGGTCTTACTGGAAGTGCTAACTGGCCGATGTGTGCTCGATGCATCACGCCCTAAAGGCGAGAGAAATTTAGTGGAGTGGACAAAACCGTTTCTAAGTGATAAAAGAAAGGTATATGGAATAATAGACCCACATCTTGAAGGTCAATATCCTCATAAAGGTGTAGCAGAGGCAGCTTTGCTTGTACAGCGCTGTCTTAACTGGGAACCTAAACAAAGGCCGTCAATGGAACAAGTAGTGCAGGCTTTGGAGAAGATCAATGCCATCAATTTTGAGGGACTCTAAACTGTCATCACTGTAATTATGTGGGTGTTGTACAATGACATTTGTAAAATAACTGCCGTTACCCATTGTGAAATGATAGCTGGTAATCAAGTTTTATTTTGGTGTATTATGATAATGTGAGGTTCTCTCATCTCTTTTTTTTTACGAGTTCATATGACGATTAACGTTAGCCGACCCTATATCATTTTTAGAATCTTGTACTGCAAACGTAAGGAAATAACTTCTAATTATTCTCTGACCATGGGAGAGGCATGCATTAGATTGATTTGTTTGAGAATCAGCAAATAGGATATGGAAATATCAGTAAAGTCGGCAAAACAGAAGAGGCCAGTGACTTAGCTAATATAGATTGCAAGTTTTATGGTTGCAGGCAGAGGTGAACTTCTTAGGGCATCCTAACCTTATTCGTCTCTTGAGCTACTGCATGGAAGACCAAATATATCTTCTTGAGTATGAAGAATGGAAGCTTGGACCAGATTCTTTTCTCAAGTAATTAGTCATCAAAGAACTTTAGATTGTTACTTAAGAAAGGAATTTAATAGTGAATCGACATCTGACAGAACTTGTTGCTTTGCAGGAGCTAAGCGGAAACCGTAAGCATGGGAGATGCGGCCTAGACAGCAATAGCGACCACACACATGTTACAACACATATTATGGGAACCTCTGGGTACGCAGCTCCCGAGTATGTTCTCACTGGTAAGTCACTATTCATTTATTTTCTGTGCTTAATTGTAATCAAATGCAGTATGTACTTACTGTTCCAGTGTATTCTTATAAGACCACAAACTTTTCAGCTAAGAACCATTTTAGCACTTACAAATGTGTCACAGGTTCTATAAGCAGTTCAATGATCTAGAAATGGGAGATTCAGTTATCTGGATTGATGAAAATTATCATGGCATATGTCGGAAAGGGAGTCAAGTCCAAATGCAACATTTTGGACAAAGGTATATGGTAATCAGTGGCGAAGCCACATTATAGGCAAGGGGGTTAATTGACACCCTTTGTCTTTTAAAGTTTAACATTTTACTACCTTTGAAACTCCAAAAAAAAGTAAAAAAAAAAAAGTACTAAAGTAACAAGAAATTTTCAGTTTTGATCCCCTTTTCTTGAGGTAAAAATAACTCAAAGTTGTAATTTTGACCCCCCCCCTTCTAGTTAAATTCGTATTTAGTATGTAATATTATACGTCTGAAATGATTTTGAACCCTTTTGAACAAAATTGTGTTTGATGGTAGTCATCTGAAATGCATATAATTTTTCACTTGCTCCCTCTGTTCGTATTTAACAGCCTCTATGTTTGTTTCTCTCGACTGATTGGGAAATCTGTTTGAGATGAAATATATCGATTATACATGATGAAAATAATGTTTTTATACTATATGCTAGATATCCAATCTCGTACCTTCCCAAGTTACGTTTCTAGAATCCTTTTAACGTATGTCCCTCCTTCAATCTTCTATATGACATCCAAGTTAATTGAACAACTAGGTTAATCAACTTGCTCAATTGGACAGGTCCTCTGACGGTGAAGAATGATGTATATGGTTTCGGAGTAGTGTTGCTAGAAGTACTAACTGGTCAACGTGCTCTTGATGGTAATCGCCCTATGTCCCAGAGAAATTTGATGGAATGGACGAAACCTTATCTAAGTAACAAAAGAAAGGTGCATTCCAAAATAGACGGCCGTCTGGAAGATATATATACTCGTAAAGGTACGACCCAGGCAGCTACGCTTGTACTAAACTATCTTAAACCTGATCCTAAACATAGACCGTCTATGAAAGAAGTGGTGCAGGCTTTAAAGAAGATGAATGGCATCAGGTTTTAACTGGAGATGATGGTGTGAATTCTGAAATGAGGGACTCTAAACTGCCAATATCAAGGTTTGTTAGATTGCGATGATTGAATTGACATTAATGTTTGGTCAAAGTTCACTTGTATTATACCATAAAAAAGCGTATCTTTGAAAGAAAGTACTTCCTTACATCCCTAATGGGCGTTTAGTTTGTTTATTGAAATAGCTAATGAGAAAATGATCATTTTGCAACTATCCATGCTATGTTCATAACCACTTATATTAAATAGAATGTCGTCACTGACTATGGCAAAATTAGTTGGATTAGTTGGATAAAAAAAGAGATAATTATAATTGCATAAAAAAACCTTCTGCAAGGAATTTTGTTTAAATTTAAACTTTCATACAGTTAGTCGTCAAAAAATAAGCTATAAAAGTATACTTACACCCTCTAAAATATATCTAATTGTAATGTTCCTCCAAAAAAATATTTTTTATTTAATTTCTTATTCTTTGATTAACTTAAAAGTTATTAAAGGTAAGATATTAAATAAGTTTAGTCAGCCCTAAAAGTTGACTCATTTTTTAAAAATTATCTTTTAATTTCTAAGGACTAACATTTTGTATATGAAATTCAATTATAAGATTTATAAAATATTTTACGAAATTTAATTATAAAATTTACAACAAAAGAGATGAAATTTAATTATATAATTTTAGTGGAACCGAATAAATAATGTAACTTTTAGTGGTACGGAGGAGGGAGAAGGTGATAATCATTTGGTACATTTATCCATTTTTTTTGTTTTTCAATCACAAAAGACCCTCATTCCCTCCAAATTTGAAAAAAAAAAGGGAATTTCTATTTGCACAACTTTAATTCTATTTGCACAATCTTTACATTGTTTTCCGTAAATATGGAGTATGCAAAAAACGAGGGGTAATGATCATCTGAGTACTTGTTACATGGAGATGTTAAAGTAGGGAATGTTAATCTTCTTTTAAAATTAGTATATTTAATTGAGACTTTTCTCTTCTTTTTTTTTTTTTTTAAATTACATCAAAACAATTACATTTACGGTAAATAAATTCATAATAAATTTATTATATTAGAAAATATAACAAAAAGAGCTACTCCTTCGGGTAGAAATAACTATAATTTTGAAAATAAAAAAATTAGTTAAAAAATTGTCCGGTATATTCAAAGCATTCAAATTTCTATTTTTTTCCTTATATAGAAACTTAATTCACTTTATTAATTAATTTAATGAGTGAATATGAAAGAGTGGCATAAATATGAATTTAATATCTTCATCATTACGTTATAATGATAATTGTTTTTTTTTTTTTAAAATCGTAAAAAGTTCAAAATAACAACAATTTTGCTCGGATAAAATAGTAATTTCCATCACATCTCGTTACCATCAAATATCTATAAATATTACTATTGTACTTTGTTTTTAACCAATTGTTAACTTATTAACGGAAGGGAGGGTGTATATGTAAATTTTACAATGTTTATAATAAATTTCTATCACCCGTTAGGAAATTAAAAAAAATTATAGCATAAATTTTCTTTATATAAATTATATTTTACTTGTTTTTACCTTTATAAAAATGCATAATAATTAAAAAGATAAAGCGGAAATTTCATAAGTCTTTGATCAAAGAGCAATCAAATTAATCTATAATACAATAGACGGAGCTTTTACCTGCCTCTTAGCCTACCCATAAGTGGTGGTTGAGATTCAAAGTTGGAAACTTGATCGGACGGCTGTAAATTATCCTCCCTGCCACGTCCCACGACGGTTACTCCTCCAAAAAACCCTTTGCGTTCTTCTCTCTCTTCGTAAAAGTACGTCATGGGTTATAGGAAAAGTAACAGAGACGGTAGTGTTTTGAACTGGATCAAAGCTTGGGCCGGGGACGGAAAATTCTAGGGTTTCGTCATGGCGTCTCCTTCATCGGTGAATAGGGTTTTGGCGAGTCCGGTCACGGCGACTAGGGCTTTTAAAGCCCAACTACTGATGAAACTATGTGGCGGCGTCTACATGTGGCAGGATTTGGTGAATAGGGGTGTTCTTTGGGAGGGATACGAGATGCCGTTGAGAAGAAGAACGTTGACGCCGGTAAGTCCCATTATGACGGTTAGCAACAAAACCCCACCTCCTAGGTCACCGCTCCTCCATTCTTACGATACATCGCTCTGTATACTCTGTGGGGCCTCCCCAACCCGGGACCTATAGACTTGTGCCCCAAGCTGGAGGGTCCCAAACTGGCTCCATTTAAAAAAACTTTTTGTTTAATTAACTTGAAAGTGTAACAACCTTTAACAAACCACCATTAACGTCTCCTCCTTGAGGTAGTATATAAACCATGTTTGAAAAGTCATAACCTGCTTTAGATAAAACACTACAATTGTAAAGGCTTACACAAGCCAACTTTGAAAGATAACCAACTCCCCTGTTTAATTACAACACAAACACACTGAAAATGTTTGATAAAAGTTTTATATACAAATCTCCCCCAAAAGAATAATGTTCACTACTACTCCCAACTCCCCAAAACATATACGTACCCTGACAACCCAAAAAGTACGCGATCCAAACTCCTTTCCGGCCTCACCGGTCTGGTCCTCCTGTCTCAGCGGGATCTAAAACAGTAAAAGGAGAAGGGGTGAGAATAAATCTCAGCAAGCTATTATGGAAGCAACAATATGTCATGTAATATACAACACATAAACAGGTTGCTCATAATCACATTGGTAAAGCGGTAAACACATTACGTTATCTCATTTTACCTTTCCCGTCTGAACAATAAGTCGTACAACGTCGGGAGTAAAACTCCACTCATTTGTGAATTGCTTAGGCATATTCACGTCTTATAAGACTCCTAATACGGAGAACCATATAAGAACCGCAGCTATCTGTAAGGCTTTTGGCTCAATACAGAAGCATTCAACCCCAGTCTCTGGCCACAGAAGGGGATAGTCACAGGTATAATGTAATTTGATCAACTTATGGAATAATTTCTCATAATTGATCGTATTCCATTATATCCCCACTGATCAGCTGATATAAACACATTCAAGCACATAATAGATACTTGAAAATAAATCCACACTTTGAGATATCAATACATAACATGGTAATATTACTCATGTTAAATCATCACAATAGTGCAACATATATTTAAACACTATTGAATAATAACAATCCAACAACATTTTATTAATACTCATGTTCAAACCAATGAAGTAGTGCAACATGTATTTCATACACTATGTGCACAACCAACCATGAATATGTAATCAAGTATGACACAATGAATAACAAGTAATTCCTACATATTCATTACACAATATTGAGTATCTTCTATAAAGGTTTCATCTCAATTTACCAAGTTTTTATCAACTTTGGTTAAAGTTTCACAAGGCCTTCCAACCATTTTCAAGACCATATTTAAAGATCTTTCCTATATCATTTTGAACCATTTAAGACTTTATTGTAAAGTCCTAATGTTGTACTAGAGTGATAGTCAAAGAGGAGTAGCCCACTGGAGATGTGGTGGCGATAATGTCTGAATCGTATGTCGGACAATAGCTAGGTCGGGACAATAGCTAGGTCGGGACCACATAGGTCGGACAATGAGCTAGGTCGACTGATCTCGTTGATGGGCCTTGGGTCTGGTAATAATTGGGCCTAGCCCACTGGAGATGTGGTGGCAATAATGTCTGAATAATTTGGCTTCGCTCGTTGGGCCTAGCCCGTCACTTTTATTCCGTTCAGGGCCCATTTTTTAGTTTTTCCTAAATATTATTACAAATATAAAAGTAATTCATTCCATGTGAAAGTATAAATAACTAGAAAAATATTGAAATTAAAATTATTACTACTCCTCCCATTAAATTCGTTCTATGTGAAAGTCTAAATTACTAGAAAAAAAATATTGCAATCAAAATTATTGTTTCTAGTAATTTAGTATTATTTTTGGTTTTTCCTAAATATTATTAAAAAAATTATTCCATGTAATGTAAAAGTCTAAATCACTAGATAAATATTGAAATCAAAAGTATTACTCCTCCCATTAAATTCAATCTGACATACTATTCCACTTTAACCGGAAAACGATAATATAGTAATAATGATCAAAACTTAATTTATTATTATTTAGTTTTTCTAGGCTGTTTACATATTTTTTTAATAAAAAAATTGTGCAAATAGTAGCACCCAAAAAAAAATCAACTTTGAAGGGAATTAGATTCTTTTTTATGGAAAATAGGAAACACTGAAAAAAATTCAACTTTGTGATGTAATGGAAACTGCATCTGCAAAGTGTTAAGGTAAAATCTTTTCCACGTGGAGAAATATTGTGAGTTCCCTTTCTTGCAGGCAACCTGTTTGTCAAAAGTTCTCATCCAAATTAACCAATCAACCAGACACTTGATTAGCAGTATATTTCAGCTATGGAATAGTAGTTGAAATTTTCTTTTCTTCTTTGACTGGTTGTAACTTGTAATAGTATTGGGTGAAGTCAAAAGTCAATCTTGTTGACTTGGCTGCTAACACCTTGTTTCTGTAAGGTGACCCATTTTCATGGTACATTGACTAGCTGCTATTTAGGCACATAATGTTTTGAATGGGTTTCTGTCAATGTCTCTTGTGCATTACCCAGTAGCTAGAATCATGTTTCTTGATCAACCAATGTGTTTCCCTCTTATCTATTTCTTGTTGCTCATTTACTTTGATGGTTTAACTTTATCTTGCTCTAGTGGTAAATCATGCTTCCTTGATCGTTATTTTGCGTTTCATGACTCTCGTTGCTTTGACCATTGTGTTGCTGGTCCGAAGGTCGTATTGCAGCCACAAACGTATACTTCTTGGGATTTTATGATATGGAAATTGATTTTATATTGTGGCCGTTGGAATGCAACTGCTACTGCCTTTATCATTGTGATCACTCTGTTGAACATTTTTGTTCATATGCTGAGGCAACTGAAGGAAAGCATCTTAGGGAAGAACAGTGAAGTGGGTTTGTCATCTGAACTATTGTGCCGTCGCTTTTCATTTGCTGAGATTGAATTGGCTACGCGTAAGTTTGATGAAACATTTCTCATTGGTAAAGGTGGCTTTGGGAAGGTGTACAAAGGGTTGATTGACCATGGGAAAAGCACTGTTGCTATTAAGCGTTTGGATTTCAAATCCAAACAAGGAGCATCTGAGTTTTGGACAGAGATTAATATGCTTTCCAAGTTTCGACACTGCCACCTTGTCTCTCTAATTGGATATTGTGATGAATATCAGGAGCGGATCCTAGTTTATGAGTATATGCCTAAAGGAAACCTCAATGATCATCTGCACAAAACTTGTATATCCGATAGGGATTTCCCCCTTTCTTGGGTACAGCGCCTCAAGATATGCATAGGAACTGCGCGTGCACTGGACTACCTTCACACCGGTGTCGATGTCCAACATTGTGTGATACACCGAGATATAAAGAGTTCCAACATTCTTTTGGATGAGAATTTGGCAGCTAAAGTTTCAGATTTTGGGGTGGCCAAAATTGGTGCAGTAGATCCGCCAGGTAATCAAGTGATTACTGAAGTCAAAGGTTCGTTTGGGTACTTTGATCCTCACTATTTCTTGACCTGTAAATTGACAAGAAAATCTGATGTGTATGCCTTTGGTGTAATTTTATTCGAAGTGCTGTGCGGAAGGCCTGCCGTGGATTTGACTCTTGACGAGGAACAACAGAGTTTATCTCAGTGGGCCAAACACTGTGTCAAGCATGGGATGTCAGGTCAGATTATTGACCCAAGTCTTAGTGGGCAAATAGATCCAAATTGTTTGATGACGATTGTGCAAATTGCTGAGCAGTGCTTGGAGCATCTTCCGAGAAAACGGCCTACAATGGCTGAGGTTGTGGTCAAGCTTCAATCAGCAATGGCGAAGCAAGAGAGACATGATCCTTCTCCTAGTGTCAAGCATCAGGATGGGGTAACAAGGTCAGGTGACATCACGGCAGTGCAGTCTTGTATGAACTCTGATAGGAACATGACATTTCCTAGGACGGCGCGACATTTCTTTTCGGCCAAATATCATCTGAGTTCAGGTATTCCCAGTCCTTTAGCTGATTTTTATGTTATATAATATTTATATGTGTGTGTGTGTGTGCGCGCGCGTGCGTACACTCTTCCCTTCTATTGTTTGTGTTCTCTATAGTTGTAAAACTTGGAAAGTTATCTTATAATCATATTTGCCCCTTCTCAAAGTATACTCCTTTGTGCCAACATGAGTATCCATTTTTTTCATGAGTTATTGACACTCATATTTGGACGGAGGGAGTACAACTTTCATTGAAAATATATATGTGACCATCACAACAAACCTGCTGGTCAGTTCAGATTACAAAATTTTGACAGTGCAGCATCACACTGTTTGTTTTGAAATGGTGGGCTTATGAACACACAATTGAAAGCTATTTTAAGCCATAATATATCTAAAACATAGGTGACTTGGAATACTGTCTGATGAGCGAAATCCCATGGAATAAAGGAAGAACATAAACTGAAGAAAAAAGTATACACTCTCCATCACCCTCATAGATTCCAGCACATTTTCTGTTTGCGGGTTGAAACATTTTCATGATTTCAATTAAAATCAAGCAATGTATTGTACTAGATCCATACTGAAACCATGCAAGCTATAATGGTGGAAACTTTATCGTTCTAATCTGAATGTTCTTCTTTCTTCTCTCATATTTCAGGAAATGCAAGGAAGAAGAAAAGCAACTATAAAAGCATTCTAGATTCATTGTTTCCTAGTAAATGTCTTTTACCCAACATAGATGGAGGTGTTACTGAAGAAGTGCCTTGGAGTGGGCAAAGTGCAACTCTAAATTTGAAAGTATTCACATTTGCTGAACTGAAAAGCTCAACGATGAATTTTAGTCAAGAATTGGTGTTTGGCAAGGGAGGTTTCGGAACACTTTTTATGGGTTGGGTGGACAAGAACACATATGCCCCGTCAAAGTTTGGTGACGGAATGCCAATTGCCGTTAGGAAACGAGATACAAATGGTTTGCAGAGAAATAATGAATGGCAGGTAAAGTTACTTCCATTCAATCTTGTGTCTACTTTCAGTCCAAAGAAGGATCGAATACTCATTTCCCAATAGTACACATACCTTATATTCTTGTATGTTATCCCTTGCGAGTACTCCCTCCGTCCCAGCTCAATATGCAGAGTCATTGTTGAGCACATGAATTAAGGAGTGAAAATATGTATCGAAAACTATTGTCAGTGGAAAAGGTGTGAGTATGATAAATGAGTGGGATTTGCAAGTGGGGCCTACAATTTAATTGTGTGAGTATAACGAGTGGGTAGGGTTAATATAATGATAATAAATTATTTCCATTATAGGAAGTGGGACTTCTCAAGGACAATAGCCAAACGGGTAAGTGTGCACACTAAGCTGGGACAGAGAGAGTATTGGATAAATTAGTACGGAGTATGTGATACCACATCATCCCTAGGATTACCTACAGATTGTATCCATCCTTCCTAGGGTGGCTTACTGTTTCTACATAAGCATATATTCTGTTTGTGATTCCTTAGGTGTCGTTTAAAAGATTTCAAGTAAATAAACTGTTCTTTAAAATGATGGCTGTCGAGAACCGTTGAATTTAACCGTGAGAAATTATGGTACAACAGTTCTTTTTATTAAGCTCAAATGTTATGATGTAGATATTACTGTTTACCCTACTTCAGCTGAATGAATATATACTAATTACATACTTGGTGCAGATGGAAGTAAAGATATTAGGAGGAGTGAGGCATTCCCATATCGTTAAGACCCTTGGATTTTGCCAGGAAGATAAAGACTTATTCCTTGTTTTTGAGTACACACCGAATGGAAGCTTAGAGAACTTCATGTTCAAAAGTAAAATTAAGAACACAATCTCTCCGTCGCTTTCTAAAATAAGTTGTATTGTGAAGTTAAAAGCTCAACAATTTTTTTTTCCAAATGCAGGTCGGACAGAGCCACTTCCATGGGTGACACTGCTTAAAATAGTGATTGGAGCCGCTCGTGGACTTGCTTATATGCACAAGAAAGAAAATCAAGTGATATATCGTGACTTCAAGAGCAATAATATTTTGCTTGATACAGATAATATTATGCTGGACAAGGTACATTTATTCTTCTTTTTTTTTTTTTTCTCCCTCTTTCAGTTAGTTTATGGATCCTTGTGAAGTCACTTGGACCAATTGGGGCCGGTCAACTACATATGAAGATATTGTTTTCTATCTTCCAGGATTTCAATGCAAAGCTTGCAGATTTTGGATTGACAAAGCTTGGGGGGACACACATTTCAACATGTGCTTCGGACACATGGGGTTCTGTAACTACCGAATACATTACCACTGGTTAGATATTACGAAACTCTGTTTTATCCTTTTTGCATTGTAATCCATAATGACAGATTTGAGATTCAGAAACTGATACAACTAGAGAGTCTTCAGAGGGAATTTCTATTAGCACTCATGTTTCCAAATGCAGCACTACCAAATGCTTCACATGCTGTACAATGGAGTGGCACTGTTGAAATGTGTTAAGAGTTAATTATGATCTGTTTCCCAGAATGCCAAATAGTTTGGTGAACATACATTAAATTTGGTTTAATGCTCTAAATCAGCAGATAATTTTCTACAAATTATATACTCCGTACTCCACGTAGATCATGTTCATTGAAGTTGAATCTTTGGTTCTTATACTCACATTCAATGTCAACTCCTTTAAAACAGTATGAAAGTCCTAGTCAAGGTAGGATGTTCATCTTTTATGTCTTTAACTTTTTACAAACCATATATAGCAACTATGTGTAGTACTCCCTCCGTTTCAGGTAAAGAGTCCGCGTTTGAAAGTTTTGACCTTTTTGAGTTTGCATTTTCACTGCTTTGTATTTCCTACGTTATGGAATGAAACTGTCCTATTTTATTAAGAAAGTTATTTTTATTAAAAAAGATCAATCATTTACTTATATCTTAATTTCTTAAAGTGGACTCTAAATGGAATATCACCTCTTGAGTTTCCGCAAAGCGCTTCTCTACCTGCTAATATTCAAGCCTTGAAACGACCATGTCTCCTGATAAAACTCACTACACCAAAATCATGATAATTTACACATACTTCTACTGTGTGCAGGTGAACTGAGTGTGAAGAATGACGTCTATGGTTTCGGAGTTGTGTTGCTGAAACTTCTTATAGGCTTACGTGTAAACGACTATAACTGGCCACATGGAGAGCGGAATCTAGTGGAATGGGCCAGGTCTCTCCTTCCAGATAGAAGAAATTTGAAGTCAGTGATTGACCCAAGACTCTTACACGACTGCCCTTCAGAAGGTGCCTTCCAGTATGCTGCACTTATACTGAAATGTGTTGAGCCTGAGCCTAGAAAAAGGCCTAGAATAGAACAAGTGTTGCGGAAGTTGGAGAAAATTAGTGCCATCAAGATGAAGCGGGATGAATAGAAACTGTATTCTGCTAATTGTAGTTTTGACTTGTATAAATGTATCAATAAGCATGACATAGAAACTGTATTTTGCTTTAAGCAAGTAATAGACTCTGATCAAGCTATTTACTTCCCCCAGTTAGGTTTTTGTAACTTGTAGTATATTGCTTGTTGCTCTAATCAGTCAATCGGATCACGTTGGATTCAATAGTTGTCCTTGGATGTAAAGATGTGGGGTCCACACACTTTGTTCTCTCTCTCTTTTCTATTCGAGATCCTATGAAGGAGAGTGATCTTGTGCAACGTGTCGAGCAAAGACTGAGCTACTCGGTGTGATTAAATGACTGAGCAGACTCAGTTAGGTGTTGCTCTCAGTACTTTGGATGTCATCGAAGTCCAAATGAACAATCAAGATCGAGCCACACGGTTCACTTGCTCGGGATAGTACTTTATATGGCTTGGTGTCGACTTTTCATTCATTTGGACATCTTTGACATCCAAAGTCATGTGCCCCAGATCTGGCACATCTCAAATTGATTTACATTCTCGACTGGTTGGAGCATCAAATTGTGTGCCGATCTTAGAAGTGATCTTAGAAGTTGATGTAGCACAAGTTTCGTCTGATCAAGCAGAGGGCACGGTTCTGGCGATGTGCGCGACCGCGCAGGGGATGAGGGCGACCGCGCTCGATGGGGGTTTGGCGAAGACGAATTCTCTGCCCAGTTGCCCGACCGCGCAGGGGATGAGGGCGACCGCGCTGGCTTAACAAAATCAAGGCCAGAGTTTCTGGGCTCGTGAAGAGGGCGACCGCGCTCGTGAAGAGGGCGACCGCGCTGATGACGGATTTGGCAGCCGAGAATTCTATTTTATTTCCATTTTGCGAACATTAAGTAGGGTTATTTTGGGTATTTCTTTAATTCCGTTTTAATTAGGTTTTCAGCTTTCCTAGGTCATATAAATACTTCTTTTCATTATGGTTGAGGTAGAACTCTTATTATTGAATTAGTTTTTGCTTTGCAAATTGAGGTTTATCCTTGAATTTGGCTTGTTAAATCCTATTCGTGGATTCGAAGAGGTCGAACGTTCCCTTTGAATTGTTCGTTATCTTGGTTGTTTAAGATCCTTTGACGAGAAATTATTCAACTCTTTCTGTTCGTTTTGTTCCGCTGCGTTACTTGACATCAATTGGTATCAGAGCAAAGGTTGATCCTTGGAAGATATGGCGGGAAACAACGGTGGCAACAACGCAGACAACCAAGCCGCGGTTATAGCGATTCTCGATCGTATGGAGCGACAAGCTACGGAGCGTGCAGCAATCCAAGATCGCCAACATACTGAGCTTTTGGAGGCCTTGCGTGGTTTAAGGGTCGATGGCAATCGCGGGCACAGAGATGATCTTGATTTGGGACCCGAAGATCGAGGGGAGGGCCACCGTCGAGCTCCACCGCCTGGTGGTGATAGAAACCATGGGAGAAGAGAAGGTAATAATCTTAATGATCAGTTGCCGAAAATTAAGGCTGATTAACCATCTTTTTCTGGTGATTTGAATATGATCGAATTTTCGGATTGGCTAGAAGAGGTTGAAAATTTTTTCACGTTGATGGGTATTCCGGAGGATAGGAAGGTACCATATGTAGCCTATAAATTGCGTGGGGGTGCTTCTGCGTGGTGGAAGCAACTGAGTAATCAATTACGTAGGGAGTTCCGGGAGCAAATTCAGACATGGCCACAGATGAGGCTAGCTTTGCGTCAGCGTTTTCTACCCAAAAATTATGGTCATGTTATCTATCAAAAGTTTTTAGAGTGCAGACAGGGGCCGAAAAGTGTGGTGGAATATTCACATGAATTCCATACGCTATCAGCTCGTTGTGATTTGGGAGAGTCGGATGTTCAGCAAGCTTCGAGATTCGTTACTGGCCTTCGTGCAAACATCAGAGATGTGGTAGAGTTGCATACTCATGAATTTTTGGAGGACGCGATTGACAGGGCTACAACGGTGGAGAAGCAACTTTCTAGACCTCGCCCTATTGTCAGGAACTTTGGAGGTTCTTACTCCGGAAGCAAGGGTTTGCTTCAAGATAAGACACAGGCTATTGGTGCTAAGGCGTCGGAGGAGAAGAATGATGTTCCTGCAGCTAGTCAGCCGACACAAACTAGAAAGCCCAATAATTCTACTGGCCAACAAAACACTAACCCTTACGCCAAAACTTTTGGTAACAAGTGTTTTAAGTGTGGGCAAACCGGGCATATTTCTAGTGGTTGTCATCTTCGTAAGAGTACTAACATGGTGGATCGTGACGATAATGGTGATGGCGGAGAGGAGGAAGATGGTCCGGAATATTGGGAGGATCCCAATGGTGATGAAGAGGGTGTGGAAGATCATGGGTCTTTCGTAGTTAATAGACTTATGTTGACTACGCCGAACGAGGAGGAGGATCCAGCAAGGCACAGCATTTTTCGCACAAAAGGGAAGGTGAAAGACGTCGATATTCAGATCATTGTTGACAGTGGGAGCAGTGAGAATTTGGTGGCACGTGATTTGGTGGACAAGTTAAAATTGGAGGTCCTGCCCCATCCTTCACCCTATTCCGTTGGGTGGATCAACTCCGTCGGCAAAATTAAGGTACACGAACAATGTCTTGTTCCTTTCTCTATCGGTCGTTATAAGGATGCTATTCTCTGTGACATTATTGATATGACTGCTTGCAATTTATTGTTGGGGAGGCCTTGGCAATTTGATCTTAATGTGGTACATAAGGGGAGAGATAATATTCTTCAGTTTAAGAAAGATGGTGCACGTTTTAACTTGTGTCCTTTACGGGATAGAGATCCTTATGTTAAGAAGATGAAGAAGCCTATTGTTTCTCTTTGCACTGCTAATGAATTTCTGAGTGATGTGGATGAAGCTACATGTGTTTTTGCGGTGGTAAGAAAGGGTGTGTCCGGTTCAGTTTGTTTGATTCCCAAGTCGTTGGAGGCTTTGTTACATGAGTATCGTGATGTTATGCCTGATGAACTACCCGTTGTGGTTGCCTCCTTGCGTAATATTCAGCATAATATTGACTTGGTTCCGGGTGCATCCCTTCCTAATCTAGCTCATTATAGAATGAGTCCGGCTGAACATGCGATTTTAAAGGAGCAAGTGGAGGATTTACTGAAGAAGGGTTATATTCAGGAGAGTTTGAGCCCTTGTGCAGTCCCGGCTCTATTGGTTCCTAAGAAAGATGGAACTTGGCGTATGTGTGTAGACAGTCGGGCTATTAATAAAATTACGGTTAAGTATCGTTTTCCCATTCCTCGTCTTGATGATATGCTAGACATGCTTCGTGGTGCTAAGATATTTTCTAAAATTGATCTAAGGAGTGGCTATCACCAAGTACGTGTTCGCCCGGGTGATGAGTGGAAAACAGCCTTCAAGACCAAAAAGGGGTTGTATGAATGGTTGGTGATGCCATTTGGTTTATCAAATGCACCTAGTACTTTCATGTGTTTGATGAATCAAGTATTGAAGCCCTTCAATGGTAAGTTTTTGGTGGTTTATTTTGATGATATCTTAATTTTTAGCAAGACGGAAGAGGAACATGTTGGGCATTTACAGTCAGTGTTGCAAGCTTGAGGGAGAATGAATTGTTTATAAATCTCAAGAAGTGCTGTTTTATGCTTGACAAATTATTATTCTTGGGATACATTGTTTCTGCGGAGGGTATACAAGTTGACGAAGACAAGATAAAGGCTATTCGAGAGTGGCCTACTCCTACTACTGTCAGCGAGGTTCGTAGCTTTCATGGCTTGGCTACTTTTTATCGTCGTTTTATTCGCAACTTTAGTTCTATTGTGGCTCCAATTACTGAATGTATGAAGAAAGGTGGTTTCCATTGGGGTGATGAGGCGGATGCTAGTTTCGCTTTAATTAAGGAGAAATTGACTAGTGCTCCTTTGTTAGCTTTACCGGATTTTTCTAAGCCTTTCGAGCTTGAGACGGATGCTTCTGTGATTGGGATAGGGGCTGTTTTGATTCAAGAGAAGAGGCCGGTTGCTTTCATGAGTCAAAAGTTGGAGGAAGCGAAACGAAAGTGGACACCTTACGAGCTTGAGTTTTATGCTGTGGTTCAGGCTATTAAGCATTGGGAGCAATATTTATTGCATCGTGAGTTTGTTCTTCATACCGATCATGAGGCTTTGAAGTATATGAATGGTCAGAAATCTCTTTCACGTATGCATGCTCGTTGGGTGGCTTATTTGCAACAATTTACTTTTGTTATTAAACACAAGAGTGGGATGACTAACAAGGTTGCGAATGCTTTGAGTCGCCGGGCACATTTGTTAGTTACTATGAAGAATGTGGTTATCGGGTTTGATTGTATGAAGGACTTGTATGAGACTGATGTTGATTTTGCAGATGCTTGGGCCAAGTGTCGTGATGGTGTTCAGGCTAGCTTATTTTTGTTGCAAGATGGATTTTTGTTCTTCATGGACAAGTTATGTATTCCGCAGGGTTCTGTCCGTGAGAGTCTTATTTATGAGATTCATAGAGATGGTCATCATGGGCGTGACAAGACAGTTGAGTTAGTTACGAAGAAATACTTTTGGCCACAAATTCGGAGGGACACCTACAAGATTGTGCAAAAGTGTATGGTTTGTCAGACGAACAAGGGACAGTCACAAAATACTGGGTTGTATACTCCTTTGCCGGTTCCTGATAAGCCATGGGTGGATATTTCTATGGACTTTGTGCTTGGGTTACCTCGTACCCAAAGGTCCAATGATTCTGTGTTTGTGGTGGTTGATCGTTTTTCGAAAATGGCTCATTTTATTCCTTGTAGGAAGACTGCGGATGCTGCACATATTGCTGGGTTGTTTTTCAAGGAAATTGTTCGTTTGCATGGAGTTCCAAAGACGATTACTTCTGATCGTGATACAAAGTTCCTCAGTCACTTTTGGCGTACTCTTTGGAAGATTTTTGGTACAGGTTTGCAATTTAGCAGTTCTTTTCATCCGCAGACTGATGGACAAACAGAGGTGGTCAATCGAACTTTGGGTAGCATGGTCCGTTGTTTGTGTAGTGATCATCCCAAGAAGTGGGATTTGGTGTTAGCAACTGCGGAATTTGCATTCAACAACATGACCAATAGAACTACAAAGATGTCTCCGTTCGAAATAGTCTATCAGAGGGCTCCTACTCATACGTTGGAATTGGTTCCGTTGCCTAGCTTACCGGGGTATAGCGTTGCTGCGAAAAATTTGGCTGAGATGGTTGATTCTGTGCAAGCGGAGGTGAAGAGGAATATTGAAGAGTCCAATGCAAAGTACAAGGAAGCTGCAGATCGAAAACGACGTCAAAAGGTGTTTTCTGTGGGGGATATGGTTATGGTTCACTTACGAAAGGAACGTTTCCCTCAAGGAACATATAGCAAGCTTCATCCGAAGAAGATTGGTCCATGCAAAGTGGTGAAGAAGATAAATGACAATGCGTATGTGGTGGATTTGCCGGTTGGTTGGAATATTTCGCCTACTTTCAATGTGTCGGATTTGGTTGATTTTTACCCGGATGATCCTTTATATAGCGATGCGGATTCGGGGACGAATCCTTTTAAAGTGGGGGAAAATGATGTAGCACAAGTTTCGTCTGATCAAGCAGAGGGCACGGTTCTGGCGATGTGCGCGACCGCGCAGGGTGAGGGCGACCGCGCTCGATGGGGGTTTGGCGAAGACGAATTCCTTCGCTTGCGCGACCGCGCAGGGGATGAGGGCGACCGCGCTGGCTTAACAAAATCAAGGCCAGAGTTTCTGGGTATGTGCGCGACCGCGCTCGTGAAGAGGGCGACCGCGCTGATGACGGATTTGGCAGCCGAGAATTCTATTTTATTTCCAGTTTGCGAACATTAAGTAGGGTTATTTTGGGTATTTCTTTAATTCCGTTTTAATTAGGTTTTCAGCTTTCCTAGGTCATATAAATACTTCTTTTCATTATGGTTGAGGTAGGACTCTTATTATTGAATTAGTTTTTGCTTTGCAAATTGAGGTTTATCCTTGAAATCAATTTGGTTTGTTAAATCCTATTCGTGGATTCGAAGAGGTCGAACGTTCCCTTTGAATTGTTCGTTATCTTGGTTGTTTAAGATCATTTGACGAGGAATTATTCAACTCTTTCTGTTCGTTTTGTTCCGCTGCGTTACTTGACATCAGAAGTTATGGCCCAAAATCCTAGTTGTTTGTGACGAGATTCGTAGTTGGATTTGGGGCCCCTGCACTCTTACTATATGACAATCCAGCCCACCCAACAACCTAGATTAGAACTAGAGAAAATCAACGGCTCCCCGTCGAGGTGGGAGAGGGGGCAAATTTTCCAAATGACTCTCAAGAATTATACACCGTTCAGATCTAAATCAATGACTCCAATTATAGGTATTGCCAAAGGGTCATGCAGTCTAATTTTATGCTCAACATCTAAATCTAAGTTTAAGTACAGTACTTATTAACATTATCATAACAAGAAGAAATAAAATAAGTTGAAAGAACAAAAGATTGAAAGTTGAATCATCACTTTAGTCAAGGGGCAGAAAGGGACTTAGCTCCGTTTGTTTCGGGGAAAATAACTTTCGGAAAATGATTTCCTGAAAAATGTTTTTCGAAAAAGAAAAACGTTTTCCGAAAATGTGGAAAGCGTTTTCCGAAAAATGAGGAAGATGTTTTCCTGAAAAATAACTTCATTAGGAAAATGGGGAAAACGTTTTCCGAAAAATGAAGATGTTTTTCGGAAAATTATTATTATTATTATTATTATTATTATTATTATTATTATTATTATTATTATTATTATTATTATTATTATTATTATTATTATTACTATTACTATTACTATTATTTTATTATTATTTTATTATTATTATTATTATTATTATATTATTATTTTATTTTTATTATTATCATTATTATTATTATTATTTTATTATTATTTTATTATTATTATTATTATTATTATTATTATTATTTTATTATTATTTTTATTATTATTATTTTTTATTATTTTATTATTATTATTATTATTTTATTATTTTATTTTATTATTATTATTATTATTATTATTTTATTATTTTTTATTATTATTTTATTATTTTTATTATTATTATTATTAGCCAAAAACTTATAAAAAACGCGTTTTTTGTTAACTTAACAAAAAACGTGTTTTACGTTCTTATCTCTCACATAATCCACGCACACAACGCAGACCCTCTCTCTCTCTATCCTCTCTCTCTAGACGCAATTGCGTCGTCTCCGCCCAAAATTCATAGAGTAATGACGGAAACCCAGCTCGATAACCTTCACAAACAATCGTACCCTTCCTCTTCAGCTTCTCCCGATGATTCTCCGTCCCAATTTGATTCCCAGTCAAAATTAGTTGCTCAAAGTTCAAAACAAGTCGAATTTGTTTCGACCAATGATCATCACCTTCATACCTCGCCAATTCCGATCAACGGTGACGTGGGTTTAAACGAAATTGCAGAAATTTCTCCAATTGAGGGTAATGGGGGCGAAACGTCTGGCGATTACAACAGGGTAAGGCAAGAACGAAGTGTAAAGAAGGAGAAACGGGCTCGAAAAAGCTTGAAAAATGGGTATGTGAATGAGGACCGTGGCCGGAGAGGGATTGGCCTTCCTCTTGCTCCAGTTCTTCTACCAAAATCAAGTGCCAGTTGGTTTAAAATAGAGTGCCAGTTGGTGTATAATAGAGTGCCCGTTAGTGTATAATCAATTGCCCGTTGGTGTATAATTGAGTGCCCGTTAGTGTATAATCAAGTGTCCGTTAGTGTATAATCAAGTGCCCGTTGGTGTATAATTGAGTGCCCGTTAGTGTATAATAGAGTGCCAGTAAGTGTGTAACTGAGTGTCAATGTATTTTTGAATGCCAGTTCTTGTAATTTTGAATGCCAGTCCATGTATTTTTGAATGCCAGTTCATGTTTTTTTGAATATCAGCAAAAATAATTATCAGTATTTTTGAGTGCCAGTATATGCATTTTTGAGTGCCAGTAAATGTGTTTTCAAATGCCAGTCTATGTATATAAAAGTGCCCGTGTGAAGAGTGTCAGTTCATGTATATAAAAGTGCCCGTGTAAAAAGTGTCAGTTTCATGTTTATAAAATGCCAGTATGAAATCACTGGTCATTTGTAATATTAACACTGGCATTTATCATGTTGCCAGTAATTACAAAAATGCCACCGTTTATTTTGAACATGGTTGCCAGTAATTACAAAATTGTCACCGTTTATTTTGAACAGCTTTTGGAAAACACGTTTTTCCTTAGCTTAAGAAAAAACTAGTTTTTTATAAGACCAACTCTATTATCCATCCACTTTTTTTACACCATTTTCCGGAAAACAACTTCCTTAGGAAAAATCCGTAAAACGTTTTCCTTAGAAACGGCGGAAAATGTTTTCCGAAAACCATTTTCTCAATTTTCCGGAAAACTACCAAACACCGGAAAATGGGGAAAACATTTTCCGGAAAACAAACATGTTTCGGGGAAAATGGGGAAAACGTTTTCCGAAAAATTACCAAACACCGAAAAATGGGAAAAACGTTGTTTTCCTCCCATTTTCCTGAAAACAAACGGGGCCTTAGTATGTATTTTCTGAGAAGTTGCTCCCAATTTTTTTTTGTCATCATACGGAATCTCACTCCCCCCAACGTTGACAAAACAAATTTGCATCGTACCTACAGCAAAGGAAGCTTCGTCCGCAATCTGTAACGTAAGAGCTTACGTACCTTCCTTTTCATCAGTCCCAACTGTAAAAATGTTGTGGGTTAGTCTTTCTTGCATGCAAACTGTTTGTCAAAAGTCCTCATCCAGATTAACCAATCATCCTTTTGCAACAAATCACTTGAATTACAATAGCTATACAGTAGAACTGTAGAAGTGGTTGAAATTTGATTTCTTTGACCTGATTTAGTTGTAAAATACTACTGGGTCAAGTCAATCATATACACTTGGTTGATAAAACAATATTGCTTGCAAGAAGACCCATCTTCAGGACTTTATCATCCATTGACTAGCTCCTATTTCGTATATTTGTGTCTGCCAATGTGTTTTGAGCACTACCCACTAGCTAGAATTCATGTTTTTTGATCGACAAATGTTCTTGACTCTTCTCTGCTTCTTGTTCATTTTCTTTGACGGTTTACCATTTACTTGCACCAGTGAATGCCCCTGGACTGCCTGCTTCCCTGATTGTTATGTTGCGTTTCATGACTGTCGTTACTTTGATAACAGCTTTGCTGGTCAGAAACGTGGACTGCAGCCACATACGCATGCTTCTTCGGATTTGAAGCTATGGAAATTAATTTTGTATTTTGGCCGTTGGAACGTAATTGCAACTTGCTTTATTATTGTGATCACTCTGTTGAATATAGTTGTTTATAAATTGAGGCAACTGAAGGAAGGCAGCTTAGGCGAGAAAAATGAACCATGGGGTTTGCCATCTGACATATTATGCCGCCGCTTTTCATTTTCTGAGATTGAATCGGCCACAGATAATTTTGATGAAGCATTTCTCATTGGGAAGGGTGGTTTCGGGAAGGTGTACAAAGGGGTGATTGACAACGGGAAAAGAACAGTTGCTATTAAGCGATTGGATTCCAAGTCCAAACAAGGAGCGTCTGAGTTTTGGACAGAGATAAATATGCTTTCCAAGTTCCGACACTGCCACCTTGTCTCTCTTATAGGATATTGTGATGAATATCCCGAGAAGATCGTTGTTTATGAGTATATGCCTAGTGGAAACCTTAATGATCATCTTTGCAAAATTGGTAGATCCAACGGTGATGCACCCCTGTCTTGGGTACAGCGCCTCAAGATATGCTTAGGAACTGCGCGTGCATTGGACTACCTTCACACTGGTATAGACATCCAACACCGTGTGATACACCGTGATATAAAGAGCTCCAACATTCTTTTGGATGAGAACTTGGCTGCTAAAGTTTCAGATTTTGGGGTGGCCAAAACTAGTGTGGTTGATCAGCCATTCACTCATGTGAGCACTGAAGTCAAAGGTTCGTTTGGATACTTCGATCCTCACTATTTCGTGACCCGTAAACTGACAAGGAAATCAGATGTGTATGCATTCGGTGTAATTTTATTTGAAGTTTTGTGTGGGAGGCCTGCCGTGGATTTGACTCTTGATGAGGAACAACAGAGTTTATCTTGTTGGGCCCAAAACTGTATCAAAGAAGGAATGTCAGGTCAGATTATTGACCCAAGTCTGAGAGGGCAAATAGCACCAGATTGTTTGATGGCATTTGTGCAAATTGCTGACCAATGCTTGGAGCATCTTCCAAAAAAACGGCCTACAATGGGTGAGGTCGTAATCAAGCTTGAGTCAGCAATGGCAATGCAAGAGAGACATGATCTTTCTGGTACCGTTAGGCATCAAGATAGGATTACAATGTCTGGTGACATCACAAGTGGGCAGTCTAGTGTGAAGTCTGATAGGATAGTGACGTTCTCTAGGATGTTGCGGCATTTCTTTTCTGTCAAAGCTCACTTGAATTCAGGTATCCCTTATTTGTTGATCTATCTCTATAAAATCAATATACTATACATGAGTGTATGTATGAACGGGAGAGAGCACATATATCTTCTGTTGATTGTTTGTGTTACTTATAGTGCTCCCTCCGTCCCTAAATGAATGTCCAAATTCAAGAAATTTTTATCCCAAAATGAATGTCTTTTTTGCAAAAAAAAATTGTCCCTAAGAGCTTTCTTACCTTTTTTTTGCTATTCATTTTAATATAGTAAAACTAAATGTTTAAAAGTGGATAACAAGAATATTTATGGATCGTTACCATTAAAATGTATACAAAGCATACATTTTCAGAGTGTCCCTTAAGATGAAATCTGGACATTCAACTAGGGATGGAGGGAGTAGTAAAACATGGAGAGTGGTAAAATGAAAATGCTTTCCCCTTCTTAAGACTATAATCCTTTTGTTCATAAGCATGAGTAAAATGTGTCCATCACAGCAGGGAATTAGTGACTTTGAAAGAGATTTTTGATCAAACTGTTTCTGAAGAAGAGAAAGATATATTCATATGCATCTGCTTGTTGACACATATATCATGTCTTAGTGAGCACATAGAGAGTTACTTGTGTTAAGGATACATCCTCCTAATACATCAGATACATTTGCTTCCTCCGTGTCTCTTCAGCTTTCTACAAGTTCATGTTCATCCAAGACGTTGTAAATACCTATGCAAATTAATTCTTTGTACAGTTTATCTCTTCATTGTTTTCATCCCATGTATACACTATATATACCCAGCACTAGTGGTTAATAAAATTAAGTCTTTCAATATCAATTTCTCTCTTCCATCTTTGATTGACTTCAACTATCTCTCTCTATAATTCTAATATGGTATCAGAGCAATCCGATCCATTGAGGAACTTCTCCACCCAACCCTAGTGGCAAAACCTAAAGCCGCCATACACCAACCACCAACACCAAAAGCTTCCGCCACCACCCTTTGCGGCAAACATCACCCGCCCCACCCTATCTCCATCACTCACTTCCAACACCACCCTCGGCATAAACCCCTCCTTGCCGAAACCCCATGCTTGCTTCCTCCACCCACCATCTTTATTCACTCCACCTACCAAACCACCATCGGCTCCACCTCAAGCCAAAACTCACCCTAAACCACCTTCATACAACAACACCCTCGACATACAACATAAAATTGTCGAAACCCCCTCTTTTCCCAACCTCCTTCTCCATCATCTCACCCCTCAAACCACCACAATCGGCAAACCCTAGCCGCCCCCGCTCATCTCTACCACAAAGCTTCCGCCCTCTCTCGCCTCTACCTTCTTCTTTAAACATAATTCTTCAAAATGCCCGGCCTCTCTTCTCTTTCTCACGGATTCTTCTCATGGCCTGTATTCACAGGCACCTTCTGCCATCCTCTTCATTCTTCTACAATTTATTTTATAACCACCCTTCTCCATCCCTAAACCTCGGCTAAATACCCTTAACAGCCGCACCCCCCCCCCTTCCCTCTTCAAACACCCTCGGCAATCACACCGGCCGAAACCCCTACATCTCTAACCCTTCCAGCCGCCCCACCCTTTTTGCGGCAACCTTCACTCTTCCCCCTTTTTTTTTTTTCAACCACCAAGCCTCGCAAACCCTAAAGCCGATACACACCCTCTCACTCACCGCCGCCCACCTCATAAATCACCCAGTTTTCTCTTCATTCTTCCTGCGTCTTTTCTTCTTCTCTCGTTAACTGATGTCTATCTCCCTTAATAACTCTTTATGCAGGTAAAAACCCTCTACTCCCCCTTACTTCAATCACCCTCGGCAAAACCCTTCGGCCGAAACCCCTACATCTCTATCAAAACCTCAGCAAAACCCAATCTTTCAACACCTCGGACGCGAGGAACCAAACTCTCTCCCTCAGTCACACCAACACCCACTGGCTCAGCAAATCCAACAGCTGATGCAACCTCTGATGCAGTCACACCAACACTCACATCAGAAACTACATGCACGTCCGGGACCACATCCGACTCCGCTCACTTCATCAACCCGGCTCGTCGCATCACTCTTCAAGATTGGACTTATCTAAAGACCGTCCATCTTGCGGGGGCATGTTAAGGATACATCCTCCTAATACATCAGATACATTTGCTTCCTCCGTGTCTCTTCAGCTTTCTACAAGTTCATGTTCATCCAAGACGTTGTAAATACCTATGCAAATTAATTCTTTGTACAGTTTATCTCTTCATTGTTTTCATCCCATGTATACACTATATATACCCAGCACTAGTGGTTAATAAAATTAAGTCTTTCAATATCAATTTCTCTCTTCCATCTTTGATTGACTTCAACTATCTCTCTCTATAATTCTAATAACTTGTGCATCCTTATGCTTATCTCTGGTGATAGTAACGGATTGACTTAGGAATTAGGGATGGCAACACAAATGAAAGATATATTCATATGCATCTGCTTGTTGAAACCATGCAATCTGTAAAAGTGGGAACTACGTAAATATTAGTCTGAATCTTTCTCTCTTCTCATATTTCAGGAAATGCAAAACCGTCAAGGAAGAAGAAAAGCAGCAATAATAACTTTCAAGATTCAGTGTTTCCTAGAAAAGATCTTTTACCCAACAATAATGGAGGTGTTACAGAAGAAGTGCCCTTAAGTGGGCAAATTGCAAATCTAAATTTGAAAGTATTCACATTTTCTGATTTGGAAAGCTCGACAATGAACTTTAGTCAAGTGTTGGGCAGGGGAGGTTTCGGAACAGTTTATAAGGGTTGGGTGGATGAGAACACATACACCCCGTCAAAAATTGGTGTTGGAATACCTGTTGCTGTTAAGAGACATGATTCAAATGGTTTTCAAGGACATGACGAATGGCAGGTAAAGTTACTTCCATCTAAGTCTTGCTTACTTTTAGTATAAAGAGGGGGAGAATGCTTATTTTTCAATCAGGAAACATATATTGTATTCTCGTATGTTTACCGAGTTAAATATTACCCAAATTTGTTGTGCAGTACCTACATATTGCTTGTAGTTGTGAAAGGGTACTGTATCGAATATATATCAATAACACATTTGTTCGATGCAGATGGAAGTGAAGATATTAGGAGGGTTGAGGCATCCCAATCTTGTTAAGCTCCTGGGATTTTGCGAGGAAGACAAGGAATTACTCCTTGTTTTTGAGTACATGCCAAAGGGAAGCTTAGAGAACTACATGTTCAAAGGTAAATAAGTTCATAAACTCTCAACTACTATGTAAAAGCTAGTAAATTGTTCATCTTGAAGATTAAAGTTTGACAAGAAACTTTTTCCAAATGCAGAAAGTTTGAGGGAGCCACTTCCATGGGCTACACTGCTGAAAATAATGATGGGAGCGGCCCGAGGACTTGCTTTTCTGCACAAAAAAGAAAACCGAGTCATATACCGTGACTTTAAGAGTGATAACATTTTGATGGATCAGGTACATTCATTTTCTTTTTTCCCTCTTGTAATCAGCTATAGATCCGTATGGTCATTTTGATTGATATGGGGTTGGTTGACTGGGTATATCATACAAGATATTGTCTTTTTCCTCCAGGATTTTAACGGAAAGCTTGCAGATTTTGGAATGGCAAAGCTTGGTGTGACACATGGGGAGACACATATTTCAACATGTGTTATGGGCACCTGGGGTTATGCAGCTCCTGAGTACATTGCCACTGGTAAGATGTTATATGAGCTTCTGTTTGACTGTTTTATGCCTGTTGTGTTTTAATGCATAATGACAGCTGCGAGATTCAAAAACTGATATGTTTGAAACCATTATGTTTGAAACCATTTAGAGGGAATTGCTATTAGCATTTCAATGTTTTCAGCTGCAGCACTCCGTTGGCACTTTATTTGATTGTAAATTGTGCCAAATGCTCTGACGTACTAAACATTGGAGTGGTGCAGTTGAAGCGTGTAGCGTTATTAGTGATTTGGTTCGAATAATGACAATTTATCTGGGGAAAATAAATAATTATTTAAATCAATGCTCCTTAAACTACTGGAGTCGTACAAATTCGGTAAATTAAATGTTAACAATTATATACTCCACATGAATCCTGTGTAGTATTCTTATCTATGGGCTTATACCACAGTTTCAATGTCATGTAGATGCCCACGTAGCAAAGTATCTCTTAAAACTGCTCAAATCAAGAGCAAATTTGAAACTTTTTTCGACATTCATTTAGGGACGGATGGAGTAGTATATTTTAAGGACCAATTATTTGAAAATTGGCCCGTCATTTAGGGGAAGAAAAGGGTTGTTATTCATTGTTGGGCTCCAATCTATAAGCTTACGCTTTTAGATCAGTGGTAACTTGACATAGTGTCAGAGCTCTGATTCTTTAAGGTCATGATTTCGAATAATTGTTTTCTCTCCTCTCTTTGACGATTCCATACAACGTTTCATGTTATCTGACCCTAAATCATCATAGCTGGCTCTTATGGTGTTCGGGTGAGCGATCGCTCAGGGCCCCTGATTTTAAGGGGCCCCATTTTTTTATTATACTATAACATCTGTCTCAAAATAAATATAAAAAATAATTTAAATATGCTCTTGATCAAAAGTAAATTTGAAAAATTTAAACATTCATTTTGAGAGAGTGAGTCAGCCCCGAAGGGGTTGCGGTTCGGAGAGCAAGAATAGCCCGAAAAGCAAGTAGTATTGCATTTTGAATAAGTAAACTTCAATCCAATTATTAATCCAGTTAGTCAATTTTATTCAACAAAACTAAATCATTAAAAAAACTTTTTAGATTATTCATTTCAACAACTCCTTACATTATGCCATCAACACATGAATATGAATGCACACCTTGTCTTCCTCCCTTCAACTATTCTCCATCAACCAATTCTTCGTTTTCCTCTCCTCAACATTGTTTTCTAAATTACTAAATAGTATTAAATAGCCAAACTCCCTCCCAGTTTTTTTTTCGAATTTTTATGTGTGTGCACACATTGTTCTCTGAGTTTTCTAACGGTATATTCCGGTAATAATTGTGATATTCGATGGCCACTGCAATAGCAAAACTCCAGCTACCAACGCAATAACAAAATTTTAAACATCTTCCATAAATTTCGGCAACCCCCTCTCGCTACCAAGTTTTTTTAATATTTCCATACTTCAAATGTTAAATTGTTATAGTTCTGAAATTAGGAAATATAAATTTGGATATAAAATGTAAAAAGAAAAAAACAATTGAGGATATAATTTATATTTTATTTTTGTAATTATTTTTAAGGTCCAAGTATTTAATGTTAGGACCGGTAAATCATTATGTGACTAAGGCTTTGTTGTTATTATTTTTGTTGTTGCTGATGTAATTCTCTTTCTGGGAACATACTTGTCATGATAATACACACACTGACACTCCTATTGGGCAGGTCATTTAAGTCTAAAGAACGACATCTACGGTTTTGGAGTCGTGTTGCTGGAAATTCTGACAGGCCTGCGTGTAAATGACAAGTCACACAAAGGTCATAACTTAGTGGATTGGGCGAGGCCTCTGCTTCCGAAGAAAAGAAAGTTGAAGACTATAATGGACCCAAGGCTTTTACACGACTGCCCTTCAGAAGGCGCCTTCAAATATGCAGCACTTGTTCTAAAATGTGTTGACCCTGACCCGAAGAAAAGGCCTCAAATGGAAGAAGTGTTGCAGAAGTTAGAGCAAATCAGTGCCATCAAGATGAAGGGGAATGATGGCAATGGCTCAAGCTCTAGAGTGTCTGCATTTAGTGGTCAGTGGACCTGAAAGTTTATGTTCCTATAATTAGAATGTGTGAAAAAACACATAGTACAGAAACTTAAAATGGTGATTAGCGAGTTGGGTTGGTTTTCTTTTCATGATTAGGTTCGAGGTTGGTATCCGTATCAATGGTTTGGGCCATGTGCAGTATGAAAGTTTCGTGTAGCTAGGAATTTTCAACCACGCAACAGATAAAGGATGTGAGTACAGATGTGTCTCACAACTGTCCACATATCCACAGATAATGCAGCGGAATAAAACAGAATAAAAAAGATAACACAAGGGTTATATACGCTTACTGATCTATGAGATCAGCAAACTAGGCTTACGCCCAAAAACTTTTCACTATAAAAACTTTTGTTGCTTACAAAAACAAATAAGTGAAAAACTAAAATATGAAAATACTAAACGAGTTCTAATCACCTTCTATGACAAGAACAATTCCCCTTTTCCAAGTAGGACCTATTCTAGTCAGAAGTAAAACAAAGAATTCTATGAAAACCTAGATGTGAGTTACGGATGTGAGGCACAACCTTCACTCACAACTTAAAACACAAAGTCGAAAACTATGAAGAATATGTAATTTTCTCTCAGAATTTTCTTAGCTTCTCTTGTGCTGAATGTCTTGTATTTATATTGCACCATGGAGAAGATCTTCAAGTAATCAACATCTTCCTTTGTGAGATCTCTTTTCCAATACGAAAACATAAACACACTCACAAGAAAATAAACTATTAGTAGGTTAGTCCTAATATAAAACTATGTACATAAATAAAAGATATTTACTCTATTTACAATTCCTTGTCAAAGTAGGACAATAATAAATTTTCCATGAAAGTCCCAAAATCTTCTTACCATATAGAAGTCTTTTGAAATAAGGAAACAAGAATGTTTCCTAAAAAGCTCACGCTTTCAATCTCCCCCTATTTTGGACTTTCTGGTCAAAACCAAAGATTTATAGAAATCAAATTTTGTAACCACAAAATATAGATAAAAACACAACTCCCCCTGAATGGATGTGTGTCCAGATGTGTTTACACATTCACACATAAAAACTGCATAAACCAAGTTAGAGTAGAATACTAGCAGTTCATTAAAAAGCAAAAACAACCATTCAGCAACATTCTAATTAAAAGTTATTACAACCCATTGTTTTTTAAAAACTAAAAACTAAAACAGAAATTAAAAGATTGTCTTAAAAACCATCAGAGTAAAAGCAACAAAAAAACTTTCTCTCCCTAAATTAAAGTTTCCAATTCTTCCAGCCAGCAGCAGAAACAGCAGCATCCCAAACTCTATTACCAACAGCAGCAGGTTCATCTCCCCCTTTTTGAGAAGAAAGATTGGCATGCCATTTGAGAAGTCTAGCCTTAAGGGCTTTAAGATTGTTGGCATGGGCAGTGGAGGCTTGAGCTTGAGATTCAACAGCTGCAATTTCAGCATCCAAATCCCTCATTTGAGCATCAAAGGGATCTTCAGATGTGGGTTCAGATGTATCCACATCTGGCATAGCAATTTCAGGGACAGTACCCAAAGGAAGATCAACATATCTTTGCTTAGGATCTAGGAGTGTTTTGGTCTCCTTAAACAATTCAAACTTTTCAACCTTTTCTTCACTTTTCTCAGCCTTACCACCATTTGCAACCAGAATTTGAGAGATTAGAGAGGGATAGGGTAAAGACCACTTCTTAGATGGTGACTCTCCATAGGCACAAATCTTCCTAAAAATGAAATCTCCAAAGTTGATATTTCTCTTAATGCCCAATCTATAAAGAAGGTTAGCTTGCACCCTAGTAACTGAGGTCTTGTTATTTGAGGGGCAAAGATTGACAACTAAAATAGAATGGAGAAAACAGTAAAGAGAGGATAAAGAGCCACTTCCCAAATCTTTTGACTTTACAGGCCAAGAGGTTACCTTACCATGGGTGATAGCAGACACAAGTTCATCATCAGAAATAGCAACTAACTGATCCAAAGTGTCATCCAAACCAAGAAAATCATTGATTACAGCAGGGGAAAAGGGGACAAACTTTCCTCTAACATAGACAGAAAGGGGAGAGTAACATTTATCTAGTCCTTTGGTCAAGTTGGCATAAAATTCATACACCATCTTAGGATAGAATGGGAGAGGGTGGTCCACAGTTAAAAACAAGCCTCTGCTTCAAAAAAATTTATCCATACCAAGTTTAAAGAAGGTTTTCCTATCTCTTTTCATCTCCACAATAAAGGCCTTAGAATAAATTAGGCCAAACCTATCAGAGGCATTCTTGGTTAAAAATTTCTTAGAGAAGGATTTAGGGGCAGGAGTAATGGAAATAGTTGAAGAAATACCCTTCTCAGCCTTCTTCCGGGTGGATGTGCGCCTGGATGTGAGCACATCTTCAGACACATTCTTTGAAGGAGATGGTATTTTGATAGACTCCACCTATGTCTCATCATCAGAAGAGGCATCCTTTTCTTGGTCTTCCTTTTCTTGTTCAAGCTCATCTTTCCCTAGCTTGAAATTGACATCTGAGGCAGTATCATCACTGTCATAACTAGACTCAGATTCATAAGCTTCTTCTTCAATTGGCTCTAGGTCTGTAGCAACCACCTTTTTCTTGCCTTTTAACTCCATCAAAATATTTGTCAAAGGCTCCTCATCACTAAACACAGATGAATTATCAACAGGGTTTGAATCCTTAGGGACAGGAGCATCAACAACAGGAGTAGGTGCAGGAATGGGGATAATAGGATCAGATGACTTAATAGGAGAGGATGGAACAGGATCAATGGGTTCAAAGATGGGGAATGGGCGGTTTAAGGAGCAATAATAGGGTCAACAACTGAGGGAGGAGGATTTGAGGGTTGAGCCCTAGTCCTAACAAGAGGAGCAATTACCTCTTCTTCTTCTTCTTCTTCAAGGGTAATGGCAGTAGAGGGCTTGCCACCTGGTTTCTTCAAGTTCTTAGCCTTGTCAGACTCTGACAGCTTCCTAACCCTATGCAATCGACGTAGATTGCGTTGGGGCACAGGAATCGCAGCATGGCTCAGGGGTTTTGCTTGGGTAAGCTTCCTCTTTTTGGTAGAAGAAGGTTCATCAGAGGGAGGAACAGGGGCGACAACCAATGATTGTATAACCGGAGAGGTTGGAGCTTTAGGGTTTTCAGACGCAGTTGCAACAGAAAGGGGTTCCAATGTAGGTGATTTGGTGGATGAAGCTTCCATTGAAGAGTTGGACGAGGATGAGGGAGGTGGAATTTCAGCAAGAAATTGAGAAATTGCAGGGTTGATGACAACAGAGGCTTCTCCTTTGGCTACAACAATAGGTTCGACGTCAAGCACATCTTCTTCACGAATGTGAGTATGATCGGCCATTTAAACTAAAGATTGAGGTTAGGTTGAACAATGCAAGGAATTAAATGCAATGTGTGTGAGATTGTGTGAAAAACGAAGGAAGAACAAAAGGTTTTAGCAAGGGTTTATGGGAGATGGGACGGATGTGAGGGCTCATAAATACTCACAGCTCCCCCTTTCCAACTGAATCTTGGAATCCTTCTCAAAAAAGGTCTCACATAACCCAAATACCTTAGGAGTCCTCCAACGGCTAGAAACCTTTGAGGTTACCTCACACAACCACCTTCTAAGAAATAGGGGATTAAAATAAAACAAGATTTTGATAGATTTTTATGAAAACAAAAATAATTCAGCCATATTCTTTTTAAAACAGAATCCCATTAGAATTCTTTCAACCTTTTCAAACAAGGAATGATACACACCTTTTTCTTTCATGAGAGATATTGGAGATCAAAAACCTATAAGATCAAAGAATAAATTGAGAAAGAAAATTAATTAACTAGCATATTTACAAAGCTCCTATATGTCCTAAAAAAAATGCAGTATGCCTAGCATGATGCAAACACACAGGTGATGGAAAAATTCTCAGCTTATGGATGTGGCATAGGATGTGAGTCACATTTGGGGACACATTTAGATCACAAAAAGTCAATGAGCAATAATCCAATCTGCACAACCTCTAGGATGCATCCACCAATTTTTTGTTGTAGATTTTTGCATTGTGAGTAGCTTTCACTTTGCTTGATCCCAAAGATAGCCCTTTTCTCAATGATCTTGTCAAGTTTGATTTCAAGTTTTCTTATGAGAATCACTTGATCACAATGGTATGACTTCATACTAAGGGTGAAGCAGCTGTTTCTCATACATATTTTTTCTTTTATAGCACCCACTGTGAGATACCTAGGAAGGTTATACCAAGTCATCAAAAGATGACATGGATAGGAAGTTCTCACAATTAAGTGATCAAAAACAATGTCAAGATAAGACTCACAAGTGACCACACTGAGAAATTTCGTGCAAATGCATGATATAATTTGTTTTTGTTTTTTTTTTTTTTTTTAATCTAATATACAGATGTGTTAGAGGATGTGAGACACATTTGTGCTCACAACCTTAGAGATCACACAAACCAAGAGAATTCCTCAAGGAGGAAAATCTCTCCAAATCTAATGCCTTTGTAAATATATCAGCCAATTGATTTTCAGTCCCAACAAATTCCGCATTAATACGCTTTTTGTTCCACAAGATCCCTAATGAAATGATGTCTAATATCAATGTGTTTTATTCTAGAATGTTGGACAGGATTTTTAGATATGTCCAAGGTGTTGGGTTTTACGGGTCCATGCGCAGCGGAATTAAGCATTAAAACATAAAACCCAAGAAGCCCTAGGATCCGTTCTATACAATTAATTTAAATTCCTATGAGATAGAATTAAACCGACCTTGAAACGCTTTCCGGTCTTGAGCTATCGAATGATTTTAATTATGTGATATCGAATCACAAACTTCGTTCTTCAACTTGCTTGAACTCTAGGCCTTGATCGATGAACGAGCGAAGACCCTCTTTCGGTATCCACACCTTTGAATGAATCCAAGAACAACTTCTTGATGATTGCTAGATCTAAACCTTGAAGAATATTGAGAGTATTTTATTATGAATTTTGCTTGAAAAATTTCGGCTGACCTTTTAGGTCTGACAGAACCCTTGTATTTATACTACAATAGTAGGAATACCTCTCCTAATCGTATTAGGAGCAGACAGGTCAAACCGCGTACGGGCCTATTATGTCGCGCGGTATATTAAGCCATTGGCTTAATATGTCGCGTGACATATATAGCCAGTTACTGAAACTCTCAATCATTCTTCCTCCGGTTTAACAAATTCATTCTAGTTGTGTGTGACCCAATAGGATTACATTATGTTGGCAATGAGTTTGATCATATCGAACCTCATAAGACATAAGCGAACTCTAGCAAGCCATTATGTCTACCCAAATAATGTAACGTAAGAGTTCACGTTTCCAACGGTGTACTTCCATTTCTCCCTTTGTCTCACGATGTTATATTGAACACAAGTCATGGTCATTGTCAACTTGTCTATGTTCAATGCTTTCTCGATTCCTTGAATATAATGATAATTTCAATCATATTGGGGTATGGCCATACACTTTCATCATTATCACTCATCGAGGGGCCCAAGCAAAACATCTCTCTTTTGAGGGACAAATTCCATCTTGACTTATCATCCTTCCCATCATGAATCCGATCATGCCAAAGATAGCCTTTATGGATATCGTGTTAAGATATCGTTTGACTAAAATCAAACATGATTTTTCATCATATGTAAGGTCATGATAATCTCAGGTCTAGGGACTAAATGAAGTAACCTTATGAGATTTACTTATGACACTTGACCATGTCATAAATCTCATGCGGGTCATGTCCAGTCACTTGTTCTCTAACAAGTACCCATAATTTCAATGTGCATCTCTATGCATATAATCATCATATGATTATCCATTGACAATTATACTAATTATTCTCTTAATAATCAGGGACGGAGATTATTACAATAAATATGCAAACTATATAATAATCAAATAATAAACATAAACGATAAAGATGATACATAACGGTTTTCAGTTAAACATAACTAAAGCCTAGGGCATTACACCAACAGCCTCCCACTTGCACTAGGCTCCATTTATGTATCGAATACTCATGGATCTAACATGCCCATCATGCTTCTGCCTATGCGAGTGTCTTTGTAAGTGAATCCCTTATGTCATCATCGGTTGATATTTTGTATATCTTAACGTCTTCTCATTCTTTATGAATTCCTCGAAGAACGTCTAAGTGAGTGTTTGGATCACTGTTGTGACCTTGGTTCCATTGTTTGCACAAGTGGCACCACTATTGTCATAACAAAAGTTTCACCGATTAGTGATACTTGGAAAAACACTTGGAGTATTTCCAAAATACTAAATGAACTTTTGATCCAAAGCGCCTCTTTCGGCTACATCATATGTTGCTAAAGTATGGCCTTAGTAATAGAATCGGCTACAATTTCTGCTTGGAACTCTTCCAATCAAAACTGCACCTCTAATAAGCACAAACACAAATCCTAATTGCGATTTTAAAATAACTTTGTCAGTTTGGAAGCTAGCATCTTTGTAACCCTTACAATAAGATTAACTTCCAATCTTTCAAATCCCAAGAACGTATCCTTAGTTCTTCTTAAGTACTTAGGATCATCTTGTTTGCCATCCATTGGTTCTCAACAGATCGATTGGTATCAACTCATCATGCTTATAGCATACGAGATGTCGAGTCTAGTACAAATCATGGCATACATGCAGATCCAAGTGCCGCAGTATATGGAACTTCATTCATTCCCTTTTGCTCATCAGTTGTCATAAGACAATGAATATTGCTAAGAGAAATACCATGATCCATTGACAAGCTACTCTTCTTAGACTCTTCTAAGAATCTTGTCAATGTGAACACTTTGACTCAAACCAATTTATCCTTCTAGATCCATCTCTATAGATCTTGATGCCAAGGATGTAAGCGGCTTCACCCATATCTTTCATTGAGAAACCTTTCCTTGACCAAGACTTAACAGTCTTAAGTGTCGGAACTTGTTTTTCCAATGAGTGAGATATCATTGTAATAAACAATAGAAATAATACCATGCTCCCACTGAATTTCATGCATACACAAGGTTCATCTTTGTACTTGATAAAGTCAAACTCTTTGACCAATTCATCAAAACAAAGATTCCAATTCCTTGAAGCTTGCTTCAATCCATCTCATGGATCTTTGCAACATGCATACTTTATTAGAGTTTCTTGGATCGACAAACTATTCGGGTTGTGTACTCTACACATCCTTAATAATCTTTCCATTTAAAGAAAGTCGTTTGACATCCATTTGTCATATCACATAGTCACAATATGCGATTATGACAATTGAAATTCTAACAGACTTCGACATTGTAACTGGCGGAAAAAGTTTCAACATAGTCAATACTATGAATTAACCTAAATCCCTTTGCTACAATCCTTAGTCATGAAAGTATACACCTTCACATCCATGTTGGTCTTTGAAGACCTACTTACACCCTTTAGTTTTTACACTTTTAGGTAGCCCAATCAAGTTCCAAACTTGATTGTTAAACATGGATTGTAATTTGGATTCCATGGTTCCTAACCATTTATCCAAATTAGGAGAGGACATCGCTTCTTGATAGCAAGTAGGATCGTCATTCTTAATGACTTCCACTTCATCACTTTCCGCAACGAGAAATCACTATTTCTTGAGTTCGGATCGTAACCTATCCAATCTACGATGGACTTGTGCATCTTGAACCGATTTCACAACTCCTTTGTGAACTTGGTTCTGTCTCTACTCTTGGTTCCATATTATTTTCGGGTTCTTGAACTTCTTTCAAGATTAATTTTACTCCCACTAGATTCTTTATTTGAGAAACTATTTCTCAAGAAACAAATTGTGTAGAGCAACAAACATTTTGTTCTCTTTGTGATTGTAAAATCAATATCCGAAAATAACCTTGTCAGATTTGATGCTAACTTATAAGAGACAAGTCTCTTTACATAAGATTCGCAACCCCAAATCTTCATGAAAGACAAACTAAGTTTTCTTCCATGCCACATCTCATGTGGGGCCTTAGGAACCGATTTAGTAGGGACTCGATTCAGTGTTACCGCATTATTTCTAATGCATATCCTCAAAAGGAAATAGGAAATAGGAAAGTCTAATTGACACATCATCGAACGAACCATGTCCTACAAGGTTCAATTCCTCCTTTCAGACACACCATACAATGTGGTGTTCTGGGTGGAATCAACTTTGAAACGATTTCATAGTTTTGAGATGATTGTCAAATTCTTGGCTCAAATATTCATCACCTCGATCTAATCGAAGTACTTAACAGTTTTACCAAGTTGTTTTGTACTTCATCTTTGAAATGTTCAAAACATCTCAAACGATTCACCTTCGGACTTCATCAGATAGACATAGTCATATCTAGATAAGTCTTTAGTGAAATATGATGAAATACCGAAGTCTTCCCCTAGCAATGCTACTTAACAGTCCATATACATCTCATGTATAATGACCAATAAGTCACTAGCCCTCCCACTACTCTTAGTGTAGGGTGGTTCGATCAATAATCTCAATAAACAAGATCCACATTCCTCAAATGATTCATCGTCATATGAGTCTAAAAGTCCATGTTAATGGAGTTTAGATATATGTTTCTTAATTATCTGACCAAGCCGGCAATGCCATATAAACGCGTTGTTCATATTGTTCGGTTTAGATTTCCCATTTATATCATAGATATCTTCAATATTATTTTGTTTCTCATCATTAAGGATATGAAGACCATTTAATGACATATGCATTACAATAAGGCATATTATTAAATAAATATAAAACTTCTTATTGAAAATAAGAAAATTATATCCTTCATCATCCATTTAAGAAACAGAAATAATACTCCTACTCAAATTCGGAACGTAGTCATACTTGTTCAAAACAAGTACTACTTCACAAGGTAAAGTGACTTCATAAGTCCCTTATGGCTAATGTTGCAACTTTTGCTCCATTCCCATGCATAGGTTTAATTTACCTTATTTGAGTAGCTTTCTATTCTTTGTTCCTTGCACATTTAAACAAATGTGGGATCCAATCCGGTATCATATACCCAAGAACAAGAAGTCGAAGGGAAAATATCTATCATATAGATATTTGAAGTAGTAGCAATCATATTGCCCTTCTTCACCTTTTAGGCCTTCCTAATAAGCCTTGCAACTTTGCTTCCAATGACAATCTTATTGCAATGATAGCAAACTGCATCCTTTTGAGACACTTTGGGTTTAGCCTTTTCGGCTTTGACAACTTTTGTCCTAGGTTTGGCAACCTTTGCTTTACCTACTTTTTCCTTCCTTTATGAACCCTTTTATTGTGTCAACCATTAACACAATTTGCGGATTGCTCCTTCTTTCATCATATGAATAAAGAGCCTTCACCACAACATATATATATCTTTTGCCTAGCTTGCACTTGGAACATTTCCCTATTTGCGTTATGCTAGAACAAAAGATTAGTTATCATGTGCCCAAGGTTCTTCATAAGAGCCTTCAACCATGGTGGCAAATACAAGGCAAGCAATATTGTCAGAATCATCACTATGTTTCTAATGTTGCTTCCTTATTTGCCCTTTGCAACATTTGCAATGGATTCAGTAAGAGCAGTTCGTCAAGAACATACACATTATGTATTGTTCCTTTCGAACTTTGTCCTTCATAAGGACGAATCGCAATTATCATTATGTAATGCTATTTCTACAACAAAATATACAAATTATATGAACACATATCAATATCAACACATTTATCATTTAAGAGCAAATAATGTATTTTACAAATACTCCCACTAAATCATACACCTTCTAATGCTAATAAGCATAATATGCATTTAATGGGCTAAGATCCAACTTTAATTTAATCTCAAGTACGCTATGGCGCACCGCTCAAGATTAAACTAATTAGGTAGAAAACATCAATCATATCGTATATGACTCTTAGGGCTAAGATCCAACTTTAATTTAATCTCAAGTACGCTATGGCGCACCGCTCAAGATTAAACTAATTAGGTAGAAAACATCAATCATATCATATATGACTCTTATGAGATTTATTTAAGACATCATATGTCTAAGCATATTTTAATCTCATCTTATGCCTTGGGTCCAAAATCATTTTGATAACCCAATTAAGTTCATCCACTTTAAACGTATAGGAACCACCATTTCCTCATCTTGCTCGCAAACGGAATAGAATCAAAGCACCTTGCTATGGCAAGCCCACCCAAAACTATCCGAGTGGTCTCAAGTGTTTAAATCATGGATTGGCATAAAGAACTTAAAAGTTAAATGAAGGTTCTTTAAGGTAGATTATAAGCATATCAGCAAAGATAGTCATAATCATGCACCAGGTAAGTTTCCAGGAAGATAGGTGAGCCACAAGGACTACTTAAGTACCAACTCTTCCTTAGACAGAACTCTCCTAGTCATGCACAATTAGAAATCAACTCTGATTTGGCAACATAATCACTACCTTTTATAAACAATTAGTTTCCTTTTAAAATTTCGCGTAATTATGACTTGTTTCCATAAACAATCATAAAATCCAAAATTTACAATGTTTAAATCTAAACATATTAGGAAACTATAATGCAATGTTTCAACTAAACATTTTAGGAAATCACAATTCAATGTTTCAACTAAACATCTAATAAAATTCTTAACACTTAAGAACAAATAATACATGCATCGCAACAATTAATAAAAACACATTTAAATTAATTAAGCATGCATCATAAACAATGAATTAATCTAGCATAGCCCTATAAATTTTATTTCCAGTAAATTTATAGCATCAGATTAAGACATAAAACATCTCAGATTGTAAACACAATCACGAGAATAGCGAAAAATTAAACAAGCGATTACGCCGGTTTTGGCTTATTATGTCGCGTGACAACATCGACGGAGGCTTGATATGTCGCGCGACCTAACGAGCCGAGATAACCGAGAATTCCACATGGCTCAATATGTCGCGCGACTTAAGCGGCCAAGTAACGGGATTTCCAGATTCGAACCAATACAGATTACATGTAATTAAATCACGTAAAACATCCTTTTTACTGATTTAATTGACATATTTCGAAAATGATTTTCACATTGTTTCACATAAACAATTAAAATTCTATCGCATACAAAACATGCAATAAGCATATAAACAATTTATATCTTAAATCTAGCATGTTAATTCAAACTTAATCATACGAACGGGGCTCTGATACCACTTTGTTGGGTTTTACGGGGCCATGCGCAGCGAAATTAAGCATTAAAACATAAAACCCAAAAAGTCCTAGGATCCGTTCTATACAATTAATTTAAATTCCTATGAGATAGAATTAAACCGACCTTGAAACGCTTTCCGGTCTTGAGCTATCGAACGATTTTAATTATGTGATATCGAATCACAAACTTCGTTCTTCAACTTGCTTGAACTCTAGGCCTTGATCGATGAACGAGCGAAGACCCTCTTTCGGTATCCACACCTTTGAATGAATCCAAGAACAACTTCTTGATGATTGCTAGATCTAAACCTTGAAGAATATTGAGAGTATTTTATTATAAATTTTGCTTGAAAAATTTCGGCTGACCTTTTAGGTCTGACAGAACCCTTGTATTTATACTACAATAGTAGGAATACCTCTCCTAATCGTATTAGGAGAGACAGGCTGTCAAACCGCGTACGGGCCTATTATGTCGCGCGGTATATTAAGCCATTGGCTTAATATGTCGCGTGACATATATAGCCAGTTACTGAAACTCTCAATCATTCTTCCTCCGGTTTAACAAATTCATTCTAGTTGTGTGTGACCCAATAGGATTACATTATGTTGGCAATGAGTTCGATCATATTCCTCATAAGAAATAAGCGAACTCTAGCAAGCCATTATGTCTACCCAAATAATGTAACGTAAGAGTTCACGTTTCCAACGGTGTACTTCCATTTCTCCCTTTGTCTCACGATGTTATATTGAACACAAGTCATGGTCATTGTCAACTTGTCTATGTTCAATGCTTTCTCGATTCCTTGAGTATAATGATAATTCCAATCATATTGGGGTATGGCCATACACTTTCATCATTATCACTCATCGAGGGGCCCAAGCAAAACATCTCTCTTTTGAGGGACAAATTCCATCTTGACTTATCATCCTTCCCATCATGAATCCGATCATGCCAAAGATAGCCTTTATGGATATCGTGTTAAGATATCGTTTGACTAAAATCAAACATGATTTTTCATCATATGTAAGGTCATGATAATCTCAGGTCTAGGGACTAAATGAAGTAACCTTATGAGATTTACTTATGACACTTGACCATGTCATAAATCTCATGCGGGTCATGTCCAGTCACTTGTTCTCTAACAAGTACCCATAATTTCAATGTGCATCTCTATGCATATAATCATCATATGATTATCCATTGACAATTATACTAATTATTCTCTTAATAATCAGGGACGGAGATTATTACAATAAATATGCAAACTATATAATAATCAAATAATAAACATAAACGATAAAGATGATACATAACGGTTTTCAGTTAAACATAACTAAAGCCTAGGGCATTACACCAACACAAGGCACTTTTGTTATCACAAAAAGCAGTCAAAACTTTGCTATTCAATCCATAATCTTTCAACATTTGATTCATCTAAAGCAGTTGTGTGCAGCAACTCCCAGGGGCAACATACTCAGCCTCTGCAGTGGATAAAGACACACAATTCTGCTTCCTACTATACCAAGACACAATATTATTTTCTAGGTAGAAACATCCACCTGTGGTACTCTTTCTATCATCACTGTTTCCAGCCCAATCAGAATCAGTGTACCCAACCAAATTGGTGTTTGTCTCTTTAGAGTAATGCAGTCCTAGGTTTACAGTCCCACTCACATATCTAATGATTCTTTTCAAGGCTTTCAGATGGGACACCTTAGGGTTGGCTTGGTATCTAGCACAGAGACACACACTATACATAATATCAGGTCTACTTGCAGTGAGGTAAAGCAGACTTCCTATCATGCTTCTGTAAAGGATTTGATCAACACTCTCACCATCTGAATCATGACTTAACTTTTGGGAAGATCCCATTGGTGTTCTTTGATGTGAAGAGTGTTCAAGTTCAAACTTTTTCACAAGATTCTTGGCATACTTAGACTGTGAGATGAACATGCCATCTTTGAATTGCTTAATCTGTAAGCCTAAGAAGAAGTTTAACTCACCTACCATACTCATCTCAAATGTGGAGGTCATGCTATCCACAAACTCAGCCAACATAGGATCAGAATTTGACCCAAACACAATGTCATCTATATAGATTTGTGCTACAAGAATCTCCTTTTTATTTTTCCTCACAAACAATGTCTTGTCAACCTCACCTCTCTTGAATCCTAGGTGAAGCAAATGGTCAGTCAACCTACCATACCAAGCTCTAGGGGCTTGCTTTAGCCCATACAGAGCTTTCCTTAGCTTATACACATGGTTAGGGTATTTGGAGTCCACAAAGCCTTTAGGTTGTTCAACATAGGCTTCCTCATTCAATATCCCATTTAGAAAAGCACTCTTAACATCCATTTGATGTAGAGTAATCTTGAGGTAACAAGCAATGGCTAACAAAATCCTAATGAACTCAATTCTTGCAACAGGAGCAAATGTCTCCTCAAAATCAATTCCCTCAATTTGAGTATAACCTTGAGCAACTAACCTAGCTTTATTTCTAATGATCACACCTTGCTCATCAGTTTTATTTTTGAAAATCCATTTGGTTCCTATGACATTTCCATGTGAAGGTCTAGGGACAAGAGTCCAAACCTCATTCTTTTCAAATTGAATCAACTCATCTTGCATAGCAAGAATCCAGTCAGCATCTTTCAATGGTGCGCTCATATCTGACAAGGCTAATGAATGTGGCCATAGTGAAAATCCTATCCATTACCTTGGAAATGAAGAAAAATTGGCAATCATTCTTGTACCTCCCCCTGTTTTTGTGGGAGAAGAAAGTGGCGAGAGTTTGAAAGAGAAGAAATCCAATAAATTGAAACGTCAAAAATTTCATTGGGCACAAAACAATATTAAAGCTCGAGGAATTTACATGGGACATGAACTGAGCATAAGGACCCGCGAAACCATGAAGTGGGCCAAAGGACGGAAAGTGAAGTCCAAACGGAAGCAACGGTCGGGCTAACGACCTTAACCAAATGCGCTAATTGGGAGGCAACCCAAGTAGGTATGTTTTATTGCTTTATTTGTTTGCTTTGTTGTGTCATATCGTCCTTTGAACCCGAGACATGTTTTTGTTCTCTTTGCTATGAGGACATAGCATGTTTTGAGTTTGGGGGTAGATATCTCTCCGAGTTTGTGGGTTTATAGGGGAGTGTATATAGTGTCACCCTCCAAAAAAATAGAAAAATTTAAAAATTTTGTTCTCATTATATGTTTGGAAGTTGGCCAATGTCCGTGATGATTTGAGAAAGTTTTTTGATTGAATTTTGCTAGTTTGTGCCAATTTAAATATTTTAATTAGAATTGCATTAATACATGTAAAACACAATTGCACCACCATTCATTTCCATTATTTTTTCTTGATCATTGTTACCAATTTAGGAGACCTTTATAAGATCACTTTGACATTCTCGGGGTCCCTAGAACATGTTTGCATGACTGTCAATAACACATCAATTAGGCTATTCGAGAAGTGATATGTGGCTATTTTCTTTGAACCCTATTTGTGAGCCTTTAACTTTCTCGTCACTTATATAAAAATTTTCCGCTAGAACCCCCTTTTGAGCTTGAAAAAGAATGGAATCTCTCACAAAGTGGGAGGTTATTTTAGACCACCATTCGCCTTCTTTTGTACCCTCATTATCCTACCCTTTTAACTTATACACTATTTTCTTACCTTTTTAAGAAAGTGAAACTAGGGAATGAATGAGAATTTTTGGGGATATTTGGAAAAATCAAGGGTTGAGTGGAAAGTGATCATGAAAAAAAAAAAAAAAAAAAAAAAGGGGGGGGCATGTTATGTAATGAAAAAAGGGGCTTGAGCTAATAGTATTGAATGCACATTCTCCATGATATATTTGTGCAAAGTAAAAAAAAAAAAAAAAGTTGCCTTGCCCTATCTAATGTTGAAGTGGAAAGCAATCAAAAAGAAAGAAAGGTGATCAAACCCAAGTTTGAAAGTATACAAAATTATAAGTTTGGGGGTTAAATCAATGGGTTGGCTTGGAGCGGAGTGATAATTTCAATGTGAGGATGTATGATGAAGACTTTCTAGTTTCACTTGCTTGACTTCGTATGTCCTTATCTTCATTTGTAACCGTGAACCTAGCCCGCGTTTATCGCGAAACATTACAAACCGTAAAGCCATATTTGATCCCTAAAGAGTAGCCGGGTTGACAGTTTTGTTTAAATATGCATATGAGTGTCCCTTGTGCAGAAATTTCATCTTAGTATCATTGATTTAGAGCATGTGGTTAGTGACCCTATAAAATATCTTACTTTGGTGACAATGATCTCCCATATTTCATTCATCATTCAGGCCGAGGTGGAAAATTGTGGGTTAGATGCATTAATGTGATTGTAATCGCATATTCTTATTGGCACTTGTTTAGCATATTATGTGAGAATCTGAGACTTGTTTGGCCGGCAACCTTGTATGTAGTGAGAACATATCAAAAATATTTTCTGTTGATTGTTTTTATTTGTTAGGATAGTTTTGTTTTTGTTTATTTCTTTTGTTTTACTCGAGGACGAGCAAAAGATAAGTTTGGGGGTATTTGATGGATGTGGTTTTACCCATCCAAAAGATATATTTCCTAGCTTATTTGGTGCTCGAAACCTTGAGAATTTAATGTAGTTTGTAGTGTTTTGAAAGTACAGGGGTTGAAGTGCAACAATGTTGAAAACGGAGGATTGGAGCGTACTTTGGAAGCTTTTGGATCAAATTGCAATTTTGGAAAATTTGGGTCAAAACGGAAATTTGGAAGTTCAAGGGACCAAATTGGAATTCTTGGAAGTTCAGGGACTAAATTGGAAATATGGAATTTTTGGATGAATTTGATATATAAAAATTCCTGGGTTAAAATGAAAAATAAAATCCTAAAGAGCGAAGTGCAAAAGAATTCATTAGAGTGGCCAAAATGCGACTGCAAAATTGTGGGACGAATCGAATACCAAAATGGTTCAAATTGTTAAACCAAGTTATGGTCATGGTCGAGGATGCAGGCCATTGCTGGCCGAGAAGTTGGGGCCAATTGACCGGCCACTGCATGTAAATATGGGCCAAGCAATTGAATTGGGCCTGGGGTTTGGAAATTCAGAGCAGGCGCACGCCTGGTTTGAGTGGGCGCACGCCCGGAAGCATTCAGATTGAGAACAGGCGTACACCCGGTCTCAGTGGGCGCGCGCCCGGTATGTACGGACAGATGCAGCCAGTTTCCTTATTTTGGACGGATTCTAAAGATTTTCCACAGATTTGCACAAAATCAGCCATGGATTTCGGGAGATTTTCTATTTTGACTAGGATTTTGACCCTAATTTGTTTCCAAAAAGGATTTCCACCTCCCTCCTCCTATATAAACAACCCTAGACTAGTTTTGTATCATCTTTTATCTTTTATCTTTTATCTTTTATCTTTTTATTTTCTTGGGATCTTTGGATCTTTTATTCTTTTATTTTCTTTTTATATTTTTAGTTTAGGTTTTATTTATGAAGATTAAAGAACAAGGTTTTGTTTTATTTATTTTAATGGCCATTCAAGGCTAATTTATTTTATTCATGGATTGAGGTGAGTAACAATTTGATCTTTATGCTAAGGTTTTAATTCTTCCTATTTCTTTTTTTGTTCTTGTTCTTCTCAACGATTTTAATTTTATTCTTGAGATCAATTGTATTGACCTAGCGGAATATGCTTTTGATATCTTGAATTAATTTGGATACGAACCATTGCACTAGCGTGGATAGTTTGTAATTTGACCATTGTTGAGAAGAATAGATTCAATTGAGGACCTAGCGGAAATCAAACGAATCTAGGTTCCATTGTTCTTAAGCTTTTAATTGGATTCTTGAATGTTTATATTGACCTAGCGGAATATATAAACAAGATAGAATTAGGAGGATTTTAATGTTCTTATTGACCTAGCGGAATTTATGAACATCTTAATCCTATAATTTTGTGAACGAACCCAAGAATGAGATTGAATCCTTTTTACATGAAATAAAAAGCATAAAGTGATAATTGTTATGATCCCCAATCCATGAATCCCTTGTCTCTTGATATCTTTAATTTATTTATTTTGCTTTCTTAGTTTTAATAATAAAATCAAAATCAAACCCCCCCTTTTTCCTTTGTTTCTTTTTACACTAATTAAATCAACTTGTTAAACACACAAGTCTCTGTGGTTCGACCCTTACTTTTGTATATTGCTACTTCGGTAACTTGTTAAACACTCAATTTGAGTATAACCTTGAGCAACTAACCTAGCTTTATTTCTAATGATCACACCTTGCTCATCAGTTTTATTTTTGAAAATCCATTTGGTTCCTATGACATTTCCCCGGCAACGGCGCCAAAAACTTGATGGAGAAAATTCCACTGTGTAATAAAAACCTTGCAAGTGTACAAGTCACCGAAGTAGCAATGTACAATAGTAAGGGTCGAACCACAGAGACTCGTGTGCTTTAACAAATTGATTTAATTAGTGTAAACGAAACAAAAGGGAAAAAAGGTTTTTTGATTTGATTGAATTATAAAACTAAGAAAGCAGAATAAATAAATTAAAAATAATAAGAGACAAGGGATTCATGGATTGGGGATAATAACAATTATCACTTTATGCTTTTTATTTCATGTAAAAAGGATTCAATCTCATTCTTGGGTTCGTTCACAAAATTATAGGATTAAAATGTTCATAAATTCCGCTAGGTCAATAAGAACATTAAAATCCTCCTAATTCTATCTTGTTTATATATTCCGCTAGGTCAATATAAACATTCAAGAATCCAATTAAAAGCTTAAGAACAATGGAACCTAGATTCGTTTGATTTCCGCTAGGTCCTCAATTGAATCTATTCTTCTCAATAATGGTCAAATTACAAATCATCCACGCTAGTGCAATGGTTCGTATCCAAATTAATTCAAGATATCAAAAGTATATTCCGCTAGGTCAATACAATTGATCTCAAGAACAAAAATAAAAATCGTTGAGAAGAACAAGAACGAAAAAGAGATAGGAAGAATTAAAACCTTAGCATAAAGATCAAATTGTTACTCACCTCAATCCATGAATCAAATAAATTAGCCTTGAATGGCCATTAAAATAAATAAAGCAAAACCTCGTTCTTTAATCTTCATAAATAAATAAAACCTAAACTAAAAATATAGAGAGAAAATAAAAAAATAAAAGATCCAAAGATCCCAAAATAAAAGATAAAAGATCAAAAAGCTCAAAGATGATACAAAACTAGTCTAGGGTTGTTTATATAGGAGGAGGGAGGTGGAAATCCTTTTTGAAAACAAATTAGGATCAAAATCCTAGTCAAAGTAGGAAATCCTCCCTCTAAAGTGTTTCTCTATTCATACTAGTATATTAGGGAGAGAAAATCTGGTGAAAATCTTTAGAATCCTTTCAAAATAAGGAAACTGGACTGCCTTTGTTCGCACATACTGGGCGCGCGCCCACCGAGACCGGGTGTACGCCGTTTTAATCCAAAGCTTCCGGCGTGCGCCACCGGCACCAGCGTACGCCGCTGCCGGCCGTAAAGTCCCATTTGGCCCAATTCCCTTGTTGTGCAAGCCTTGGCCCCAAACCACAAAGCATTGGCCGGCCACTTCCTCCGCCATGGCCTAGCATTGGCCCATGAATCCTAGCTCCCGGCCTAAGAACCTTGATGCAATGGCTTTATTATTTTTGTACACTTTAATATTCGTTTCGTCCCACAATTTTGCTTTCGCACTTTGACCGCTATAATGACTTCTTTTGCACTTCGCTCTTTAGGATTTTATTTTTCATTTAATCCCACGAATTTTTATAAATTAAATTCATCCAAAAATTCCATATTTCCAATTTAGTCCCTTAATTTCCAATATTTCCACTTTGGTCCTTGAACTTCGTAATTTCCGTTTAGTCCCAAATTTTCCAAAATTACAATTTGATTCAAAAGCTTCCAAAGTACGCTCCAATCCTCCGTTTTCAACATTGTTGCACTTCAACCCCTGAACTTTCAAAATACTACAAAATACATTAAATTCTCAAGGTTTCGAGCACCAAATAAGCTAGGAAATATATCTTTTGGATGGGTAAAACCACATCCATCAAATACCCCCAAACTTATCTTTTGCTCGTCCTCGAATAAAACAAAAGAAATAAACAAAAACAAAATTACCCTAACAAATAAAAACAATCAACAAAAATATTTTTGATATGTTCTCAATATATACAAGGTTGTCGGCCAAACAAGTCTCAGATTCTCACTTAAATATGCTAAATAAGTGCCAAAAAGAATATGCAATTACAATCACCTTAATGCATCTAACCCACAATTTTTCACCTCGACCTGAATGATGAATGAAATATGGGAGATCATTGTCACCAAAATAAGATATTTTATAGGGTCACTAACCACATGCTCTAAATCAATGATACTAAGATGAAATTTCTGCACAAGGGACACTCATATGCATATTTAAACAAAACTGTCAACCCGACTACTCTTTAGGGATCAAATATGGCTTTATGGTTTGTAATGTATCGCGATAAACGCGGGCTAGGTTCACGGTTACAAATGAAGATAAGGACATACGAAGTCAAGCAAGTGAAACTAGAAAGTCTTCATCATACATCCTCACATTGAAATTATCACTCCGCTCCAAGCCAACCCATTGATTTAATCCCCAAACTTATAATTTTGTATACTTTCAAACTTGGGTTTGATCACCTATCTTTCTTTTTTATCACTTTCCACTTCAACATTAGAGAGGGCAAGGCACTTTTTTTTTTTTTCATTTTTTTTTCTTTGCACAAATATATCATGGAGAATGTGCATTTAATACTTTGCTCAAGCCCCTCTTTTCATTACACAACAATTCATAACCCTTTTCTTTCTATTCATGACCACTTTCCACTCAACCCTTTAACTTTCCAAACTTTACCCAAAAATTTTCATTCATTCCCTAGTTTCACTTTCTTGAAAAGGTAAGAAAATAGTGTATAAGTTAAAAGGGTAGGATAATGAGAGTACAAAAGAAGGCGAATGGTGGTCTAAAATAACCTCCCACTTTGTGAGAGATTCCATTCTTTTTCAAGCTCAAAAGGGGTTCTAGCGGAAAATTTTGTATAAGTGACGAGAAATTTAAAGGCTCACAAATAGGGTTCAAAGAAATAGCCACATATCACTTCCCGAATAGCCTAATTGATGTGTTATTGACAGTCATGCAAACATGTTCTAGGGACCCCGAGAATGTCAAAGTGATCCTATAAAGGTCTCCTAAGTTGGTAACAATGATCAAGAAAAATGATGGAAGTGAATGGTGGTGCAATTGTGTTTTACATGTATTAATGCAATTCTAATTAACATTTTCAAATTGGCACAAACTAGCGAAACTCAATCAAAAACTCTCTCAAATCATCACGGACGTTGGCCAACTTCCAAACATATAATGAGAACAAAATTTTTAAATTTTTCTATTTTTTTTTTTTTTTGGAGGGTGACACTATATACACTCCCCTATAAACCCACAAACTCGAAGAGATATCTACCCCCAAACTCAAAACATGCTATGTCCTCATAGCAAAGAGAACAAAAACATGCCTCGGATTCAAAGGACGATATGACACAACAAAGCAAATAAATAAAGCAATAAAACATACCTACTTGGGTTGCCTCCCAATCAGCGCATTTGGTTAAGGTCGTTAGCCCGACCATTGCCCCACTTACTTGGGGTTGACATTGGCCTCAATGGATTTGGCCTTTGCTTTTCGGCCCTTTGACCACTTTTGATTTTCTCGGGCACATACGCCCACTTCCTTCCATGCGTAGGTCCCTTTCTTAATTAATTCAGGTGGAGCCCACAAAACTTTGGGTGTTTTATGCTTCACTTTTTTTCTTTTCTTTTTGTTGGGGCTCTTGCCCCCAAACTTAATTTGTTTCTTCACCTGCGGAACATCTTCCTCAACAAGATCAAGGAGGTTATCTTGAACAAAAATATTAGCAAAAATAGTCTCAGATAGATCAAGCAAATAACTCCCCTCTCTAACTTTAAGTTTTGAATGCCCTTGTGGTAGATGTGATGGAATCGACTCTTTATGGGAGTCGTGTGGGGAGTGATACGACCTGTTACTCCTAGAGTATTGGTCGGCTTTAATGTTACTAGCCAAGGGGCACACGTCCGCATTATCCCCACTTTTCTCACATCCATTCACATCATATTTGACAATTGGAAAATCGGTTATGGCTCCTACAAAACCATCTGTGGGGGAGGGTTTCTTATCATTTTTAAGCATACAAAATTTACATTCCTTTCCCATACCTCTCAAGGACACAACCCCTTGACACACATCAATGGTGGCCTTAGTTTCAAACATAAATGGCCTCCCAAGCAGAATGGGAGTTTTCAGTTGTTCCTCACTTGATCCCTCCATACACATCACATAAAAGTCAATAGGGATAATGATTTTATCGATTTTAACCAACACCCCTTCAATAACCCCTAAAGGTCTTTTGATTGAGAGATCCGCCAATTGCAAGTCTCTCATGGGTGGTTTCAACTCACATACCCCCAAACTTCTAAAAACATGAAAGGGCATCACATTAACACTTGCCCCAAGATCCAACAAACCTTTAAAATTTTGACCCCCTAAAGAAATTGGGATAGTGAAACACCCGGGGTCTTTTTGAACATGTTTAATCTTTTCAAACTCCACACCTCCAGAGGGTATGGTTCTTTCAACATCAAGACAAGTGGATTCACGATTACTATCAGAAAAGACATCATGAATTACCCCCAAACTTCTCTCTTCCTCACAAGCATAATTATCACTATCAACATCACAGAGAGAAGAGAGAAATACCTCCTCAATCTCATCACTTTCATCCCAAATAGTCACAATAGACTTGGCTTGCTCTGGTGGATTTTGAAAATTTTCTTGTCTTTGGCCTTGTACCGCTTCCACCAACTGTCCAATTTGGGTCTGTAACTTCTGCATGGCAGCCTCATGATTTCTGAAGGCTTGTTGTTGTTCCATCTTGTACTGTTGTTGCTCCATCTTTAACTGCATCATGGGCTCTTCCCAAGGCTCTCTATTCCTCTCAAAGGGCCCCTGAGGTGGTTGGGGGTGGAGAGTTTTATTCTGCTGTTGATTTCCTCCCCAAGAAAAATTAGGGTGCTTTCCCCACCCCGGATTGTATGTCTGTGAAAATGGGTTGTTCTGCGGGAAACTCTGCTTATATGCTTGCATTGCCTGTACCTGCTCATGTTTATATAAATGGGGACTAGTGGTGGGGCAAACTTCATAAGAGTGAGTGTTAGAACCACAAGTTACACAATTATCATGCATTACATTACCAACAGATGACACATTGGATGCAGAATTGGAAGTACTACTCATGGCCAACTTATCAAATTTTTGATTAAGAAGTGCAATTTGTTTTGAAAGCTCATCGTTCATTCCTATTCCATTCACATTATTTGTTTTACCCCTTGACCCCTTTTGTTGCGAATTAGATGCTAATCTCTCAAAAAGATTTTGGGTCTCATCCGCAGTTTTGGCTCCTAAAGAGCCTCCGGCTGCGTTATCCATCATAGCCTGATCGGCTTGTGTCAACCCCCCATAGAAAGTTTGATGCAATAAAGGCAAAGGAAAATTATGGTGGGGACATTGCACCAAAAGCATTTTAAATCTGTCCCATGCTTCATGAAATGCCTCATAAGAGTCCTGTGTGAACCCTATAATTTTCTGTCTAAAAGTGGCTAATGTAGCATGTGGGAAGTATTTTCTCAAAAATATATCATGTAATTCATCCCAAGTATTAATGCTCCTAGGTGGGAGCAACATGAGCCACTTCTTAGCATTATCCCTCAAAGCAAAGGGAAAACATTTCAATCTTAAATGCTCGTCAGTCACACCGTCTCTCAATGGAAAACTAGACACAATCATCATGTATTCCCTCAAGAAATTCAAAGAATCTTCAGAGGCGAGGCCATGAAATTGAGGGATCATGTTAAACAGATGGCCTTTTACCTCATAACTTTTTGTTGCCTCATTCAAAACAATGCATGACACAGATGTGTCCACCCGCGGCCTAGAGAAGGCATCCATGGTGGGTGCTTGCAAAGCCATTTCAATTTCAAATTCTTCTCCCTCGGTGGAAGAAGTTTCTAATTCACTCAAAGTTACTTCTGTCTCGGTGACAGAAGTTTCAGAATCAGTATCGCTCTCTTGAGTAGAGGGAATGCCTCTCTCAATTCTGTCTATATCGTCGTTCAAAGGAACCAAATTAGGATCCAATGACCGGCGACCAAACATGCACCGATTAAATAAACTTGTTAAAAAAATCACAACAAGTCCCCGGCAACGGCGCCAAAAACATGATGGAGAAAATTCCACTGTGTAATAAAAACCTTGCAAGTGTACAAGTCACCGAAGTAGCAATGTACAATAGTAAGGGTCGAACCACAGAGACTCGTGTGCTTTAACAAATTGATTTAATTAGTGTAAACGAAACAAAAGGGAAAAAAGGTTTTTTGATTTGATTGAATTATAAAACTAAGAAAGCAGAATAAATAAATTAAAAATAATAAGAGACAAGGGATTCATGGATTGGGGATCATAACAATTATCACTTTATGCTTTTTATTTCATGTAAAAAGGATTCAATCTCATTCTTGGGTTCGTTCACAAAATTATAGGATTAAAATGTTCATAAATTCCGCTAGGTCAATAAGAACATTAAAATCCTCCTAATTCTATCTTGTTTATATATTCCGCTAGGTCAATATAAACATTCAAGAATCCAATTAAAAGCTTAAGAACAATGGAAGCTAGATTCGTTTGATTTCCGCTAGGTCCTCAATTGAATCTATTCTTCTCAATAATGGTCAAATTACAAATCATCCACGCTAGTGCAATGGTTCGTATCCAAATTAATTCAAGATATCAAAAGTATATTCTGCTAGGTCAATACAATTGATCTCAAGAACAAAAATAAAAATCGTTGAGAAGAACAAGAACGAAAAAGAGATAGGAAGAATTAAAACCTTAGCATAAAGATCAAATTGTTACTCACCTCAATCCATGAATCAAATAAATTAGCCTTGAATGGCCATTAAAATAAATAAAGCAAAACCTCGTTCTTTAATCTTCATAAATAAATAAAACCTAAACTAAAAATATAGAGAGAAAATAAAAAAATAAAAGATCCAAAGATCCCAAAATAAAAGATAAAAGATCAAAAAGCTCAAAGATGATACAAAACTAGTCTAGGGTTGTTTATATAGGAGGAGGGAGGTGGAAATCCTTTTTGGAAACAAATTAGGATCAAAATCCTAGTCAAAGTAGGAAATCCTCCCTCTAAAGTGTTTCTCTATTCATACTAGTATATTAGGGAGAGAAAATCTGGTGAAAATCTTTAGAATCCTTTCAAAATAAGGAAACTGGACTGCCTTTGTTCGCACATACTGGGCGCGCGCCCACTGAGACCGGGTGTACGCCTGTTTTTAATCTGAAAGCTTCCGGGCGTGCGCCCACTGGCACCAGGCGTACGCCTGCTTTGCCTCGGCCAGAAAGTCCCATTTGGCCCAATTCCCTTGTTGTGCAAGCCTTGGCCCCAAACCAGCAGCATTGGCCGGCCACTTCCTCTGCCATGGCCTAGCATTGGCCCATGAATCCTAGCTCCTGGCCGGCAACCTTGATGCAATGGCTTTATTATTTTTGTACACTTTAATATTCGTTTCGTCCCACAATTTTGCTTTCGCACTTTGACCGCTATAATGACTTCTTTTGCACTTCGCTCTTTAGGATTTTATTTTTCATTTAATCCCACGAATTTTTATAAATTAAATTCATCCAAAAATTCCATATTTCCAATTTAGTCCCTTAATTTCCAATATTTCCACTTTGGTCCTTGAACTTCGTAATTTCCGTTTAGTCCCAAATTTTCCAAAATTACAATTTGATTCAAAAGCTTCCAAAGTACGCTCCAATCCTCCGTTTTCAACATTGTTGCACTTCAACCCCTGAACTTTCAAAATACTACAAAATACATTAAATTCTCAAGGTTTCGAGCACCAAATAAGCTAGGAAATATATCTTTTGGATGGGTAAAACCACATCCATCAAAGGTCTAGGGACAAGAGTCCAAACCTCATTCTTTTCAAATTGAATCAACTCATCTTGCATAGCAAGAATCCAGTCAGCATCTTTCAATGTTTCAGCAATATTCTTAGGTTCAATTTTTGAAACAAAACAGCAGTAACTTACCTGGGAGTATGCTGAGGAGCAACTCCATAAACCAGTCATCTTTCTATAATCAACTTTGTCCTTTTGTCTAGTTCTCACTTGAGCATGCACATCTCCCACAACTTGTGAAGTGGGGTGGATTTTCTGGATTTTAGAAGGAATATCCTTTGATCTATCCACACACCCATCCACATTACCTTCTGGAGCATCATCCTGATCAGAATCAGAGGAACTGTCCTCAGTTACAGGATTTTGAGTGGATGTGGGAGCAGATGTGGGTTCAGATGTGGAGGCAGATGTGTCCACATCCTTGGTTACATCCTTATCAGGTTCAGCATGTTTTTCAGCATTGGAAGCTTCTTTTGGTTTTTCAGCACCTGTTTCTTCATCCTTCCAGTCTAGCAAGCAACCTGAAACATCATCCTCAGCAGTCTTGAGGTTAAGATCAAGTGAGTCATCAAATATAACATTAGCAGATTTCATAATGGTCTTAATTTTGAGATTGAAAACTCTGTAAGCTCTACTATTAGTGGAATAGCCCATGAAAATGAAATTCCATTTCTTTTTTTGCTTCACCTTTGTCACTCTTTGAATCAAATTTGGACATATATTCTCTATCATTGAGAATGTAACAAATACATCCAAACATATGAAAATACTTCACAGTTGGTTTCTTTCCAAGGAGGATTTGATATGGAGTGACAGTGCTACCAATCTTTAGGAACACTCTATTGCCAATGTGACAAGCAGTGTTCAAAGCTTCTGCCCAGAATTTCTTGGACAGGTTTTTAGAACTTAGCATGACCCTAGCCATTTCTTGCAAGGTTCTATTCTTTCTTTCAGCAATTCCATTCTGCTGTGGGGTAATTGGTGCAGAAAACTCTTGGGTGATTCCCTTAGAATTGCAAAAATTAGTAAACATTTGATTCTCATATTCAGTACCATGGTCAAACCTAATCCTCACAGCCTTAAGACCATAAAGATTTCTAACCCTTTTGTACCAATTTTTGAATTCACCAATGGTTTCAGATTTCTTTCTTAAGAACATTACCCAAGTGTACCTAGAATAATCATCAACACACACAAATGCATACTTTTTCCTACCAAAGCTTTCTACTTCAATAGGTCCCATCAAATCAGTATGAATCAGCTCCAAATACCTAGAAGTGGAGCATTGTTGGACCTTTTTATGTGATGCTTTTGTTTGCTTTCCCTTTTGACATGAACCACAGACATCAAGATTCTTGAAGTTTAGTTTAGGGAGGTCTTTAATAGCTTCAAACCTTTGAAGTTCTTCCAGATGATGGATGTGGTTTTACCCATCCAAAAGATATGTTCCTAAGCTTATTTTCTGTTCGAAACCTTGAGAATTTAATGTATTTTGTTAGTGTTTTGATAGTTCAGGGACTGAAGTGCAATAATGCTGAAAACGGAGAATTTGTACCCACTTTGGAAGTTCAAGGGCCAAGTGGTAATTTATTGGAAATTCAGGGACCAAACTGAAAATATTGAAATTTGGGAGAAATTTGATTTATGAAAATTCGTGGGTTAAAGTTAAAAATAAAATCTCAAAGAGCGAAGCGCAAAAGAAGTCATTATAGTGGTCAAAGTGCGACGCAAAATTGCGAGACGAAACGAGTATCAAAATTGGTTCAAAATGCCAAATTCTGTGGCCGAGGAACTTGGGCAAAGGCAGGAGGTGGCTGGGCCAAGGCAAGCATTTTGGGGCCAATTGATGAATGGTGGCCGGCCAAGTGAAGTTTGGCCAAAATTGTTGTCATTTTTGCATTGTTAATCAGAACGATTGGAGCCAAGGAGTACGAATCGTTTTCACGAGTCATCTCTAAGCAATTTGGGCCTGGCAATTTGGGCCTAGTGAAAGGCTGTTCACTTTTGTTAATTAGGTAACCTAGGTATAAATATAAATAAGAAAATACTATTCTTTGGAGAAGGGTCGACTCAGAAGTGGAGAAGAGATTTCATTCATGCCGTGGCCGCTTGGAGAAAAAGAGAATAATTACTTCCTTCGTATCCGTTTCGATTGAGGTTTTAGATTTTATTTATTTTAGTTTTGTAATTTTATTTTTATTATGAGTAGCTAAATTCCTTTTCGCGGATTGGATGTAACAATTGTCGAATTCTTATGCTAATGATGTTTTAATTCTTTCACACTTTTCTTGTTCATGTTCAATGGAATTTGCTTAATTTATTTTTAGACTTCAACATTATTGATTGATATTGTTGGTCTTTAAATTACTAGGGTTTAAATTACTACACTTGCGTGGGTAGTTTTTACATTGACCTAGATTCCATTGAATATATCTAATTGAAGACCTTGCGGAAATCAAAAGGGTCTAAAATCAATTGTTCTTTGGTTCTTAATGAATTGCGTTTTTGTTAATTTGATCTTGCGTGATAATTGATAATTACTCAATAATAGAATTGCAACCCGGCCATCTAACCGTCCCAACTCTTATTAAAGTGAACGATTTCTCGAACAAGATTAGTAATTGTTTTTATAAATTAGAATAAGAAGGAGATAATTGTGAAACCCAATCCGTGAATCCTTGTCATTCTTGATTTCAATATCTGTTTTACTTTAATTAGTTAATTTATTTGCTTTTTAATTTAGTTTATTTTAATCAATAAAAAATCAAACCCCCCTCTTGTTTCGTTTACACTAATTAAATTAACTTGTTAATTCACTCAAGTCTCTGTGGTTCGACCCTTACTTTTGTATATTGCTACTTCGGTAACTTTTACACTTGCAAGGTTTTTATTACACAGTGAAATTTTATCCATCAAGTTTTCGGCGCCGTTGCCGGGGACTTGTTGTGATTTTTAACAAGTTTATTTAATCGGTGCATGTTTGGTCGCCGGTCATTGGATCCTAATTTGGTTCCTTTGAACGACGATATAGACCAAGTTGAGAGAGGCATTCCCTCTACTCAAGTGAGCGAGACTGATTCTGAAACTTCTGTCACCGAGACAGAAGTAACTTTGAGTGAATTAGAAACTTCTTCCACCGAGGGAGAAGAATTTGCATTTGATATGGCTTTACAAGCACCTACTATGGATGCCTTCTCTAGGCCTCGAGTTGACACGTCTGTGTCATGCATTGTGTTGACTGATGCAACAAAGAGTTACGAGGTAAAAGGCCATTTGTTTAACATGATCCCTCAATTTCACGGCCTACCCTCGGAGGACTCTTTGAATTTCTTGAGGGAGTATATGATGATTGTGTCGAGTTTTCCATTGAGAGACGGTGTGACTGATGAGCACTTAAGATTGAAATGTTTTCCCTTTGCTTTGAGGGATAATGCTAAGAAGTGGCTCATGCTGCTCCCACCTAGGAGCATTAATACTTGGGATGAATTACATGATATATTTTTGAGAAAATACTTCCCACATGCTACGTTAGCCACTTTTAGACAGAAAATTATAGGGTTCACACAAGACTCTTTTGAGGCATTTCATGAAGCATGGGACAGATTTAAGATGCTTTTGGTGCAATGTCCCCACCATAATTTTCCTTTGCCTTTATTGCATCAAACTTTCTATGGGGGGTTGACACAAGCCGATCAGGCTATGGTGGATAACGCAGCCGGAGGCTCTTTAGGAGCCAAAACTGCGGATGAGACCCAAAATCTTTTTGAGAGATTAGCATCTAATTCGCAACAAAAGGGGTCAAGGGGTAAAACAAATAATGTGAATGGAATAGGAATGAACGATGAGCTTTCAAAACAAATTGCACTTTTAAATCAAAAATTTGATACGTTGGCCATGAGTAGTACTTCCAATTCTGCTTCCAATGTGTCATATGTTAGTAATGTCATGCATGATAGTTGTGTAACGTGTGGATCTAACACTCACTCTTATGAAGTTTGCCCCACCACTAGTCCCCATTTATATAATCATGAGCAGGTACAGGCAATGCAAGCATATATGCAGAGTGTCCCGCAGAACAACCCATTTTCACAGACATACAATCCGGGGTGGGGAAAGCACCCTAATTTTTCTTGGGGAGGAAATCAACAGCAGAATAAAACTCTCCATCCCCAACCACCACCGCAGGGACCCTTTGAGAGGAACAGAGAGCCGTGGGAAGAGCCCATGATGCAGTTAAAGATGGAGCAACAACAGTACAAGATGGAACAACAACAAGCCTTCAGAAATCATGAGGCTGCCATGCAGAAGTTACAGACCCAAATTGGACAGTTGGTGGAAGCGGTACAAGGCCAAAGACAAGAAAATTTTCAAAACCCACCAGAGCAAGCCAAGTCTATAGTGACTATTTGGGATGAAAGTGATGAGATTGAGGAGGTATTTCTTTCTTTCCTTGATAATTTTGATTGTGATAATATTGATAATGTTAGTGAGGAAGAGGATGAGATTGGGGAGGTTCAATATGTATTTTCTGCATTAAATTTAGAAACCCCTCCTCCCAATGTTGAAAGAACCATACCCTCTGGAGGTGTGGAGTTTGAAAAGATTAAACATGTTCAAAAAGACCCCGGGTGTTTCACTATCCCAATTTCTTTAGGGGGTCAAAATTTTAAAGGTTTGTTGGATCTTGGGGCAAGTGTTAATGTGATGCCCTTTCATGTTTTTAGAAGTTTGGGGGTATGTGAGTTGAAACCACCCATGAGAGACTTGCAATTGGCGGATCTCTCAATCAAAAGACCTTTAGGGGTTATTGAAGGGTGTTGGTTAAAATCGATAAAATCATTATCCCTATTGACTTTTATGTGATGTGTATGGAGGGATCAAGTGAGGAACAATTGAAAACTCCCATTCTGCTTGGGAGGCCATTTATGTTTGACACTAAGGCCACCATTGATGTGTGTCAAGGGATTGTGTCCTTGAGAGGTATGGGGGAGGAATGTAAATTTTGTATGCTTAAAAATGATAAGAAACCCTCCCCCACAGATGGTTTTGTAGGAGCCATAACCGATTTTCCAATTGTCAAAGATGATGTGAATGGATGTGAGAAAAGTGGGGATAATGCGGACGTGTGCCCCTTGGCTAGTAACATTAAAGCCGACCAATACTCTAGGAGTAACGGGTCGTATCACTCCCCACACGACTCCCATAAAGAGTCGATTCCATCACATCTACCACAAGGGCATTCAAAACTTAAAGTTAGAGAGGAGAGTTATTTGCTTGATTTATCTGAGACTATTTTTGCTAATATTTTTGTTCAAGATAACCTCTTTGATCTTGTTGAGGAAGATGTTCCGCAGGTGAAGGAACAAACTAAGTTTGGGGGCAAGAGCCCCAACAAAAAGAAAAGAAAAAGGGTGAAGCATAAAGCATCCAAAGTTTCGTGGGCTCCACCTGAATTAATTAAGAAAGGGACCTACGCATGGAAGGAAGTGGGCGTTTGTGTCCGAGAAAATCAAAGGTGGTCAAAGGATCGAAAAGCAAAGGCCAAATCCATTGAGGCCAATCTCAACCCCAAGTAAGTGGGGCAATGGTCGGGCTAACGACCTTAACCAAAGCGCTGATTGGGAGGCAACCCAAGTAGGTATGTTTTATTGCTTTATTTATTTGCTTTGTTGTGTCATATCGTCCTTTGAACCCGAGACATGTTTTTGTTCTCTTTGCTATGAGGACATAGCATGTTTTGAGTTTGGGGGTAGATATCTCTCCGAGTTTGTGGGTTTATAGGGGAGTGTATATAGTGTCACCCTCCAAAAAAATAGAAAAATTTAAAAATTTTGTTCTCATTATATGTTTGGAAGTTGGCCAACGTCCGTGATGATTTGAGAGAGTTTTTGATTGAGTTTTGCTAGTTTGTGCCAATTTGAATATGTTAACTAGAATTGCATTAATACATGTAAAACACAATTGCACCACCATTCACTTCCATCATTTTTCTTGATCATTGTTACCAATTTAGGAGACCTTTATAGGATCACTTTGGCATTCTCGGGGTCCCTAGAACATGTTTGCATGACTGTCAATAACACATCAATTAGGCTATTCGGGAAGTGATATGTGGCTATTTCTTTGAACCCTATTTGTGAGCCTTTAACTTTCTCGTCACTTATAAAAATATTTCGCTAGAACCCCTTTTGAGCTTGAAAAAAAAGAATGGAATCTCTCACAAAGTGAGAGGTTATCTTAGACCACCATTCGCCTTCATTTGTACCCTCATTGTCCTACCCTTTTAGCTTATACACTATTTTTCCCACCTTTTCAAGAAAGTGAAACTAGGGAATGAATTGGAAATTGTGGGTGAAGTTTGGAAAATCAAAGGGTTGAGTGGAAAGTGGTCATGAAAAAAAAAAGGGGCATGTTATGTAACGAAAAGAGGGGCTTGAGCTAAAAGTATTGAATGCACATTCTCCGTGATATATTTGTGCAAAGTAAAAAAAATAAATAAATAAAGGAAAAAAAGAAAAGAAAAGAAAAAAAAAAAGTGCCTTGCCCTCTCTAATGTTGAAGTGGAAAGCGATCAAAAAGAAAGAAAGGTGATCAAGCCCAAGTTTGAAAGTATACAAAATTATAAGTTTAGGGGTTAAATCAATGGATTGGCTTGGAGCGGAGTGATAAATTTCAATGTGAGGATGTAAGATGAAGACTTTCTAGTTTCACTTGCTTGACTTCGTATGTCCTTGCCTTCATTTGGAGCCGTGAACCTAGCCCGCGTTTATCGCGAAACATTACAAACCATAAAGCCATATTTGATCCCTAAAGAGTAGCCGGGTTGACAGTTTTGTTTAAATATGCATATGAGTGTCCCTTGTGCAGAAATTTCATCTTATTTAGAGCATGTGGTTAGTGACCCTATAAAATATCTTACTTTGGTGACAATGATCTCCCATATTTCATTCATCATTCAGGCCGAGGTGGAAAATTGTGGGTTAGATGCATTAATGTGATTGTAATTGCATATTCTTATTGGCACTTGTTTAGCATATTATGTGAGAATCTGAGACGTGTTTGGCCGACAACCTTGTATATAGTGAGAACATATCAAAAATATTTTCTGTTGATTGTTTTTAGTTGTTAGAGTAGTTTTGTTTTGTTTATTTCTTTTGTTTTACTCGAGGACGAGCAAAAGATAAGTTTGGGGGTATTTGATGGATGTGGTTTTACCCATCCAAAAGATATGTTCCTAAGCTTATTTTCTGTTCGAAACCTTGAGAATTTAATGTATTTTGTTAGTGTTTTGATAGTTCAGGGACTGAAGTGCAATAATGCTGAAAACGGAGAATTTGTACCCACTTTGGAAGTTCAAGGGCCAAGTGGTAATTTATTGGAAATTCAGGGACCAAACTGAAAATATTGAAATTTGGGAGAAATTTGATTTATGAAAATTCGTGGGTTAAAGTTAAAAATAAAATCTCAAAGAGCGAAGCGCAAAAGAAGTCATTATAGTGGTCAAAGTGCGACGCAAAATTGCGAGACGAAACGAGTATCAAAATTGGTTCAAAATGCCAAATTTTGTGGCCGAGGAACTTGGGCAAAGGCAGGAGGTGGCTGGGCCAAGGCAAGCATTTTGGGGCCAATTGATGAATGGTGGCCGGCCAAGTGAAGCTGTTTGGCCAAAAGCTGTTGTTGTCATTTTTTGCATTGTTAATCAGAACGATTGGAGCCAAGGAGTACGAATCGTTTTCACGAGTCATCTCTAAGCAATTTGGGCCTGGCAATTTGGGCCTAGTGAAAGGCTGTTCACTTTTGTTAATTAGGTAACCTAGGTATAAATATAAATAAGAAAATACTATTCTTTGGAGAAGGGTCGGCTACTGTAGTGGAGAAGAGATTTCATTCATGCCGTGGCTGCTTGGAGAAAAAGAGAATAATTACTTCCTTCGTATCCGTTTCGATTGAGGTTTTAGATTTTATTTATTTTAGTTTTGTAATTTTATTTTTATTATGAGTAGCTAAATTTCTTTTCGCGGATTGGATGTAACAATTGTCGAATTCTTATGCTAATGATGTTTTAATTCTTTCACACTTTTCTTGTTCATGTTCAATGGAATTTGCTTAATTTATTTTTAGACTTCAACATTATTGATTGATATTGTTGGTCTTTAAATTACTAGGGTTTAAATTACTACACTTGCGTGGGTAGTTTTTACATTGACCTAGATTCCATTGAATAGATCTAATTGAAGACCTTGCGGAAATCAAAAGGGTCTAAAATCAATTGTTCTTTGGTTCTTAATGAATTGCGTTTTTGTTAATTTGATCTTGCGTGATAATTGATAATTACTCAATAATAGAATTGCAACCCGGCCATCTAACCGTCCCAACTCTTATTAAAGTGAACGATTTCTCGAACAAGATTAGTAATTGTTTTTATAAATTAGAATAAGAAGGAGATAATTGTGAAACCCAATCCGTGAATCCTTGTCATTCTTGATTTCAATATCTGTTTTACTTTAATTAGTTAATTTATTTGCTTTTTAATTTAGTTTATTTTAATCAATAAAAAATCAAACCCCCCTCTTGTTTCGTTTACACTAATTAAATCAACTTGTTAATTCACTCAAGTCTCTGTGGTTCGACCCTTACTTTTGTATATTGCTACTTCGGTAACTTGTACACTTGCAAGGTTTTTATTACACAGTGAAATTTTATCCATCACCAGAGTTCTACAGCTAGCATGCCCTAATTTTTGGTGCCACAGATTGACATCATTAGCTTTTGAGCTTAGGTAAGAAAGATTGTCACCAAATTGGTAATAATTGTCAGCAGATCTAGGACCAGTAAATACACATTTATTGTCCTTATCAAACACTTCACACAAGTGCTTATCAAACTTCACATAAAGGTCATCATCACACAGTTGACTGATGCTTATCAGGTTGGCTTTCAAGCCTTTCACATGGTACACATTGTGCAATTTTGAGAGACCCTTGACATCTAGGGTTCCTTTCCCAACAATCTTTCCTTGAGCACCTCCACCAAAATTTACTTTCCCTTCACTAATCACTTCATAGTCAAGAAGGACTGCTTGGTTTCCAGTCATGTGCCTAGAGCACCCACTATCAAAATACCAAGAGCCAGAGACAGTACTCTTGAGGGAGGAGTAAACAACATTGCAGGTGGCACTTGTTTTGGCCACCCACTGCTTTACAGCTTTCTTTTTGGGTTGTAGAGGTCTCAGATTACTAGGATGTGTGTTCGAATGTGCATACATCTTCTCATACATCTGAGGCTGATTGAAGTGACCAGATTTTTTATCAGCCTTGAGTTTGTAACAGAAGGGCCTAATGTGACCAGGAGCAAGACAATAGTGGCAGATGTAGTGCCTCTTCCTAGGTCTTTTCTCACTCAAAAGAATTTTTTCTTTAAAAATTGGTTTTTCCACACCTTTTGAAGTAGAAGCCTCACATCCCTCCTTTATAAAATTAGGTTTTTCAAAACCCAAACCAGTTTTATTAAGCTGACCTATAGACATAGCTTCATCAAGTTTCATTTTACATTTGTTTAACTTGGTAAAAGTGTTTTCAGCCTTTTCACATTCATTTTTGAATTTTTCAAGGTCAACTTCTCTTTTGGTCACAAGGACTTCAAGTCTTGCAATGGTATCTTTTTGAGCATCATTTTCCTTTGAAAGTACAGCTTTTTCATCTTCACAAGCAGCCAATTTATCAGAAAGAGATTTATTTACCTTAACAAGTACCTCAATCTTGTCCAATCTTTTCATCCAATCTGTATGCAACTCCTTGTATGTTGCAAAAAGTTCCTCATAGGGAATGTCCCTATCTTCATCATCAGAATTTCCTTTTACTGTGAAACAATTCAGCATCAGGTCAGATGTGTTACCAGATGTGTACACATCTGAGACCACATCCAAGAAATTTTTAGAACCTTCATCTTCTATATCTGCACAGAAGGCATTAAACACAGAATGGCAATTTATAATAGACATATTAGCCACTTCATCTTCATCCTCACTGTCACTAAGGGTAGCAGTTAAGCTCATTCCCTTCTTTTTAAGTGTGTTAGCACACTCATTGGCATAATGACCAAAGCCACGACATGCCCTACATTGAACAGATTCAGATGATTTGTTATTTTCAAAGCTTGGTTTCTTGAATCCATTATCAGTGCTAGGTTTTGGCTTTTCAGCAGCACTGGGAGTAGGTCTATTTGGAAATTTACTCATCCTTTTATTTTTCAGTATAGAACTGAATTTCTTTGAAATAAAAGCTACATCCTCATCTTCAAGATTTGACTTGTCAATCTCAGAGGATAATTCCACAAGCTCTTTTGGTAATGCAGCAGCACTTCTGAGAGCAAGACTGTGGGATTTGTTCTTTTTCTGAGCTTCAAGGTTTAGCTCAAACACAGTCAAAATACCTACAATTTTGTCTAGACCTACAGTATTAGTGTCATTAGTCTTCTCAATCACAGCTACTTTAATGTTGAACCTCTCAGGTAAGGTTCTCAAAATCTTACTTACAAGTCATGCATTGGAGATAGATTCTCCCAGACTTGTGCATTCATTTGAAATCTCATGAATCTTAGCAGCATATGACACAATGTCCTCAGTTTCCTCCATTCGAAGCAACTCAAACCTATCCATTAAAATCCTAAGCCTCATAGCTTTTACACTTGGTGCTCCCTCACATTGAGTTTGCAAAATATCCCAAGCAGCTTTGGCTACACTCTCATTAGTGATAAGCTTGTACATATTCCCAGAAACATGACTGGAAATAGCACCCATAGCTTTTGAATTATAATTTGCAGCCTGAATTTCTTCAAGAGTCCATTGCTCTTCAGATTTTCTTTCGAAAATAGATTCACCAACACCAGAGGTAGGCTTCTTCTCCACAGTAGGAGGTTGCCATGCAACAAGGATACACATCCAAGCCCTTTCATCAATACTTTTGATGTAATTACGTATTTTAGATTTCCAAAGATAATAGTTCGTACCATCCAAGACAGGAGGTCTGTTTTGGTGATTTTGGCATTCCATAATGACTACACTTTCTGGATCAACACTCAGTAATATATCGAGAGTTGGCTCTGATATCAATTGAAAGTTTCGTGTAGCTAGGAATTTTCAACCACGCAACAGACAAAGGATGTGAGTACAGATGTGTCTCACAACTGTCCACACATCCACATATAATGCAGCGAAATAAAACAGAATAAAAAAGATAAAAAAGATAACACAAGGGTTATATACGCTTACTGATCTATGAGATCAGCAAACTAGGCTTACGCCCAAAAACTTTTCACTATAAAAACTTTTGTTACTTACAAAAAGAAATAAGTGATTTTTTCTAATTTAGAGGTGCTCCAAGATGAGACCTTTAAAGATTTGGAATAATTAACCTTCAATTATAATTTCATTAAGGAATTCAAAGGTTTATAAATATGAGTGGTTATAAGAAATAAATTGTGTTAATTCTCCTATTGAATTAGCAATTTATTCTTAAAGTTAATTCTCTAATTAAGTTAGAGAGTTATAATTTTAACAACAAAGTTATAATTGTTAAAAAATTAAAGCCAATGGTTGGTTTGTGTAAAGACAAATCTCTAATGAAATGTGGTTGTTCCAAGTTTTCGGATCACCATAGTGAAAAGTTAGAAAATTTTGTTGGCCTTGACTTTAAGTGATGGCAACAAAAGATGTTCTACTTGACCACCTTGAACTTAGAGAGGTTTCTTTTGAAAGATCCTACAAAGTTGGGTGAAAATGTGATGGATGTTCAAGTCGTGAGTGCGGTTGAAGCATGCGAATTTTCTTTATCGGAACTATATACTTAATGAATTGTCGGATTCATTATAAACCATATATAGTACGAAGAAAATTGCAAAACATTTGTGAAAGTCGTTGGACTATATATATAAAATCGAGAATGCGGGTGAAATGAAAATCATCGTAATCCGCTTCCTTGATTTTAAATAGTGGAATCCATAAATGAAATAAAAAATCATATGGAAGAAGTGGAAATAGTCTTCCATGAAAAATCATGTCGAATGGATGGTGTTGAGTGAAATTCTCAAGTGATGACAATAATTGAGAAATTGTTTTTCACTTGAAAATATTTTAAAATCACCTCAAACATAATGAATGGAAATGAATGTTGAGGTGTGTGCTATTCGTCTTTGTGTTGAAAAAGAGAATAGAACTTTGGAGAAAAAGTTGTCTAACATTTCTTGTGGCGAAAGAAAATGTGATGAAGCATGCCGAAATGCTTAATACAAAAACAAAGTTGGTCAAACTTGTTTGAAATGTCAAAATCGTTTGAAAAGTCAAACGTGTTTACAAAGCCAAACTTGTTTGAAAAGTTGAACATTTACCTTGTGTCTTGAGAGACAAATGTGATGTCATTCATGATGTTTAAATGAATGAAACGGAAGGGTGTTCAAGTGATCAATATGAGAATGAATCTCTTTATATGGTCAAAATAGATTCAAACAAGACTCATCATATATGTGCTTGAAGTTATAATCAAGGCATATTGATTCTTGAGATGTGAATATTATTCACTAGATAATGGTAAAATGTAAATTTTTGCCTTTAACGTTGCTTGTTAAAAGCAAAATGTTGAATCTTATCTCTTTAAAGGAAAAGTTGGAAATCAACTTAATAAAGAGATAGTGATAAAGCACAACTAAGTGTAGTTTGTGTATAAGTTACACAAAATACTATTGGTTGCATATGGTTATGTATGCTTATAATAGTTGTGATTATAGAATTCTTGTTTAATTCAATAATGGAATCATGAAGCGCTTCTTTCTTTAAGAATATGTTTCTGTATAAATTAAGAGATGAGACAAACTCATTTAAACGGATTCATGATTCAATAGAAAAAGAAGAAGAAAAAGACACTTATCATGAGGAATGATAAAGAAGAGGCATGACCTCGACATAGCAAATGAGGTAGGATAAGAAAATTCTATGGCCCGAATTTTCTAACCTCCATGCTAGAAAATGAATCACAAAGTTATAAAGACATTGAGCTCTTTGAAAGAATCTTTGTGGAAAGAGGCCGTTAAAAGTGAGATTGATTTGTTAGAACATGGATTAATTAATATGTGTTATTTAATTCCATTTGTTATAATCATTTAATAATGTTAAAGTATAGACAAAATGTGTAGAATTCCATTAGGTGTAAGTACCATTAAATGATGGGCATAATGGTAACTTCACACCATCATCTTTATGAAAGGGTGTAGTCCCTAAATGAAGTGCCCCTTCTCTATCTATATAAAGGCTATCCATCAGCCATTTAGAGACACTTATTCATTCACTAAATTCAGTCACAAATCTTCTCTTTATTCACTAAGAAGATCAAGTGTGGGCACTATCATTTAGAAGATCTACTCTTCCCTACTTCGAAGTACTATCTCCCTACTTCCTTCTTCTACTCAAGAACAAAACTAAGAACAATCATGGAATCACAAGGTACACGCTTCCGTCTTCTTCTTCATATTCTCTTCTTAATCTAGTAATGAGTCGGTTCATGGTTGATGGATCGTAATTGTTCCAACAATTGGTATCAGAGCCTGCTCATATACAAGATTGAGTTTGAGTTTCTTGTAAAGCCTTATGCTTTTATTTCTTGAAAAGATTCCATGTTCATCATATGTTCTTGAATTATTTTCATACTCTAATTAAGATTCTAGAGTATTATGTTACTTCTAAATTATAAATTTACTCAAAAGGCTTTCAATTCTTAATGTAAGATTATCCCATTTTGAACATAGCCACCATCATTGGATGCGTTGTGAGTTTGTTCAAATGCATAGCCACGCATTTAAAAATGTGATGTGAGTATGTGGATCTACTTGCTTTGGTTGAATATTGATTCACCATTAAGTTAAGAATTGATAGTCTAATTGGGGTGTTATGGCTCGTTGTTCTGGCAAAGGGCCCGGCACCCTCCGAGGGCGCGGGCCTAGCCGTTATGTAGACTGGTATCGAGCATGAAAGGGGGGTGCGGGGGGCGTAGCCCCCCGCGGTATGGTATGCCTCTCTAATTGATTCAAACCTGTTCATAAAATGATGACTTTTCACCAATCTGGACAGTGGGCACGAGTCGTGCTATTGGGCACGAGTCGTGCCCTTTGATTCCTGTCGTTTAAATGGTGACTTTTCATGTTTCTGGGCATTGAGCACGAGTCGTGCCTTTTGGCATGAGTCGTGCCCTTTTGGTCATTCGTGCCCACGACTCATTTCTAAGCTTCCAAGTCGTTCTGATTAAAATCAAGCACTTCATTTCCACTCGTGCCCCATTCGTGCTCGTGGGCACGAGTCGTGCTCTGGCTGGGAAGAGAGATTTTGAGGTTATTTTGCCCATAATTTGTGAAAATTTGTTAATAAATTATAGTATCTGGACACCAGTCGCGCTTCGGTGGTTCTTAGAGTTATCAAACTTTAGGAATGAACGGGTAGAACAAAAGGATTACTATCTTTTATTAATAAATTTCATTAATTACCTTAAGGCCCTTTTGTTTCTGATTAATTATATCCTTAACATTTTGGATAAAATTAACATGTTTGTTTCCCAAAGGAGACCTTGTTGATTAAATTCAAACTTGTTAAAAGATGAATGTAAATATTGATATGTGATAACATGCTTGTTTCCCAAAGGAGACCTTGTTATTGACTAAGTATTTACATTCATGGGGTAATAATTGAACTAAACTTTTGGTCATTTTAAATGCTGTGAACCATCCCAAAGGAAGGCGGGTGTTTAAAGTGAATTGTTTATATTCTTTATTGCCGGGGAACAAGTACCTTAAACTTTAGGACACTTTTGTACTTGATCCGGCCCAAAGGAAGGCAAGTATTTAAAGTGTATTGTTTAAGCTATTTATTTACCCTAAGATAAATCAAATTGTGAGTCAATTCGCAATCCAAAGATTAGTCTTGATGTCATATTGATTATCTTTTATTTTGATGGAATTCATTTGATATAATTAATCATTGTGTAGTTTCTTATATATGTTTTGTTTCATTCTTGTTCTTCTCCTTCGTATTTGATTAATGCTTCATCCGTAACTACTGCTATAAATGATGTACCTTTGCTTACTGGGACTAAACTTAAAACTTGGAAAAATAATATAACGATGATCTTAGGCAATATGGACATCGATCACGCATTAGGGGAATCAAGTCCCGCTGCTCTCTCTAAAGAAAATTCCGTTATAGAACGGAAAAATGTTGAGCAATGGGAACGGTCCAACCGCGTGAGTCTAATGATCATGGAAAATGCAGTTTCAGAGACATTTTTGGACAGTGTCTCTGAGATCGAAAATGCTGAGATTTTTCTTGAATTCTTGTGGAAACTTGTTTCCATTCGATACAAGGGTGAAGAAAATCTTAGGGAGTACATTATTGAATTATTTCATCTTTCGATCAAACTAAAGGCACTTAAGTTAGAGATTTCGGAAGATTTGCTTGTGCACTTAGTTTTGATCTATCTTCCTCCTCAATTTGGTCCTTTTGAGGTGACCTATACATGTCGAAAGTACAAGTGGAATATTAATGGATTACTTTCACGTATGACATTAGAGGAAGATAGGATGATATATCTTAAATTAGAAAGTACTCACTCAGCATTTACTTCTTCTCGTGGGATTAAGAGAAGAGGGAAGGAAATTGCGGTTGCAAGTAAGAAGCATAAGGGATCATTTAAGGATCATAAAGTCAAGAAATGCTTCTTTTGCAAGGACCTTACTCGCATGAAGAACGACTACCATAAGTATCGCAAATGGCGAATTCAGGATGGTATGTCATTTGGTCTTGTTTGTACTAAGGCAAATTTGGTTTCAATTCCTTAATATACATAGTGGTTGTATTTGGTTCAACAACTCACATTAGTTCATGTATGCAGGGTTGCCTGAATTACCGAATCCCCAGTGAAGATGAGAAATACATCTATATGAAAGCTGGAAATCCGGTTGAAGTTATAGGCATAGGGATTTTTGTTAAGTACTGGCTATTATTTTGTATTAAATAATACATTTATTGTACCGTCATTTAGGCGGAATTTGATATCAGTCACAGTATTAGATCGGGAAGGTTATTCCTGTTCATTTGGTAATAATAAATGTGATCTTATTTTCAATTCCGAGGTTGTCGGTATTAGTACTTTATCTTAACAATGACAATTTTATTTACTTCAAACAGTAAATACTATTAATGAGTCCCATAATAATGAAACCAAAACTAAAGGCACTAAGCAAAAGTTATCAAGTGAAAATTCTTGTATTCTATGGCATAGGCGTTTGGGTCATATCTCCAAAGGGAGAATTGATAAAGCTTATGTCAGAGTGAATTCTAAAAACAACTTGATACTCCGGATAAAACTTTTGCGTTAAAGTGTTTTAAAGAATAAATTTACAAACATTAAAGGAAATAGAATTTTGAGAGTATCAAACGTCTTGGAACTAATTCATATGGACATTTGTGGACCATTCATTAACCCTTCATGGAATGGTCAACAATATTTCATTACGTTCATGGATGATTACTCTCGTTATGGATACATTATTTTCTTCATGTAAAGTTTCAATCATTGGTCGTTTTCAAGTATTTTAAGGCATAAGAAAGACTATTAAGAACGTTAAATCCGATCATGGTAGTAAAAACTACGGACGGTATAACGTATTGGGTGAATAACGTCCGGGTCCTTTATATTCGCTATTTTGAAGAGTGTAGGATTGTCCCTCACTACACCATGTCGGGTAAACCTAGCATAGTATATTGGAGAGACATAAATCCTTAAGGATATGGTAAGAAGTATGTTTTCTTGTACTTCTTTACCTCACTCATTATGGGCGAAGCATTAAAAACCGCAGCTTATATTCTCAATAGAGCACCTTCAAAAGCTATCGACAAAACCCCTTATGAGTTATGGACGAATAAGAAACCGTCCTTAAATCATCTTCATGTATGGGGGTGTCCAGCAGAAGCTAGACCTTATAGGCCTATTGAGGGCAAACTGGACCTTAATACTGTTAGTAGCTATTTTGTAGGGTATGCCGAGAGATCTAGGGGATATAAATTTTATGACCCGAAAACTAGAACATTTTTTGAGACTGGCAATGTTAGGTTCCTTGAGTATGTTGAATTTAGTGGGAGAAATAGTAATGATTTTGAATTTGAAGAGTTAGAGGAACCACTCTTTATTCCTCAAACTTTAGTTCCTGTTGGAAATCAAGTAATTGTACCTGAAATTCAACAAAGAACATACAATTCAAAATAATATAGAGACTCCCGTAAATAACGGACAACATGAAAATGTTGGACATAATGAAATTCAACAACCTCAAAATGAGAATGAACCGGTGCCCTTAAGGAAATCTACTAGAGAAAGAAGAAATGTTTTTCCGGATATTTATGATATGTATCTTGCGGAGAATGAGGACACCTTAGGTTTAGTGGGAGATGATCTAATCACCTTCCATGAAGCCATTAATAGTTCTAAATTCTCATAAGTGGATCAATGCCATTAATGAGGAGTTAAAATCAATGAAAAGACGATGACATTTGGGATCTTGTCCCATTACCTGAAGGTGTAAAACCTATTGGTTATAAATTGATATTTAAAACCAAAAGGGATTAGCAAGGTAATATGAAAAGATATAAGGCACGTCTTGTTACTAAATGATTTACTCAAAAGGAAGGCATTGATTATAAAGAAATATTTTTCCGATATTTTCTAAAACCTCTTTTATGATCATTATGACATTAGTGGCACATTATGATCTTGAGCTTCATCAAATGGATGTTAAGACAGCTTTTCTCAATGGCAACATTGAGGAAACTATCTATATGAAGAAACCAGAAATGGTGACTAATTCGGATCAAACTAGTCAACTGGTTTGTAAACTTGAGAAATCCATTTATGGGCTTAAGCAAGCATCTCGTCAATGGTACTTAAAATTTAACCAAATTATTCTTTCATTTGGCTTTGAAATGAATCTTGATGAAGATTGTGTGTACCATAAGTTCAGTGGGAGTAGATTTATAATTCTGGTCTTATATGTGGATGATATTTGGATAATGTTTTTCATGCTAGTAATGATAAGGACCTTCTAAAAGAAACTAAGAAATTTCTCAAACAAATTTGAGATGAAAGATCTTGGTAAGGCATCTTTTGTATTGGGAATTCAAATTCATCGTGATCATTCACGAGGTATTTTGGGATTATCACAAAAGAGCTATATAGAGAAGGTATTACAAAGGTTTAGCATGGAAAATTGTAAACCACATGACACCCCTGTCTCTAAGGGACACTACAAGAAAACAGCCAAATAGCGACGGAAATTAGCGACGGACCAAATTCCGTCGCTATTAGCGACGGAATAGCGACGGAATAACGACGAAAGCAAAATAAAAGGAAAAAATCAGTTACCGACGGATTTAGCGACGGATTAGCGACGGATTTTAGCGACATATTTTTATTTGTCGCTAATCCGTCGCAATAGTGGCGCGAAAAACCCCCGCCCATTTTAGCGACGTATTTAGCGACGGAATAACGACGGATAACAAATTTTTTTAACGACGAATTTATTCTGTCGCTATATAAATAAAAAATAAATAAATATTTTTTCTTTTTAATATTAGCGACGGATTTAGCGACGGATTGAACAAAATTAAATTAACGACGGATATATTCTGTCGCTAAATAAAGAAATAAAAAAATAATTTTTATTTTTTATAATAGCGACGGATTTAGCGACGGATTTTACAAAAATAAATTACCGACAGATATATTTTGTCGCTAAATAATAAAAATAAAAAATATTTCTTCTTTTTAAAATACCGACGGATTTAGCGACGGAATAGCGACGGAAATTGTTTTTTTTTAAAAAAATTAACTTTTTTCATTTGTTTATTTTTTTCCTAACTTTTTTTATATAACTTTTTGAAAAAAACTTCAATACTAAAAAATGTCCAAAATATTTATTTATATTCATAAAAAATAAAAAAAAATATACATTTATAAATAAAAATTATAGAATTTTACCGGTCCCAGATTTCTTTATTATACTTTAATTTGTTTATTTTTTTTCTAACTTTTTTTATATAACTCTTTGAAAAAAACTTCAATGCTAAAAAATGTCCAAAATATTTATTTATATTCATAAAAAATAAAAAAACTATACATTTATAAATACAAATAAAAAATTTTACCCGTCCCTGATTTCTTTATTATACTTTAATTTGTTTTTTTTTTCTAACTTTTTTTATATAACTTTTTGAAAAAAACTTCAATACTAAAAAATGTCCAAAATATTTATTTATATTCATAAAAAGTAAAAAAAAAATATACATTTATAAATAAAAATTAAAGAATTTTACCGGTCCCTACACTCTATACCCTAAACCATAAACCCTATACCCTATACCTTATACCTATATACTATACCCAATACCCTATACCATATACCCTATATACTATACCCTATACCCTATACCTTATACCATACCCTATACCCTATACCCTATATACTATACCCTATACCATATAACCTATAACATACCCTATACCATATACCTTATACCCTATACCCTATACTCTATACCCTATACTCTATACTCTATACCATATGCCTTATACTCTATCCCTTATACCCTATACCCTATATCCTATGCCCTATACCCTATGTCTTATATACTATGCCCTATATAATATGCTCTATACCCTATGCCCTATACCCTATACCCTATGTCTTATACCCTATATCATATACCATATACCCTATACCCTATATACTTACCCTATACCATATACCATATACCCTATACCCTATATACTATACCCTATACCCTATACCCTATACCATATACCCTATACCCTGTACCCTATACCCTGTACCCTAGCTATACCTTATATACTATACCATATACCATATACCCTGTACCATATACCCTATACCCTATATCCTATATACTATACCTTATACCATATACTCTATATACTATTGGTGTTTTTATTTGCCATAGATTGATGCCTTCGCAAACTGCACGTAGCATTAGAAGCATATTTGAGAAACACATGTTCTCGGAAGGATTCGATTGGAAGAGAGTCCCAAAAGGCTATAAAGAGGAGTATTTTACCCAGTTCAAGGTATACTATTTTATATTTATAGCTTAATTGAGAAACAATATAGTATATTGGTATATTTATTCTGTTCAGTTTTATGTTTCAGTTCATATTTAGTTGACCTCAAAATATAGTATATTGGTATCTATCATTGTTTTATAATAAATGTTTTATTACTAAATTTTGTTGTCTTTTCCATTGCAGTTAGAGTATAATTGGCCTGAGAAGGATGAGAAGCTTATTAAAGATGCTTTCATGAGACTTGCTGGAAGGCGTTATTCTGATATGGTGAGTAGTTGGAAGAAAAAGTGGAATGGAAACAAGCAGAAGCCGAAATGTGTAACCGAGATCGATTGGTCTTCTAAATGGATCCCACACTCGGAATACACCCGAGGTCAAGGAAAAATCTGAAAAAATGTCAAACAATCGTTTGACCGATGTCAGGGGCGGCTGCTCTAAGCATTCTGGAGGTTCCAAATCTTCAGTTGCCCACATGGAAACTTTGGTAAGTTATATTGAGTTATGTTTTTCCTCTAATTTCAAGTCCACACTTTTTTTAATATTATTTGATGTTTCAGAGAGTGCCCCATGATATGTGCAATGTATGTCCTGAATGAAAAGCTTTACATGTCGATATAGACATAACTGGCAAGTATTGGAACCTGTCCTAGAGTGTTTTAATGCACCTTGCTATCACAAAAGTGCCCTTGTTTTCCAGAATTAAGATGTTTTAGATACTTCATATAACGATACTTGTTATGGCAGTGCTGCCTACAATGCTCTACTAATACAGTACTAGTTAGTTGTTATAGACCTTAGGTGATACTGCTATACTTTAGGTTAAGTGATGTAAAATTGTTTCAGTACTCATGTTATCTCTTGTCTGTAATTATTCTTATGGTATGTGTGTAGGAACCTTTGGAGTTTTATCTCTGTTATCCCCCCCTCCCTCCTTTTTTTTTTTGGCTGAATTCCATTCTGTAAAGTAGATTTCACCATTTCAATGTCAATTCTGCTCTGAAAGGTTAAAGAAATTGCCAGACTGGTCGTCCCTTTCTCACAAGTCACAGGCAACTTTCTTTTGTTGCAAGTTTTTTCTCAATTAGTAACGGAATGTGCAAACCACTGGTGTAAAAAACAAGCACTGAGAATATTTCACTCACTAGTGGGTGATATAGGGAGGCAACTGAATTATATTTCTCATTTACATGAAGATAACTTTTCTTTAGATACTGTCTGAGATTTAGTAGGTCGGTTTGTTTGGTACAATTTGCATCAATCTTGTGCAGGCATGGAGTAGAGGACTCAATTATGTTGCCACAGTTTTGCTTTAACTAAGTAATACATGTGCCAATTTAACCTAACAATTTGACATTCATTCAAAGTAGTCTAGTATATTAGTATTCATGTTAATCGAACTCAAATTATTTTGAAATTAAGATTTTATTGTTGTTGCTGAATCAGTAATTTTGGTTTTCAAATAAGACCTATATAATGCTCATTTATTGATTGATTTTTTTTTCATGCAGAAAAGAAAGAGCTCTGACAAAGAACCTACTTTATTTGATCTTCACAAGGAGACACACATGCGGAAGAATGGGACGTTTGTGGATGATCGTGCTAAAAGGATTTGTGTAAGTATATCATTAGTAAATCACTTGTTTTTGTTTATATTCACTCCGTCCCATAACTAATTCTGGTTCTAGTAGTATCACAATTGACACATCACCTGGCATTTCTATGTATATTTTTCGGGAAAGGAATGACACTTCTTATATTAGTGATATGCAAATGTGGTATAATCATAGCGCATAATTAATAAGAACACCTAGTTAGTTTTCCATTGCTATCATTATATATTTACTATACCGCAATGGCCTCAAACTCGTATTATCCTAAAACTCACCCACCATATTTTTCACGTCACCTCAAATGTACCCACCGAAACCCAATCAAGACATTACTCTCTAACTCACAATCATCATTAACCCTTTTTAAGGTTATTGTAGGGAAAGGAATCGGGGATATTAGCACAAACTTTAAAGTCTCTCAAAATATTTGCAGGCCATTTATTTTCCCGTAAACTACATAACCAAATGTTATACCCTTCACGAAACATGCCGATCGACATCGTAACAAACTGACACGAAATGTGTCGATAATTCCAGCCTAACCGAGCCGATACAGAGTATAAAATTTTCCGGGTTATATAACTAATTTCAATCAAAGATATTGTTGTTATCTCTGGATTAGAGCCTACTAGATCATGTATGCTTGGAATAACTCATGTATCTCGTGTGCATTGTTTTTCTAATAGTTATTGATGGGTCATTCACTAACATCCATCATGTCTTCATTGTGGCATATGCATTATTAACAATTTTGAATAGTCTTATTTCCAGTCATTGCATACAACATTACTGTTCATTATAACAAGAGATATTATTTTTTGAAGGAGGATTATGAGAATAGACTAATTGAAGAGTCCACTACAAGAACGTTGACTACCGCCGAACAAAATGAAATCTACAAGGAAATTGCTAGGAGTGAAAAAGCAACGTGTGTACGGTATTGGTTCAATGAGTGGATCTTATGGGAGTGATGGCCGGACTAGTGCCTCTTGTTTGCTTGAGAATGGTACTAAAGAAGCTGAGTTCAATCAACTAAAAAATGAGTTAGCGGATGAGAAAGCTAAGGTTGCTAAGTTGGAAGAAACAGTGGATCTCGAGAAAAAGAACAGGGAGAAAATAGAAGAAAAACTGGATTGCGAGAAAAAGAACAGAGAGAAAATAGAAGAAAAATTAGAACGGTTGATAGAGCGGGTTAATGATTCACTTGGGGAGCCCTTTAACTAATTTCTTTTAGTTGATAAACTCTTGTTAATATTGTTGGTTTATTATGTTTATTCTCGGTTTGGAATTGTTGGTTTACCCTTTTTGAACTAGATGTAACTTATAAATATTTTAAGTATTAGTATGGTACCTTGTTTAAGGGATGGAATTCTTTTTGAACAATGGTGTATTGTTTTTTTACGGGTGTGTGTTTATTTACAGGTGTGTATTTACAGGTGGATTAAACAGGGGTATAAACAGAAAAATATACAATTATATTGAAAAAATTATTAAATTTAGCGACGGATAATTCCGTCGGTAAATAAGGAATAAATTTTTGAATGATTTAGCGACGGACATATCTGTCGCTAAATCCCTCGCTAATATATTAATTTTGTCGTTCTTCTTCAACATTTAGCGACGGATTTTTTTAGTTTTAGCGACGGAAAATCCGTCGTTATTAATGTCACCAATACATTATTTTGTCGTTCCTCTTCAACAATTAGCGACGGATTATTTAGTTTTAGCGACGGAATTATCCGTCGTTATTTTAACGACAGCCCAAAAATTTGTCGTTAATATTTAGCGACAAGGGTTTTAGCGACAGATTTTTTCCGTCGCTAATCCGTCGCTAAATGCCTTTAGCGACGGATTTTTGACTTTTAGCGACGGATTTTTCCGTCGCTAAAAACGGTTTTTCTTGTAGTGGGAGATAAATTCAGTTTAAAGTAAATGTCCTAAAATTAATTTTTAATCCAAGTATATGGAAAATATCCCTTATGCACCGGCAGTAGGAAGCTTAATGTATGCGCAAGTCTGTACTCGTACAGGCCTTGCATTTATTATTGGAATGCTTGGTCAATACCAAAGCAATTAGAAAAAGAAGAACATTAAGTCGCATCCAAAAGAATGATGAAGTACCTATAAAACATTAAACTACATGCTTATGTATATAAAATCGGATCATTTTTTTTGAGATCATTAAGTATTCCGATTATGTTTTAATGGATGCAAAGATGTCGAAAGACATCATATGGTTATTTCTCTTGTTGAAGAGAAATAAGTATAAAATGAACAAATAGATATACAACTTATAGGATCAAACTCCAAGTTATTGGATCCATTTGGTAAAGCGTAATCTCTTTTGATGTTTCACGAGCATACTGCTCATATGGGTGAAACAATTTTGATAATGCTTAAATCAGTGGGAGTTTGTGTTGTTTTCTATTTCTTTGTGTTGTTTTTATTTATATTGATCTCATTTGGTTAAGTAGGACTAGTTGGAGAATATATATATGCATTCTTCATATATATTCATTAATATTCCATGCTACATATCTATACTTAATCTATGTCATTTAGTTGGATATATATATATGTGATTAATGTGGGTTTAGTTGCGAATCAATTACAACGACTGCCCCTTTAGTCCCTATACTTATAAGACTAATGGACGGGATTGTGTTGGATGACAATAAACGTGCACATAAGGGTTGTCATTCATGTTATAAATGATTAAGGAATTTATTTAGTAAAAGATACATATTAATATTAATCCAAGTGGGAGATTGTTAGAACATGGATTAATTAATATGTGTTATTTAATTCCATTTGTTATAATCATTTAATAATGTTAAAGTATAGACAAAATGTGTAGAATTCCATTAGGTGTAAGTACCATTAAATGATGGGCATAATGGTAACTTCACACCATCATCTTTATGAAAGGGTGTAGTCCCTAAATGAAGTGCCCCTTCTCTATCTATATAAAGGCTATCCATCAGCCATTTAGAGACACTTATTCATTCACTAAATTCAGTCACAAATCTTCTCTTTATTCACTAAGAAGATCAAGTGTGGGCAATATCATTTAGAAGATCTACTCTTCCCTACTTCGAAGTACTATCTCCCTACTTCCTTCTTCTACTCAAGAACAAAACTAAGAACAATCATGGAATCACAAGGTACACGCTTCCGTCTTCTTCTTCTTCATCTCCTTCTCTTCTTAATCTAGTTGTGAGTCGGTTCATGGTTTGATGGATCGTTAATGTTCCAACATGATTCCATCTTGGAAAATCACACTTGGAAACTAGTGGATTTACCTTCGAGTAATAAATCACTAGCATATAAGTGAATTTTCAAAAAGGAAATGAAGACCTATGAAACAATCAATGAGTACAAGGCTAGACTTGTAATTGAGGATTACAAGGAAATGAAGAACTTGATTACTTTTATACTTATTCTCTCATCACGAGAATAAAGAGTTGTATTTGCAATTGCTGCATAGCAGAATTTGAAATACATCAAATGGATGTAAATACACAAAATCTGGGGAGAAACGCGTTTCTCCGTCTCTTATGGAGAAACGGGGCTTGTTATGTCGCGCGACATACCTAGCCACAAAAACTGGATATCACTTCATCAGCTTCTGGATATCCAGAAGCTTTGGAAAGGATACCCAGAAGCTTTGAAAAGGATATCCAGAAGCTTTGGAAAGGATATCCAGAAACCAAATATTTTTTCTGGATATCCTTTACAAATCTTCTGGATATCCATATTCAATGTTCTGGATATCCAGAAGCTTTGTAAAGGATATCCAGAAAAAATACTTGGTTTCTGGATATCCTTTACAAAGCTTCTGGATATCCATTTCAAAGCTTCTGGATATCCAGAAGCTTTGTAAAGGATATCCAGAAACTGGCTACTTACGTCGCGCGACATAATAAGCCCCGTTTCTCCATACGCGACGGAGAAACGCGTTTCTCCCCAGACGCACTCATGTAAATAACCTTTCTAAATGTCGATTTAGAAGAGAAAATTTACATAGAAAAACCCGAGGGGTTTCTTGTACATGAACAATGAAACAAAGTGTCCACAATGTACACCATGATCAAATGGTGAAAATTGGCATTATTGCTAATTTTGGGACTAACCCAAAAAATGTGGGGGTGAGTATACTTTGGAAAATAATTACCTATTGGAAAGGTTTCCCCAAGAAAACAATGAGATGTCCATATGAAGTATGGAAACGTAGGCCTACGTACACTTGTGAATGTGGGGTGTTTCGCAAAGTAGCAAGTCCAATTATCAAAGAAATTGAATTTGATTATTAAATGGTGGATTGTGTTTCAAGAGTTATGTTCATAACAATTGTGCATATTGGTTTGTTATATATGATTCAATAAGTTTGAATATATATAAAAATCAAAAGAAAATAAAATCAATAAAAATCAAGCATTGATGTCAAATTCATGAAAGTGAATAAATGATACTTTGAATGAAATAGATCAAAGTGTTGAAATGGTTCAAGAAATGAAACCTTAGAAGAAAATGTGCTAGTTTGTCTAGTTTGTAAAGCCATTGTATGACTTGAGACAAGTACAAAGATAAAGACATCAAAGGTTTGATTGTGTGGATTTAAACAAGAGTGGCTACGTCACTTTGTTTATTAAATCCAAAAACGATATGTTAACTAAGGAAAATTCTAGTCAATTTGATATGTTGATTCAAATTCAAGGAAAACTAATGGACTCGTAGTTAAACAAGTCATTAGGTGGATATTCTTGAATTATTTGAAAGGATCAATATGGAATAGCTAGGATTTAACTGAATCTGAGTTAACAGTTATCAAATGGATAAATCTTGTGTTAGCAAGATGGTATATTGCTAAGTCAATTTATGATTGAAAAGACATATAACAATATGTGTAATGGTAGTCTAAACATATATGTCTAAGACATAATACCATTAGAAAACTACTCTCAACTAATTTGACTATGTGAAGTCAAATGATAAACGGATCCGTTAACCAAAGGGTTAAATCGAGAGTTAGTTGTAAATTCGGAGGGGAATGTGACTTAAGCCTCTTAAAAGTTAAACACAACGGAAAACCCAATCTAGATGACTGGAGATCCCAAGAACTAGATTCAATAGGACCACCTAACTGTTAAAAGACTTGTAGCGTCACTGTGGGGGAAACAAAACCCCAAGTCCATTCCTATTAGTGACATCCCGAAAGGACAAGGATAAGCATATGACTTTTAATGATTCTTACGCGTCGAAAATTCGAGCGGGGTAATACGGTTACCTTTAAGAAATCACCTATGTGAGAGAGAAGTGGGGCCGCTTCGAGGAGAATTGTGTTGAGGCTCAATTCTTAGACCCTCTCGCAGAACCAGGCATATGTTCAGGACCATGATTGAACATAGCTATGAGAATTGAAGTATGTTAGGACGTTACTTGTGTCAAGCATATGATCGGCTACACAAAAGCATAACGATTCAAGGACATCGCGTCTATCGATTTGCGAGTAGAGTAAATATGCTTGTACGAGCGAAGATTCAATGGGCATTCCCACATCTTCGTATGCAAGTTTTCGTCTGCCGAACTTTATCACCATTTCCTCATTATTTTCTTCATGTGGGGGATTGTTGGAAAAATATGTGTGTTTGAAGGAAATAATGTATTATTTCCTAAATGGGTTGTTTGTTAAATGACCAAAGTGGTTGTTGGATTGTGTTCTACTCCATGAAAACGTTGAAATCATATATTCATTTGTCCAAAATGGTTGAGGGATGAATGAGATATTAAGGCTCAAAGTAAGTGGGTTGAAAGTGGGAAATGTGGTTATCCTACATTGGAAAGGAATGTAAAATGATATTAGTTTATATACTCCTACACTTTAGTAGGGAGTAAGATTGTGGAGCATAGAGGCAATGTAGCTCCAAAGTGGCCTACTCGCGCTAGCCCACTTTTTACATTCTTTTAAACTTGACCCACTGTAACTGGCGCCAAAGCTGCTTGGTTGAATCAGCAGAGCATGGACACCTAGCGCGCTGGACACCAAGAGAGCTGGATCGGACACAGCAGAGCTGGACGCCAAGACACTGGGAACCAGCGGCGTCTGGACACCGGCGGCACTGGGCACCGAAGTGTGAGCATCGGCAGACCGGGCATCGACGGCGTGGGCAGCGTGTGCACCGGCTTTGCGTACCGTAAACGTTTTTGATTGATTTCAACAAAGCATGTGAACTCGCCGTAATAAATGCGGTGATTAAGGAAATTAAAAAGGATTTTAATTTTCTAGCGCTTTTATTCCCTTGGCTACTATAAAAAGGGAAGAACAACAACAAAGAAAGAAACACACCGATTTCCATAATCTCAACACTCCATTTTCAAGCAAAGATATCGAGTATTCTTTTTCTTTGGCCTCCCGCATTGCATCAGTGGTGATATTGTCCAAGCATCTAACTTTAGTTCGCAGGAGGTACTATTGTGCAACCACCGTCCGGTCCGTCCGTTTTATCCTGGGAGACGAACGTCCCGTTTAATCTCAAGCACAACTCGGTGAGGGAACGAATTTGTCTTAAGGAGAGTGTGTCACACACTACTCGGACAACATCAAGAAGATTATTAAACAAATTTTCTCCTACGGTCTCTCCTCGTTTAATTTTATGTTGTAATTTATTTTTCAATATATTGTAATTCTTTTCTTACTTTGTGCTGATTGTACGATTTGGTCTAACAATGCACACAACACTTTCTCCACTAACCTTTTTTCTTAATTTGCGTGTCATGCTCAAAATGATGAACCTATAAAAGGGACGGAGGGAGTATATATAACCGTTAGATAATTTATACTCCCTTCGTCTCATAAAACCTTACCCATTTTGCTATTTTGGGCATCCCACTTTAAAGTCTTACTTTCCTAAAAAGGAAACTTTTTAATATTTCTTTATTCATGGGACCCACTTGTCATACTCACAACAACTATCCACTTACTATTCTCTACCTCACTTTCTCTCTCCTACCCACTCACAACATCTACTTTAATAATATTATACTCCCTCCGTCCCGAAGAAATACGCAAAAAAAAAAAAAACTTGGCATGAGAATTAAGGTAAAATGTGAAAAAGGTGATGTGTTGTGAGTGTAAATGGTCGGGTAGGAGAGAGAAAGTGGAGTAAGTGGGTAATGATTGTGAGTAGAGACAAGTGGATCTCATTTCCATTTTGGGAAAATGCAGATTATTGTGGGACACCCAAAATATATCTTTTTGCAGATTATCATGAGACGGATGGAGTATATATTCACTCCTTATTTTTTGTTCTCAATATTTTTCGTTTTCAATAGTAAACGGGTAACCTAATTTGGGATTCGGGATGGAGGGAGTATATAGTAAACAATATAACACTCAAAAGTGTTGCAGATGATACAAAATATGGGGCCATACCAACCAAATGCATGATTTTTTACCGGGGTTGTTGCTTTCTTAGAACTTTCAAAATCAGCTTCCAACAATTACCATGGGCTAGCGTGTAAAAGACTCGAGTCAACGTCGTCGGCTACGACGCGTTCACAGCCGGTACCGCTTGTGTGGCCATGTTCATTTTTCCCGCACGCCCACCAACTGTTCGACACAAGTCCTCACCCAATAGGTACAAAAGCGATATATTGATGGAAGGATCGATCGTGCTTGATGGGTCAGGTCATTTGAAGCTGCCGCTGCGGTGATATTTCTTGATTCAAGTATTCTTATGCTTCTGTGTCAATCTTTTGGTGCAATTTCAGCTCAAGCTGCAGCTGCCACAAGAAATGGGCTTTGTTGTATTCCCGATTCTCAGACTTGGTAGCTCTATGATGTTGTTATTGTTTCTCTTCTTTCTGCTGAATTCGGCTTCGATATTTGCTGATAATCTTCCACTTGCTCTTTATTCCCCTAATCATGATATTCATACCTGTAGTTGCTTTGAAAACGGGGATGGTACACGCAGAACTTCTGCTTCTTTTAATTCGAAGCTAGGGAAAATTGTTTTGTACTTTGGTAGAGGGAATGCAATTGCAACTGCTGTCATACTAGTGATCACTCTGTTAAATGTTATTGCTTATAAGTTACGCGAACTTCAGGAAGAAAAAGTTCGGGAGCTTAATAAACCTGCTTTGTCATTGGCGTCTGAGCATTCATGTCGTAAATTTTCACTTTCTGAGATGGAATTGGCAACACACAATTTTGATGAAGCGTTGGTTATCGGGAGAGGTGGGTTTGGGAAAGTTTATAAAGGGCTCATTAACCAGGGGGCAAGTGTTGTTGCCATCAAGCGGTTGGACTCCAAGTCTAAACAAGGAGCTTCTGAATTTTGGACAGAGATCAAGATGCTCTCCAAGCTTAGACACAGTCACCTTGTTACGTTATTTGGATACTGTAACGACTATGCTGAAATGATTCTTGTTTACGAGTATGTATCATGTGGAAGCCTTCGAGATCGTCTGTACAAATTTGATAGGTCAAATGGTGGTTCTTCTCTGTCCTGGGAGCAACGCCTAAAGATATGCCTTGGGGCTGCACGTGCATTGGACTACCTTCATACAAGTACAGGTCTCCAGCATCGGGTCATACATCGAGATGTGAAAACCTCAAACATTCTTCTGGATGAGAATTGGTGTGCAAAGATTTCAGATTTTGGGGTGTCCAAGATTGGTCCTTTGAATCAACCATTCACCCATGTCAGTACTGATGTCAAAGGTTCATTTGGATATTTTGATCCAGAGTATTTCTTGACCCGCAAATTGACTAGGAAATCAGATGTCTATGCCTTTGGGGTAGTATTGTTTGAAGTGCTTTTTGCACGACCTGCAGTGGATTTAAGTCTAGAAGAGGATCAAAGGGGTCTAGCTGCATGGGGACCTCAATGCGTCAAAGAAGGGTTAGTAGATCAGTATATTGATCCGTATTTGAGGGGTCAAATCTTGCCAGATTGTTTGATGATATATGCAAAAACTGCAAGCCAATGCTTGCAGAGTCTTCCTAGAAAACGCCCTACAATGTCTGAGGTGGTGTTCAAGCTTGAGTCTGCATTGTCATTGCAAGAAGTAGGAGATTATTCTGTGATTAAAGGGGGGATTGATACTGCTGGCTTTCTTGACAATCAAGTGAAGGAAAAACCTTCTGACATTGGGGAAGTGATTAATGTTGGTAATGGTGAAACCAATTCTGAGCTACTTAGGTTTACACCATCAGTGTCAGGGGATGCAAGAAGCAGGCAATCTCTTAAGAAATCTGCCAGGATAACACGTATTTCAAGGATGTTGCCACAGTTCTTTTCAGTTAAAGATGATGTCCCGAGTAAGATCAAGCTCTTCAACTACAATGTACACACATACACACACATTATTTGTTGTTTTCAAAATATTAGTTTCATCGGTTGCTATGAACACCTGTTCCTTGATAATATCTGGCAAGACATTTGATTTAAGTTAGACTAAAGAAGAGATTTAGTCAATTGCCTGATAGCATAATATGCATAATCAGAAATATACTTATTATGCATGGTTCATCAATGTATGCAGGATACATTTAAATCTACGATAGAAGTAAAACAAAGAAGAATAGACCTTCAGTCCATCTGTTGAAATTATTCCTAATTACATGTTCATCATACTTGCAATATTGCAAGTCAGTCTTGACTTGAGTAAGCATTCAGTCGAAGTCACATGTTCATTAATTGTATAAAGCAAACATTCTATTAGAAGATTGAACTACATTGACATTTGGCACGCATGATCACTGTGGAATGAGTATAATATCCTAGAGGTGGATAAAATATATAATTCGAGAAAAAAATATTAATTGTTGTTATTAGTACCATTGATGGTGAACCAATGCTGAGCTAATTCATTGGCATACACGGTCAGTGGCAGGTGACGCAAGTAGCAAGAGCTCTCGTATGAAGTCTACCAGGATAATGCCATTTTCAAGGATGTTGGGGAAGATTTTTTCTGCTAAGGATCATGTCCAGGGTAAGCTCAAGCTCTTCAATTATCTAAAGTACACAAATCAAAACATCCTATAATTTCTTTTCAGAAATTCTCCATTGCTTGATGTGAACACCTTTTACGTAGTAAATAAGAAGGATTTAATAAACTCATATACACGTGTGTGTGGTATCACTGATAAATGTACTGGTAAATCTTCAACCTATGCTAAGTGTAAACAGAGAAGTGTCCACCCTCCAATAATTCCTATTCAATTTTCTTCAAACCAACTAAATTTGCTAATTACTTGTTTGTCTCTCATGCAAAGCGTTGAGTCAGTCTTGACATTAATGATCATTTAGTTGCAGTACACAAGTTTCCTTAATTGTTTACACTTTACAGCACAGTATCTATTAAAAAGATAGAATTAAACTTTATTTTACATGCATGATCAATATGAAATGAATATTCAATCCTATTGTTGGATTTAAAACTTATCCATTCGAGAAAAAACTATAAGATTGTGTAAATGGTTATGCATTTATGTTGGTGTGGTGTCTTCATATGTTCATTGGTATCTTCCCTCATTTGTTCCTATCAGAGAGTTGGGTTTTATTCACTGGATTTGGCTTGTTTCAGTTTGCAAGATATTGGGATTTTGAAAACTCAACACCATGCATTCATCTGACAAAAGAATTTTATAAGCTTGGGTTTACAATGTGAAGGGTACATGAAGAACTAAAGTCATGTAACTGACAAGTATTTGAAGGCAAAACCCGTATGTTGGTCACCAAAGAAATCATGTTTTTGCAATGTCCTCATTAAAGTTTATTTTTTGCAATGTCCTCATTCAAGTACACTCAATTTTTTCAACGGCAAAGGGGCATATGCTATCACGTGACTAGCAACCGTTATAAACTTAACTTTCCAGATCAAACACAACCACAAACTATCAAAAAGACCACACTATTTCAATTCTATTTCCTCAAATTTATATCAAAACACCATTATCTGATGGATTTTCAATGACGGAAAGTTAAGTTTATAATGGTTGTTAGTCACGTGATAGCACGTGCCCCTCTACCAATAAAAAAATTGACGTCTCCGTTTATGGAGTGAGGACATTGCAAAAATCGTGTACTTGAATGAGGACATTGCAAAAAATAAACTTGAATGAGGACATTGCAAAAACATGGTTTTGAAAAAAAAAGAAACTCAAACCCCGATGTAAGGTCAAAGCAAAATATAATAAATGAAAATTGAGTGTATTTAGTTAGAAAAAGTAAGTCTACATATCTGAATCGATACTTGGCCCTTTCCTGAGTTTTTCGTTGTAAAGAAAGTTAAGAATTCACCTAAAATAAGGGGAAAAAAAAATTAGATTTGGGAATGATTAGGATTAGGACTGTTGAAAGTATGTCAGTGAGGGTATCTGCTCGGGCTGCATTTTAAAGCAGAATTCGATGTGTTTTTCATGTGCTTCTTTTCCTTTTATACTAAAAGTTCTCATAGCACAGCTTTAGCAACATAAAAGCATATGACAGTACAGGGTGCAAAGGACGAGATCTGTGGAGTTCCCTATTAATAATGGCAGATGGGAATTCCACATAATTAGAAATGAATCGGAGAAGTTACATAACTAGAGGGATAGAAGAAATTTTAAGGACTCAAGCCAACTAACTAGTTCTCCCAATTATTAGTCAATGTTGGTTGCATGGGCCTCCTTCCTTTTGCCTTTCATTGTTGTTTCTGTTTGTTGCCATCATGCTACCATTTTCCTGTTTTAACCTTGTTTACACTCTTTGGGTTGCAACACCTAGTAGTTTGAACCAGCAGATTTTTTAGAAGTTGAACCCCATATCATATATTGTAATTGTCATTACTCAAGCTCCATTAAGAAACCCAATTGATGGCACTTGACAGGCAAAATTATAATGTCAGACTTGGGTTTACTTGATTAGATTTAACAGAACAAATCTTGGTTTGTGGGGTTACTTCCCAATCAGGTCTACTTAACCCGGACACACTTCTGCTCACCCTAGGGCAACTACCAATTACACAATTACCTACTTGGCAGGATTTCCTTAGTTTTGCAAGCCTGCTGTATTGGGGTGGTCTAACTAACCAATTGTGTTTGATTTTAGAAACAGTTTGGGAGGTACACATTTCCTATAAGGACTATTTCCTGCACTAATGAGAATTTAATGACAACTAGCTAGAAATAATATGCTGGGATAACCTCTGCAGCACTTTCTGAGTTTGGAGGCATATATGCATTGAGTAATGTAGTTTGCCTTTGATATTCATTTGTTGTCCTCTTTTCCCCTCATTTTTTCAGCCCATGGTGATGCAAAACCATCACAGAAACACAAGGGCAGCAAAAACACACATCATAGTAGGTCGGCTGATGAAGATATCAGACCAAGTAAAGATGAAGGTGTTCTCCTAGAAGTACCTAACTTAAAAGTATTCACGTATGCGGAATTAAAGAGTTCAACCAGGAACTTTAGACCAGATACGCTGCTAGGCGAGGGAGGCTTTGGACGGGTCTTCAAAGGCTGGGTTAATGACAAAACATATGCCCCTGAGAAATCTGGCATCGGAAAAGCAATCGCCGTTAAGAAACTCCATTCAGAAAGCATGCAAGGATTTGAAGAATGGAAGGTATATTTACTTCTTACTCTTTTTGTTTCATTCGGTTCTTAAAGAATTAATTCTACTCTGGACAAGAAAAGCATCATGCTTAGTGCATAAACACCATTTATTATTATTAATGATGTGAATAATAGTGAAGGCTTTCAAAGCTTCTCTTTATATAATAGTGAGGGCACATAATACCTAGCTTAAAGCCCTAACTTTACTATGGCCACGTTTAAAAAGTATGGAAAATTACCTAATAAACCAATAAACTTAATTCCATAAACAACTAATCTCCGAACTTACAATTGTTTCATCTCTAATTAATGATACAAAATATTCTAACAACATCTCCGAACTTACAATTGTTTCATCTCTAATTAATGATACAAAATATTCTAACAACAATTGAACCCAAATCCTTTTGTCATCATTTATGATCAGTGCCAATCTCTCTCTTTTTTTGGATGAAAAAAGAGAACTAGAGAAAGATAGAAAATAATGGATGGGTAAAGACATTCTGTTTTCAATCTCTGGACTTGGCCACAGACTCTTCATTTCATACAAATCTTACAAACTCCCGCAATTATCTGGTTCATTTTTTCACTCGTTGAACTAGACAAGTGCTTCACACAGATTCCTTGGTCATCTGTGATTGACTTGCTCTGGTACACTGTTCACATGATCAGTATTATAGCTTTTTGACTCATTGCTGCTGATGAAGAAACCATGCAATTTATATCCAAACATATTGGCTCTGTAAAAGTAACCCAACATTCATTCAACTAAATTATCTGCTGCATACTGATGACATATTTGTGGATGCAGAGTGAGGTGAACTTCTTAGGAAGATTGAGCCATCCCAATGTTATTAAACTTTTAGGATACTGCTGGGAAGACAAGGAGCTTCTCCTTGTTTACGAGTACATGCAGAATGGAAGCTTTGAGAAAAACATCTTCAAAGGTAACTTAAACTTCAAAAAATGTGATACAGAAGATTAGATTAATGTCAACAAAGTGACTAAAATGGTTTTCCTAGTGTAGGTTGTAATGGAGGACCTCTTCCATGGGCCACAAGGATTAACATAATGATAGGAGCAGCTCGAGGCCTTCTATTTCTGCACACATGCAAGGTCATTAACCGTGACTTTAAGTGCTCTAACATATTGCTTGATGAGGTAAGTAAAACTATTTTCAGTGATTATTGATCCTTCTAAGGCCTCACTGATCAAGTTCATCTCTCTCTCTCTCTCTCTCTCTCTCTCTCTCTCCCGCTCTCTCTCTCTCCTTTTGCAGGATTTTAATGCAAAGCTTTCAGACTTTGGTATGTCAAAGGATGGTCCAGTAGGTGACCGTACACACGTTTCAACACGTATTATGGGAACACATGGTTATGCAGCTCCAGAGTATGTGGCCACGGGTAAGTTACCTTATCATATATTGGGCTCCATAATTTACAGATTCAATCTCTGGTGATGTAGTTAACTAATGGAAGTAGCTCTAAAACTAATATTTACATCTCCAGAGTAGTGTGTATGTGTGTGTGTGATAAACCCAATGAAATTTTGAAGTAAGGAAGTTTCAAACAAAAATAAGATGGAAGATGCCTTTAAGAACATAACATCTTCAGATACTCAAAACTCAACAAGGTAGCCTTGATGTTCATATACTCCCTCCGTCCCATAGTAACATGCTCAAATGGGCTTGGCACAAGAATGAATGAAAAAGGTGAAAAAGGTGATGTGTTGTGAGTGTAGATAGTTGGGTAGGAGAGAGAACATCAAAGTAAGTCGGTAATGGTTGTGAGTATGGCAAGTGGGTCTCATTTCATTTTGGGACTTTGCTGATTAATTTGGGACGATAAAAAATGTGTCTTTTTGCATATTGCTGTGGGACGGAGGGAGTATATGTAAATCAAAAGTTACTTAAGGTATGCTGCATAGATTATACATGATGTGTTGCATAGATTGAGAATTTGAACTTGATGAATGAAAAGGTGTGTACAATTCTAGACTCTGTTAATCACATCTAACTATCTTTTGGCAAGGATAACTATAGTTCAATTATATTGCCTTTATTTGGTCTGATCACGTTTATGAGAAAATATTTTTGAAATGTTATCTCACTTGTTGAAGCACTCAACATAAGTTCGTATAAGTTTACATCCCCTTGCTTAAACGAGAATAGGATTTAGAAACACAAAAGTCCATACTTATCCATAAATAAATTTTAAATAAAGTTAGCTCAATTATTTGAACCAAAAAAATTGTATTTTAGGGTCTGAAGTCTTCTTGAGTTAGTTATTTGGCACTTATTATTTCAATTTTGGTAATTTGGGTTCCAACACTCCAATCTTCTACTCCGTCCATCCCAATATTCTCATTTGATAAGTCAAACTTTTAAAGATTGTAGTTTCACTCGTGTGTATCTGCTTGATATTGCATTAAAACTATAACCTTACTTAGACGTGGAACGATTTCTTGGGACAAACCAAAAAGGAAAGGGCTATTTATTTGAGACAGATGTAGCACTAAAAGTAGGGTCATTGTTAGAGTTTAGAGGTTTACTATTCTGGAATTAGTCTTGGGACCCAACTGATATACATATATATATATATATATATATATATATATATATATATATTTATTTTTTTTATTTTATTTTATTTTTTGTTTTGTTTTCCTTATGAAAATCTCGATGATCAACTAACTCAATTTGTGCAGGTCATTTGACTGTGCAAAGTGATATATATAGTTTTGGGGTAGTGTTGCTAGAAACACTAACAGGACAGCGGGTGCTTGATAAGAATCGACCTGCTGAAAAGCGAAATTTGGTAGAATGGGCCAGACCTATCCTAAGCAAGAAACAGGGAGTGAAGAAAATATTGGATCCGCTCCTTGAACATGAATGCCCCTTAAACAGTGCGTTCCAGACAGCCATGCTTGCACTAAAATGTCTTCAGCCTGAACCTAAGAGTAGGCCCGCCATGAATGAAGTGCTGGAGACGTTAGAACAAATTAGCATCATTAAAATGAAACCGTGAGCTTGAAGCTGGCAGTAAGACTGACTCTCCACGACCCTTGAGCACTTAAGATCTGAATCAAGCTGAGTTACTATGCCAGATTGGTTTTTGTAGTTTATAAACTCGATTCGTTGGAGCTACCAGGTATATGAAATCAACTATATGTTTGTATATATTCGTACATTAGATTTTCTGTTGCATTCTTCTGTTTTTTTGTTCCCACTTCTTTCAAAACTTCTTGGCTATGCCAAGGTCGTTATAGGGGCTGCTTGCGAGCTAGCCCTCTTAGAAAATCGAGAAACATGTCAAGTGCATCTCTCTGCGTCTAAGAGAGAATCCTCGATATATGAAAATCATCCGAGAATTCTTTTTCCTTATGCTAATAGTAATTATGTATTGCCACTTCGATGAAATGACCGAGCGAGAGAGTTGGGTTGGGCTGTCCTATACAGAAAGCTATGAGTCCTCATGAGTTGTTGGGTGTATTGTTGGTATTGTGCATACTAGGAAAATGGTTTTGAAGATTGTTTGAAGGAGTCATTGACATTGGAGATGCAGTAAACAAGGCATCATCAACATTATAGGGTCATACTCCATCCCGGAAAGATGCTTTCACTTTTTTTTTTTTTTTCTAGTTTTTACGAATATAAACTTTGAGCAAAAAATTTAGGTTAATTTAGTTATTCTAATGAAAATCTAAATTTTGGTATTGATAGTATCTATAATATTGTGCTACTATTAGTTTTAGATTTTCATTAGCATAAACTAAAATTATTGCTCAAAGTTCATTCGTATTAACTATAAAAAAACGTGGAACATCTTTCCGGGACTGAGGGAGCATTAGCAGAAAGACATACATCAGATTTCAGGAAGAATGCATCATTAAAATGAAAGAAAAACGAAACAGTTTAGAAAGAAAAAGGCCAAAAAACAAGAAGTAGCCAGAAATCAATATCCTACTTTTAGAAAACCATATGAAGATTATTAAATTTTCATTTTTTTTTTTTGTTAAAGTTCAATCAAGTTGATCTGATAATAGAAAGGAGGGCGTATCATGTTTTGCAACAAATCCTACTCAGTTTGCTGCCTTCACGGCTCTGCGTGAGTCACCGAGTGTTCATGCATTTCTTCTTTTTGATACATTTACATCCACGCGTGTTAGATGTGGTTCTCTGAGGCTTATAATCAACAATATTCACAGCTCTCTTTTACCATTCTAGCTTAAGATTGATATCAAGCGTCAGAGTCGTTCGATGAAATGACCGAGAGAGATGAGGACTAGACTCAACATTCACCAGTCCCGTCCTCATGTAGGTGGATTTAATTTTGGTCATGTACATAAGTCTATGAATCAACACAATGCGCACGAGGTTAAAGTACTCAACATAAAAATTTGGTCTTGCAAAACCTAAACTTAAAATAACGACTATAGTCCAAGAAAACTTATCATAGACTAGTGAGGGTTGGGATGAATTGATGGGTGCTAAAACGGCTACGGAAGGGAAAACGAGAGTTGTAGTACGAGGTTGGCAACTTACACAGCTTCTTTGTAGTTGTCTTCTTCTTCTTCCCAAGGTTATATTCAACCCACTCATCACCTTCTAAAACCACCATTGTCAGATCCTCTTCTTCATTTATAAATATACTCAAACCACGATAAATATTTACATACTTCTGATCAACTTGGAATTTCAGACACCAATCTGAGTAATCTTTTTTCAACTCATAGAATTTGAGGACCTTGCAATTATCCTCAGATTGTCCCAAGTATAAATGACCCCGAGATTGTCCAAAATATTCAACTGCATTATACCGTGAAAGGCAAAGGCCCGGTGCCAAGAGGAATTTTTTTCTTTCACTGTCAACATCAAAACTATTTAGTCTAGTGGGCTCGTATGTTAGCCAGTGGATCGAGCCATTGCAAAAAACTCCATTCCCGCCAAAACATAAATCGTCGTTAAAAGATTTACTTTTCAGTGTTATGGTCATAGATGAGTATACCTCCATATCTTGTATCCAACAAAATACAACTTTATAGTGAGGTGATTCAGAAGGATCGTAAGCTAAACTTGCGGTAACTAAGAGATTTCTTCTAATTCGCGTGGGAATGTCGAGAATTCTGTATTCCTTTGTGGTGGGATTGTAAACATAGTATGTGTGAATCTTTACATCATCACCCGATTCAGACGTTAATGATCTGAGTAGAAATAATCCATTGCATGACGAGGTGCAAGTGAATGAACCATCCTCCGTGTCCACGTGAATATCATGAAACGATACCTTTGGATTATTTTGATGCATGGGAAGGTAGCCGAGACGACCATAATGTTGGTTATCTTCTCCAACGAAGAACAGACCAGTTGAAGTTGCTTTTGTGTGTCGGGAAGCGTGAATTTGGCGAAAGCGAGGAGTTGAGACAATTGAATGCCATAGTTTTGAAAGGAACCGGAGTTTGATAATGGATCTTGCTGGTAGTCGGAGTAAGATATCCGTAGACATGTCCTCGCTGTAGGTAATAGCCGCCATAGCCGCCGGAGATGGTAGAAGGAAGCTGGAATAAGAGCAAATTCTCTGTTTTTATCGGACGGTTACTTGAGAAGGTATCTCTGTGATTGTATTTATTTAGAAAAGAATCCTACTATGATTTGGATTGACAGTAAAATCGAATAAGGATATTATTACATGGATCGCTAATGTCATGTCGGTCCGGCCAACCTCTGGTCCTTTTCGTAGGCGAGATTTAAACCCAATTTAAAAAACGACATTTGGATAATGCTCCAGACACCCTCGATAAGATAAAGATACAAATATGCTCTTTTTGGCACCGACTCAAGTCTAAAATTGAAATTATATTTTAGTCACTGAAATTTTTTTAATTTTTATTGTTTACTAGACTTTCTGACATTTTGTATCGGTCATTAGATTAAAAAAAGATTCAGTCTCAATAATTATAAATTAATCACTGAATTTTTCAGATCATCACAGCAATTCTTAGCATTTTCAAAAACACTTCATTTTTTTTATATTTTTCACATTACTACACTAATTAAGTCATTTATATACCAAAATGCCAAAAGTTAAGTCACTTATATATAGAAATGTCACCCAAGACATTTATTTTCAGAACTGCCATCTCACTCCCGGTACAACTCTTATAGCTGAAGTATAAGATCAATTCACGTTTTATAATTCAGTTATAAGACAATTTTTTCAACCACAAAATATAAAATTCAAATAATAGCCTTGAATAGTCTGATAATTTATATATTAAAACTCATATAGCTGAATTATAATACAAATTCACCTCTTATAATTCAGTTATGAGATAATTTTTTTCAACCCCAAAAATAAAAAATTTCAACAATAACAACAAAATAATCTAATAATTTACACATTACAACTTTTATAAGTGAATTATAAGACTACTTCGTCTATTATAATTGACTTAAAACAATTTTTCAATCAAAAAAATCAAAAAAATTAGTAATAACAACGAATTAGTATCATAAATTACACATTATAACCATTATAGGTAAATTATAAGGCCAATTTGCCTCTTATAACTACTTTGTTTCTTATAATTGACTTATAAGTCAATTTTTTCAACCAAAAAATCAAAAAAAAAAAATCAATAATAACAACGAATTAATCTCATAATTTACACATTACAACTTTTACAGATTAATTATAAAACCCATTAACCTCTTATAATTGACTTATAATACAATTTTTTCAATCAAAAAAATCAAAAATTTCAATAATAGCCAATAAATAATCTGATAATTTATACATTACAACTTTTATAACTAATGAATAAGATCAATTCATCTCTTATAATTAAACTATAAGACAATTTTTTCAACAAAAGAATAATCAACCACTTTTGAGTCCAAATTGTCCACGCTTCTCTAAGTTTTTCATACAAACATTACTAACATCTAGTTTGTTTATCCATTTCTAACTTTTTCATAAAATCATTACAAAAAATCCAAAAAAAAAAAATCCAAAAAAACTATATTCATGCTCAAGAGCATTCCTTGCAATAATTCTTGTGTCGAATTCAAGCAGATCATTTTCTGGAAAGAAGAACAAAACTTCACAGATTTTGACTACCAAGACCTCTTTTTTTTTTTGAAACATCAAATTAAAATTTGGACAGATCTGAAGAACAAACTCTACTAACAAGGACCATGGAGGCAATAAACTACGTAACAAGCAAAACAAATACTGATGCTTCCATATTACAAGGATGAGACTCAAACACACATTAAGCTGCAACATTTCAAACAAGCAAACATTTAGCATATTTTTAAAGAAGATTTGTACCATCGATTGGCGAACTTAAAGCCGGCTGACCTGAGTTGACAAATTAGGGCTTTTGTGTTTGATGATTTGGGGAAAGATATGGACAAATCTGCCCAGAGATCTGTAAGGTAAGAGGTAAGATGCCGGAGGAGTGGCGGCAGTTGGCTGGATCTGAAGTATGAAGGTTAGAGAGGCGAGAAAAAGCGATAATCACCAGTGTTTTGGTGAAAAAACAATAAACTGTAATTTAGATCAAAAGAGAATGAGGAAGGTGCAATGGAGTATAATCGATGTAAGGGTAGAGCAAGATCGACACGTCGATGTAACGAGGAAAAGCCCTTGAGACAACTATCTCGCCGACATAAAATCTCGGGAGGTGTTTATGAGCATATGCCTTCCCGAACGGTTGTATTAACGATCAATGGGTTACAATTGGTGGTGAGCTATGGCAGAGTACAAGAGAGAATGTGTGTGTCGTCTGTCCAGTGTTCCAGCCTCATAGCTCTTAAATAAGAAAAAGATTACACATGTTTTCCCTATTGCAACTAACTTCCTATAATCTTGGTTTCTAATCTTCGACTTTGACCCAGTCTTCTATTCTGTTGAGAAGAGTCCACATAGCGCATTTTTATTTTTCTGTTGTTTATCCTGTAAAAAAGATATTCAATACAAATAATAAAATAACTATTTTACCTTAATCGCAGGAGCCAAGATGTTGACATGCTGGCTAGGTTCAAGATGTCGTCGTCCGAGATTTCGCCCATAACAATTATCCCAAACTTATCCTTTAAAGAAGATAAAAGGATAAGTTTCTTATCAATACTTTGATTATGACGGTTACTTTATGACTTGATGAGATATGTAAGTAGTAGAGTCCCTAGGCAATGGATGTGTAGGGGAGAGAGAGAGAGTAAATGAAAGGGTTAATGGGTGTGGGTGTGGGTGTGTGGGTAAGTGGGTCAGTGGGGGTATAAAGGAAAAGAGAGGGGTTTGTTTAAATTTTTGGGGGGTGGTTTTAATGTTACAGGTTTATTCCATAATTTTACGGGTTTATATAACAATTCTCTACTCAATTTTACGAGAATTTTTATGAAAACGGAGCAAAATGAAATAGTGTCCTTTTACCAACCCATTTTTCTTAGCTTAAAAAAAACTATTTTTTTATAAAATCAACTCATTATTTTTCAAAAAACAAAGGCGGTTTCTTGCATTGCCTGTTTTACTTCGTCACCCACTCCAACTTCTCCTTCTCTCTTTCGTTTTCAGGCCCAATCCAACGGTCCTCATCTCTCGTCGTCCTCGTCAACGTCTCATCTTTATCTCTCCCCCCTCCTTCTTAGGGTTTTCCAACCTCGCATATTTAATCAAACGCATAAATTTATCTCCCCCTCATAATCTTCTCTCTCCAAAATCGATTGATTTAAGTTTAGATTATGAGGATGAAGTCGGTCCCGAGTTGGATACAATGTGCCAAATTAATAATTCTCAAAAGTTATAATATAATACATTTTTAACTGCATATGTAGGCCTCATATGACTTATAAATTAATAATTCATTTTACATATATACAATATATTAATGATTGATGAAGATTTTTTGAAAAAAGATTCATTTATCTTCTCTTTTTTTTTTTTTTTTTTTTTTTGAGCAAAAGACAAATTTCATTTCATTTCATTCACGTTTAAAAAAGAGATGGCACATCACAAATGTCAAAGATCAATCCCGAAAATAAACAATAGATACATTTCTTAAACTACAACAATGATATGACCAGTCTAAATCTTGAGACCCTCGAATACCATTCCAAGAAGAACTTGGAGACTGCCTCAATCCTGCATTTAAGAAATTCTTCATCTCATAAAATTTTGCGTTAAGCACTTGATATACAGAACCAGTGTTTACGGAAAAACATCCACCATAAATCTCAAAATCCACGACCCATCCTTGTACAGTAAGATCCATGGTATCCACTTTGATGCGAGAAAATGCGAAATTCGTCGAAATACAATATTAAAAAAACAACAAACAGAATAACACACAAGCATAACTCTCACAAAGGAGAGGAACAAAGGCTCTCACATAAGAGAGAAACAAAGTCTCTCACATATAGGAGAGGAATTTATTATACGATAAAACAAAATGGGAAAGGGAAATCAACAACACAATTGTTTATAATCTCAATAGATTGAGATTACAACAATTGTGTTGTTGTAAGAAAGATTACAACAATGCGAACTAATAATGAAAAAATCGAAGATTGAAATAGGAGGACTTGCCGGAATTGTTTAACGAAAGTCAAAGAGAAGCTAAAAACTAAGGCCACCTTATCTTCTGTTTTTTTTTTGTTAAAATCAATAACGCATTGAATTTCATTTCTAATTTTTCTTATCATAGTAAGAATTTTGGTGTTGTTTTCTTACTGCCAAATTTATATATGTCAAATATATTGAACAATGAAGCAAAGCGGTGACTGATGGTGTTTTGAAAAAATTAATATTATATTTAGAAAATATTATAAATATTTGACAATAAATTTGTCTATGGGTTAATAAGATATTAATTTATATATAAATTAATAATCATTAATTATTGAATAATTAATATCTCATTTAATTAATAAAGAGTTGCTCTTATGAAAAACTAGTTTTTTGTTAAGCTTAACAAAAAACTAGTTTTTTGACCCGATTTAAACCTATGATACGCGTATTGAACCGAGACCGGTTCACTAACAAAATTGAACCGCCTTTTATCAACTCAAATTCAAACGAACACACACAGTAAAACACACAGTTACGACGCCGCAACATAGAAATTCATCGAGCTAAAGCAGAATTCAATAGAAAATCAATCCGTTTCAATCGATTGAGGTAATATATGATTCACTGTCAATTATAGACTATCAATACAGATATTTACAATCATTCCTAATTGTTTTATTCAATTCTGACAATTTTTTATTAGGTTAAGATGAACTTACGTGATTTTGAAGATGAACTGGAAGTAATGCTACTGTAATTGATCTAATTCAGCACGAAGATGAAACTGGAGATAATGCTACGGCAATTGATCGAATTCAGCACGAAGATGAAACTGGAGATAATGCTTCTGTAATTGATCGAATTCTGCACGAAGTTGATGATAATCACGATACAGGTAATCCAATTTCATAATGCCAGATTTTTTATATATAATGCTAGTAGTTTGAAGTACAATTTTTAATTTTTTTTAAGTGCCAGATTGTGTTATTTTGATTGCCGCTTTTGTTATTTGGAATGCTAGTTTTAATTTTTTAGAATACTTTGTTCATTGAAGTGCCATTTTATGTTGTTAGGAGTGCCAGTATCACTTATTTGGAATGCCAGTTTGTGTTATTTAGTTACAGTTTGTTTTATTTGTAGCTTCAGCCAATGTCTAGTCATTGAAGTGCCAGTTTGTGTTTTTAGGAGTGCCAGTATCACTTATTTAGAAAGTCAGTTTATGTTATTTAGTTCCAGTTTGTTTTATTTGTAGCTTCAGCCAATGTCTAGTCATTGAAGTGCCATTTTATGTTGTTAGGAGTGCCAGTATCACTTATTTGGAGTGCCAGTTTATGTTATTTAGTTCCAGTTTGTTTTATTTGTAGCTTCGGCCACTGTTTTGTTATTGAAATGTCATTTTATGTTGTTAGGAGTGCCAGTATCACTTATTTGGTAAGCCAGTTTGTGTTATTGAAGTTCCAGTTTGTGTTATTTGTAGCTTCAGCCACTAGAGTGTCAGTAAATCTTTGTTCATTGAAGTGCCAGATTGTGTTATTTGGATTGCCAGTTTGCGTTATTTGGAGTGCCAGATTTAATTTTTTAGGAAACTTTGTTCATTGAAGTGCCAATTTGTATTTTTAGGAGTGCCAGTATCACTTATTTGGTGTGCCAGTTTGTGTTATTGAAGTTCCAGTTTGTGTTATTTGTAGCTTCAGCCACTAGAGTGTCAGTAATTCTTTGTTCATTGAAGTGCCAGATTGTGTTTTTAGGAGTGCCAGTATCACTTATTTGGTGTGCCAGATTTAATTTTTTAGGAAACTTTGTTCATTGAAGTGCCAATTTGTGTTTTTAGGAGTGCCAGTATCACTTATTTGGTGTGCCAGTTTGTGTTATTTGGAGTGCCAGATTTAATTTTTTAAGAAACTTAGTTCATTGAAGTGCCAATTTGTGTTTTTAGGAGTGCCAGTATCACATATTTGGAGTGCCAGTTTGACTTATTGATGTTCCAGTTTGTGTTATTTGTAGTTTCATCCACTCTCTTGTTATTGAACTGGCATATTAAAAAATTAAAACTGGCACTTAATACTACACTAACTGGCACTTTAGATATAAAGAAAAATACAAACAAACAAGCCAACTTATTATTCAATAGATATTATTCATTAAAAAAAAATACAAACAAACAAGCCAACTCAACAAACAAACATAAACACATAACAAATTATTCATTCATTCATGCTCTCCATAAACTTATAGAGTGCAGAGTGCTGGAACATATCATGCTCTCCATAAGCTTTAGTTGCCCCACGATCCTTGGCATGTAACGAAGAGAATCTCAAATCCATGTTGATTTCTTCTTTGTTCTTATTGTCACGAGAATGGGCAGTGAAGTTTATCTGAACTGTTCCACAAACTATAATATCCCTCCTTAAAATCTTCTAAGAAACCTGCAATTTTTTTAGCACCTCTTTCTTCTTCATTATCTTCAACATTTTTTTCAGTCTTGACCGACCTACTCGTACTCATATTGAGAAATTGATTGCTTTTTAGATGAAATTTAGAAATAAAAAAGAAGGGAAGATCTAACTTATTTATACTAAATCCGTGACTGTACACATTTATTACTCGTGACTCTTTGAATTCGTGACTGTTGAATCCGTGACTGTATTTATTACTCGTGACTCTTTGAATTCGTGAATTTGGCACTATTGAATCCGTGAATTTGACTGTATACATTTAATGCTCTCTGAATTCAATAGTAAGTTTGAATGGTTTTTTGTACACATTTATGAAACTTGGCACTATTGAATCCGTGAATTTGGCACTACTAAAAACACAAACTGGAACTTCAATAAGTCAAACTGGAACTTAAATAAGTCAAACTTCAATAAGTCAAACTGGAATTCAATAGTAAGTTTGAATGGTTTTTTGTACATAATTATGATTTCTAAGTGCCCGTTTTATGGTTTGAAAGTGCCCGTCTTAAGGTTTGAAAGTGCCCGTGTTATGGTTTCAAAGAGCAAGTTTTATCTATAATGCCAACATATCAAAAAATATTACATCGCAGCTTTATGATTTCAAAGAGCCGCTTTTATGATTTCAAAGTGCCGTAATTATGGTTTTTAAGTGCCCGTTTTATGGTTTCAAAGTGCCATTCTTAAGGTTTGAAAGTGCCCGTTTTATGGTTTCAAAGTGCCATTCTTAAGGTTTGAAAGTGCCCGTGTTATGGTTTCAAAGAGCAAGTTTTATCTATAGTGCCAACATTTGCTTGTCTTTGAATTCGTGAATTTGGCACTATTGAATCCGTGAATTTGACTGTATACATTTAATACTCTCTGAATTCAATAGTAAGTTTGAATGGTTTTTTGTACACATTTATGGAACTTGGCACTATTGAATCCATGAATTTGGCACTATTGAATCCGTGAATTTGGCACTACTAAAAACACAAACTGGAACTTCAATAAGTCAAACTGGCATTCCAAATATGTGATACTGGCACTACTTAAAACACAAACTGGAACTTCATTGAACAAAGTATCATAAAAATACATCAAACACAATAATATTAAAAACAGAATTTAGTACCATTAAACACTACCACTCCACCTGCTCCATCATCGCCTACGTTGTCATTCAATTTGTTTTTTGGATCATATTCATTCAAAATACATTCTAAATACATTTCCAAAGCCCTGTGGTGAATCCTAGCAGCTTCATCAATGTTGTGAGCATTACCAAACTCATGAGCATGATTGACTATCCCCACATAATCCTTATCCCTACAATTGTGTCCATTACATGGCTCCAATGGACAACGAAATGAGGAGTACCATTTGCGAAGAAGGCTGCAAAACAACAAGATGACCATTGAGGAATTTTTGGTAGCACACCATGTATATTTTCCAACTTTTGTCATCATTTGAATCAACCAAAGTTGGCTCCCCAGAATTTCCCTTGCCTTTGTTCATCACTAGAAAAATTATTAAAGCTAGAATTTTTCTTGAACTTTATGTATATGCTTGCCTTTGGACAGATTTATATAGGGTTTGAGTACTTGAAACCAGTCAAAAAAGTTGGTCAATGAATTCAATGCACTTACCAACTGTACACATTTATTACTCTTTGACCATTAAAGACAAGTAAACATATCATTATTTATTCTTGTTGAAGGAGGTATATTCGACGGAATATACTTCCTTAATAAATATAATATCCGGTAAATGTTGTTTGAAGTGCCGCTTTATGTTGATAGGAGTGCGCATATTACTTGTTTTAGGTACCGCTTGCGTTATTTGGAGTGCTAGATTTAATTTTTAAGAAACTTAGTTCATCAAGTGCCATATCAGGTTTTTAGGAGTGCTAGTATCACTTATTTGGTGTGCCGCTTGTGTTATTGAAGTTCCGCTTGTGTTATTTGTAGCTCTACCACTAGAGTGTCGCAATTTTTGCTCATCAAGTGCCGGTATCACTTATTCGTGTGCCGATTTAATTTTTTAGGAAACTTTGTTCATTGAAGTGCCAATTTGTATTTTTAGGAGTGCACTATCACTTATTTGGTGTGCCATTTGTGTTATTTGGAGTGCCATTTAATTTTTTAAGAAACTTAGTTCATTGAAGTGCCAATTTGTGTTTTTAGGAGTGCCAATATCACTTATTCGGAGTGCCAGGTTGTGTTATTTTGTTCAGCTTTGTATTAATTGTAGCTTACCACCGTCTTGTTATTGAAGTGCCGATTATGTTGTTAATAGTGCCGCTTATGTTGATATGAGTGCCAAGATACTTGTTTTAGGTACCCGATTTGTGTTATTTCTAGTTTTTTCAATGTTATTTCCAATCTAATTCTTTATTTTTATTTGCAAAGAAGCCATATTGATATTACCTCATCACAGCTGGGTATAAAAGCAAAGACATGGGAAGAACCGCATCAATTGTACAAGGATCATTCCAATGCATTGGGATTCGGTGTTAAAATCACAACCTCGCGTGTCTCTAAAAAAACATCAAGGCCAATAGATAAATATTTTATGTGTTCATGCCAGTGGATACACACAAAGAGGAAATGAAATTGATGTTCCACTCCAATAGAAGTCGGTGAATTAGAGATTCCATCTCCATTGGAAAGAATTGAAAACCCAAAGAGGAAATTGAGGAGAAAGAAAGCCCCTTCTAAAAGGACAGGTTGTCGCTCTTATGAGAGTAAAATTGTTAATTAAGGAAGACTTATATGTGGTCGCACCAAGACTAAACCGAACACAACCACGAGATGACAAGGCCGTAATGGAACCACTTAAAGCGTAGCGAGAGGTCGATATCGAAGCTACATGAAAAATAATAGAGCAAGCTTTGAAGAAGCCGGCATCAAGCCAATCGATGGATTTAATGTTTTGGCAAAAACAAATGGTGGGGAAGAATATGTTGGGCATACAAGAAGAGATCATCTTAACTTTGTACGTAGATTGAGAATGGAAAAATAGAAATGGGCGATGCACAAACCGTAGTTGATAGACTCGAGCCAAATTCGGGATGAAGGATTCTACTTCAAAATGCGGTTTGAGAAGAAAGTAGGCTCAGCACTTTGTTTTGGAGAGATGGTATGATGAGGGAGGATTATGAATTGTATGGGGATGTTGTTGTGTTTGATACAACTTATAACACAAATAAATACAATTTGATTTGTGCACCAATAGTTGGGGTGAACAACCATTGGAACACTGTGATGTTTGGTTGTGCTTTCTTAACAAGTGAAAAGACAGAGACATTTGCTTGGCTTCTCAAGGAATTTGTAAAATCAATGGGTGGAAAAGAACCAAAAACAATTTTCACCGATCAAGACTTTGCAATGTCGAAAGCGATTGAAGAGGTAAATTTTATTTTATTTCCAATATTTCATTTATTGTTTTTTTACTATGTTACTGTTAATTTAATAGTAAGTGCCATTGCATTTGTTAGTATGTGCCAGTACATGTTTTAGACAGTGCCCGTACTTGTGTTAGTAAGTTCCAGTTCATGTGTTATAATGTACCAGTGTTAGATTTTATAGTGTTTTGACTATATTATAAATTATTGACAGGTTTTTGAGGGAAGAACAAGACATAGGTTATGCTTGTGGCACATTCAACAAAATGCTATATCTCACTTTGGACAACTAAAGACAGATGAAGAATTTAAAAAGGAATTCAACAATTGCTTGAGAGGATGTAGTGATGAATCTGAGTTTGAGAATTGTTGGCATTCAATGCTAGAAAAATATAACCTTCTTGAGAACAGATGGTTCAATCGTTTATATAGCTTAAGAGAGAAATGGTGTACAGCATTGAGTAAAGATTTCTTCTCAGCTGGCATATTATCTTCACAGAGAAGTGAAAGCACAAATCATGCCATATGTTTCAAAGCAAATAGAAGCACGTCCCAACACAATTCTTTGATATATTCAATGAGACGGTAAAACGTTGGAGAAGTGTGGAGCAACAAAAGGAATTTGATTCAATAAACTCAAAGCCTCGCACAGAAATATATGGAGCTTTAATAAGACATGCAAGGGAGGTTTACACGGAGGAAATATTCAGATTTTTTGAAAAAGAGGTCAAAGCAGCTTTTGCTGCAAAGTTTAATATTGGCTTTTGCTTGGATGAAAACAATAAGTTGTTTGAAGTTGCTCATGAGAACCATCCAGACAAGTTTGAAAGGGTACTTTTCTCGCGAAATAATGAGAAGATAATTGTGAACTGTACATGCAATCATTTTAGTGAAGTTGGTTGGTTGTGCTTTCATTGCATTAAGGTTCTCAACTTGACAAATATCGATCGGATACCGGAAGAGTACATTCAAAAAAGATGGACAAAGACAGCCAAAACAAATGTATGGAATAAAACTTACCAAGGTAAATCTACTACTCCAACTGAGCAACACAATTCAATTCCTTGGAAACAATAGATGGCGAGAAAGTACTACGATTTAATGATGACATGCCATGAAAACAGTGATGCAAGAAGAATTCTAGAAGATGGGTTTAATAGAGATACATTGCTAGTACAAGAAATACTCTCCCGAAACGTACAAGGTGTTGGACCAACAACAAGTGAAAATAATAGTGCTTCAACAAGCACAACATTCGGTGCACTGCGGTGACGGATCACATGCGTGCGAGATACAAAGGAGTAGAAAAAGAAAACCTAAAACAAAGTTTGAACGGAGAAAACCAATTACTAATGAGTATGGTTCGAAGACCCCGAATGAACACTTGATTTGATATTTTTGTAACCAAACTTTATTGTTTTCACACTTTGTTACAACTAATTGTATTATAATTTTTAAGTAGTGCCGGTTTGCTTATTTAATATGCCAGTGTTTGTTATTGAATGTGCCATTGTTTAATATTTTAAGTGCCGGTGATGTTATTTACGGTTTTGTTTATTAAATATATTGCCGGTACATAGGTTTTGCGTATTAAATATGCAAGTGTTTGTTATTGAATGTGCCACTGTTAATTATTTGATGAAGTATTTGAAGATTGATTGCACAAAAAAAAAAAAAAAAAAAAAAAAAGAAGCAAAATTAATATGCCGGTTTGTGTTGTTTGGAGTGCCGTATCAATTATAAGGAGTGCCGGTTGTATTATTTCGAGTGCCGATCTTACTTATTTGTAGCTTCAGCCACTCTTTTGTTATTGAAGTGCCAGTTAGTGTGGTTTAAAGTGCCAGTTTTTGTTATTTAGAATGCCAGTATTTTTTATAATATTGTACAGTGAGTGTTGTTTAGAGTCAGTAAAACTTAGTTGATTTAAGTGCCAGTTTGTGTTATTTAGAATGCCAGTATTACTTATTTGGAGTGCCAGTTTATGTTATTTGGAGTGCCAGTTTGTCTTTAATGATGAAATAGTGATAAGTTTGTCTGTAATGGTAAGTACATTGAATTCATTGACCATGAGCTGTTCCATGAACACATGTACCAACATTGCATCAATAAAAATGTTAAAAATAACACTAATTCACTCATAAAAAAACAATAATTCAAATACAAACAATTCAAATACAAACAATTCAGATACAAAACACTAATTCATTGTTTTGTTGTTGCTTTCCTAGTCTGATACTTCTTCGCAACCCTCATGTCATCATCTGATTTTTTCTTCTTTTCTAAATCTTTCTTTTTTTTTTTCTTCTTCTTTCCTTTTCTTTTCTTCTGCTTTCTTTTTTTTTCTTCTTCTTCCCTTTTCTTTTCTTCTTCTTCATCAATCTTCTTCACGGCTTCTCTTTTCTCTCTTGTAAACAACCCTAACTGCTTCAGTAAATGATCACGTTCAGTATTAATATCACAGAGAAGTAGACTTGCTAGAATCTCGGCCCTCATACGCACCCTTGACGAGTTATCACACAACTCAGGGCATGAGTAAATTGCGCCGTTAAATTGCCTCATTTCAGCCATTACATATACTCCACAGTCACTATTAGCATCATCATTTTCTTTCATAATCCATTCAACTTGCATATGCTCAAACTGAAACTTCGATATATCTGCAGCACTTGGATGATTTATGTGATTTAAGAACTTTTTGAAGGGTGCTTGCTGCAAAATTAATATGGAAGTTTTGGTAAAGAAAATAACAAAAAAAAAAAAAAACAATTCAATAAATAAGATTACCATGCTATGAGCAAGTTTTGGCACGTTCTGTCTCTTTCAATCATTCATTGACAAGTTGTCAAGATACTGAAATGATTGACTCTCAGTATTGACAACAAAAAGTGTGTAATGGCCACTCTTGTTGTCACCTCTATGACAGGGCAAAAATAACTGCAAGAAAATAAGTGCCAGTATCAGAGTTTGAAAGTACCAGTTCAAGTGATCTTTTATACCAGTTTATTGATTAATAAGTGCCAGTACATGTATGTATAAAATGACAATGCTTACCAATTTAACTTCACTCATATCAGGTCTCTCAGCATCATTAAAATTAACATCAATCCATTGTTCTAAACTATCAGTGATTTCTTGCCCAGCTGATGATATAACATCTTGAGATGTCTTCGTTGTACGTTGAATCCAAGCAACCTGTATAACACATTAATAAAATCAAATTTAAAAATGCACACAAATATAATTTAATTAACAAATAATCATAGATAATATAATTATTGAATGTACTAGCATCATAGATAAAGAACTTACAGAATGACTAAGTCCAAACATAAACTTCTTCATTCTACCAGACTTTTGGTCCATCTTATTAAGAAGAATAGCCCAACTCTCAATAGTATTTGAAGTTACTTCCTTGTCTTCATCCATGCTCAAAATATCTTCAACCGTTAAGCTATGGAACACTGAGTAAATAAGATCACAACTGCTGTAAAAGAAAAATAAATTAGTAAATGCTTTTACATACAAGTGTATACATTCATAAAAGGTGCCATTGTTTGGGTATTGATAAATTTATAGCTTACTCTTTCAGATTCTTTGAAAAGTGTGTAGACATGCACATGTCAACAGCCTCCTTTCTCAGCTTCAACATCGGTCGCAACAAATCAGCGTTGTTGATCATAAACCGAGAACAGTATACAAATTCCTCATTAGCTTCCCCACAGTCCACTGTGCACCCTACATTCAACATCTCATAACAACTCATAAAGCTGCTCTCATTTATATTCGCAATAATGTTATCAAGAGCTCTATTTTGTTCATCATCATCATCATATGTCTCCCAAAAAATCTCATTAACTTCCTGTTGTTTCTGCTCTGTATGTTCTCTTCTCTCCTCACTAGATACCTGAGAAAAAAGGTCAAATGATGGAATTGGACCTTTTCTTTTCTTACCCATGTCAGCTTTTGTTGTCTTCACAAACCCTGAAATAATATTGTCAATCTCAGAAAAATATTCATCATCAAAAATATCATCTTCTACTTCCTCCCCCTCCCCCTCCGCCTCCCAATTCCCCTCATTCTCTTTCTCTTCCCCCATCTCATCAGCTGCATTTCTTCCCTTCTCTTTCTTGATAGATTTAAGTCTTTCAATGTGAGCATGGACAGCATTATCAAGGTCCTTCCTCAATATATCCCATGACTCCTTAGCATCCTACATCAATGAAAAATAGTAAGAATGAAAAATAGTGTGTGTATTTTAAGTGCCAGTAGATGTTATTCATTGTGCCAGTTTTAGTAATCAATAGTGCCATCATAAGAAATTCAAAGAACCAGTTTAAGTAATAAATAGTGACAATACTTACATTGCTTGCCTCTGCAATTCTTTCCTTTGAAGCACTTTCAATCCTTAACGGAATACATTCTTCCTCCACAAACTCACTGGGTACTTCCTCCACAAAATCGTCGCCACCCCTACTTATAGGATAAACATTCTTTCCATAAAAAATTAAATTCCCCCAGCCAACTTTCGCTTCGGAATCAATCCTCTCTTTGAATTTTTTAGCATTCCAATGTTTAATCAAAGGGAGAACAGTTGATTCTTTCACCCCTTGAAATGGAAATCTTTGAAGGTAAGCAATCACCAACACCATAACACATCCACTACAATTTTTTGAATTCTTTTTTTGAGTCTTAAACCTCGATACACCCTGACATAATTTGTCCAAAACATATTGACACCAATCAAACTTGCTTATCTGTGAAACGTCTTCTACAATACTTAGCAGTGACACATCAATTATTTTTGTAACTACTGGGGCAAGAAAAATACCAATAACAAACAGCACAAACAAGCGTTTAAATTCATCCCCACCATGATGTAACTCAGAAATGCGTTCCAAAAGTTTATAGGCAGGAAGACCATCTTGAGTACGCCCAAATTCCTCAAAATATCGATTTCTCAATTCCATATTTGTGCTGGATGATTGATTTACCTTATACTTTGCAACATTCCTAGGTAGACAAAATATATCATAGACATCCGATGCTGTAATAACATATTTATCTGATGAATTGATTTGTTGTATCCTTGTGATTGGTTCAAATCTATCAACAAGAAACTGAACAAGCCTAAGCGGCAATACCTTAACCTCAAGATTCAACAGAGATCCAAATCCAATAGCCCTAACATCTCTCTTCTGGTCTGGAGTTAATCAGAGCTCAACGAGTCTTTTGGGAGTACACGAATGCTCAAATTTATCACCCCCTTTAGGCCTCTTAATAGGGATATCAAAATCATCATCCCACAACTCTTTTACGCTTTGATGGAACTGAAAATAAATATCAAAAAACATAACATCAGTGCCAGTTTTATGATTTCAAAGTGCCAGTTTTATAATTTTAAAGTGCCAGTTTTATGGTTTCTAAGTGCCCGTCTTAAGGTTTGAAAGTGCCCGTGTTATGGTTTCAAAGAGCAAGTTTTATCTATAATGCCAACATATCAAAAAACATTACATCAGTGCCAGTTTTATGATTTCAAAGTGCCAGAATTATGGTTTTTAAGTGCCAGTTTATGATTTCTAAGTGCCCGTCTTAAGGTTTGAAAGTGCCCGTGTTATGGTTTCAGAGAGCAAGTTTTATCTATAATGCCAACATATCAAAAAACATTACATCAGTGCCAGTTTTATGATTTCAAAGAGCCAGTTTTATGATTTCAAACTGCCAGAATTATGGTTGTTAAGTTCCAGTTTTATGATTTCTAAGTGCCCGTCTTAAGGTTTGAAAATGCCCGTGTTATGGTTTCAAAGAGCAAGTTTTATCTATAATGCAAACATATCAAAAAACATTACATCAGTGCCAGTTTTATGATTTCAAAGAGCCTGTTTTATGATTTCAAAGTGCCAGAATTATGATTTTTAAGTGCTCGTTTTATGGTTTCAAAGTGCCATTCTTATGGTTTGAAAGTGCCCGTGTTCTGGTTTCAAAGAGCCAGTTTTATCTATAGTGCCAACATTTGCTTGTTTTTGCAATTAAATGTGAATGTGCAACTGTTTCGATAGTGCAAGTGCAAGTGCAAGTAAATGTGACAGTGCAACGGTTTCAAAGTGCAATATTTAGGGTTTCAATAGAGCCAACATTTGCTTATATTTTGCTTATATTTAGGGTTTCAGTAGAGCCAACATTTGCTTATGTTTGCTTGTGTTTTCTAAAGTACCAGAGCAACTGATTTGAAATCGAAGAACAATATGACTAAAAACAAGTAAAATTATACCTTCGTTACGCTTCTTGCTCCTCGTTTCTTTGGATTGATCGGTCATAATGTCGAATAACAAGTAAAATGACGAATGAAAACAGCTCGGAGATGATGAAACTCGGTGGAAACTGATACGCCGCAACAGCTCGGAGATGATGAAAGTAGGAAAAATCGAATTGAAAGGCACAAATGTGGAAATCAAAAATCAAATACGCCGCGAGAAATTGAACCGGACCGAAAAAGCGTAAGAACCGTCCGCTAAATTGAACCGCGGTTGAAAAACACGTTTTTTGTTAAGCTTAACAAAAAACGCGTTTTTTGTAAGTTTTTGACATTTTTAAAACATATGACTATTTACTTGATAATATATGGGAAAATATAAGTGAGTAAAAAATTATTTAAATAATTTTTGTTGGTGTTAATTGAAATTTTGATTAAATTAAGATATATGTGATTTGTATATCAAATAAACTTCAACTTTTATAATTTAATAATTTTAATTCCATTTTTTAAAACTTATTTTTTAGTTTTACGAAATAGACCATAATATTGGCTCTCAATGCCATAGACAAAAAAAAAAAATACTTTTCCCAGAATCAAAATTAATGTTGTTTTATAAAAACTATTCAACTATTAATATAACTAGTTTTACCCTCGTGCGATGCACGAACAGTTACTAATGAATAACTAATCGAAATCGAAACAAATATAAAAGGAAATAGAGATATTTGTATACATTGTAAAACATTCTTTGAAAACTATATTGTCATTACAAATACTATCATATTAAAGGTCACTAAAATAAATCTAGTGTTACATCCGTGAGATGCGCGGGAAGTTATTAATGCTTAAAAAGACGAAAAGTAAATAAAAAGACTAAATGAGAAAAATAGTTTTATACATTGTGAAACATATCTTTAAATGACAACATTGTCGATACAACTGTCGAAAGAGGAAGGAATATCATCATTACATATCAATATCTTCGGACCAGCGGGATTGTGAACACTCGATAATGCAAAATATAATTGAGAATGTCAAAAGACATAGTATCTACTCCCTCCGTCCCGGCCGAAGTGTCCCAAGTTTCCTTTTTGAGCGTCTCATTTAAAATTTCTCATTCCTAAAAAGGAAAGTTTTTATTATTTTTATACTCTTCCTACCCCACTCATTCTCTCTTCTACTTTACTTTTTCACTCACAACATTCTCTCTCCTAACTATTCATCCCAATCATTCTCTCTCTTATTTAATTTTTCATACTCACAACATTTAACCTTTTTCTCTTTCTTACCTCACTTTCCTTAATTCTCGTGCAAATGTCCTTTTGGGACACTTCGATCGGGACGAAGGGAGTATTAAAAAAAGAAGACCAACAAAGGATAAATATATACCTTGACTTTTATTAGTAGTCATAGCATAAAATGAAAACAATAATACAAATATCGTGAGATGAAAAATATATTATCGTACAATTTAAAATATTTATTACATACAATTATGAGACATTAAATAATGAATAAGTGATTCGCCTAATTATTAAATAGAAACCCAAATTCAAATTCATCATCCCTTATATGAACAATTCATAAATTCTCTCTTCTATCAATTACTCCCTCCGTCCCGCTAGAAGTGTCACTTTTTACCCAAAATGGCGTCCCCTTTGAAGCGTCATCTTTCCTAAAAAGGAAATGTTTTATTAATATTCTATTATTCCATCCACTATTCCCTCCACTAATTCTCTCTCCTCTACACTCACAACACTTTTTAAATTCACTATTTTCTTCACTAATTCTCTCTCCTCTTTTCAAATTACACTCACAACATTTTTTCTTCCCACCTATTTCCTTAATTTGCGTGCCGAGCTAAAAATAGTGACTCTTCTGCCGAGACGAAGGGAGTATATTAATTCATCTTCACATTTTTTTTGTACTTATTACGCATACATGGACACAAACAAATTGAAGTAATACATAATAGAATCGAGAATTTTATAAATAACGAAAATTAACAAATAACTTTAAACACGCCATTGATGGATCCTTCACTTGAATTGTAATATTTTATCATTTAAAAAAATTAAATAAAACACACGAACATGTACATTACATACGAAATAAGTTATTGAAATCTGTAAAAAAAAGAAAAAAACCCTGCATAAACGCACCATTATCGGCGTGTGCAGTACATGCGCCAGAGAAATGTCGAAATTGCCCTTCAACAGACGAATGACACGTGTCCAATGTTAAAAAAAAATCCCTAATGCATTCACGCACCTCTTTAGATCCGTGTAATTTACGACTCTCATAAGTTTAACCAATAAAAAAATAAGAAACAAAATAAATCATTTATTATCCACTTTATTTGGGTAATTGTTAATAAAAGTAATTAGTACTTTATTTACTATGCTTCAATTTTTTTAAATAAAATAAATAAATTGTTTGATGTATCGAACTAAAATAAACCCAATAATCATATTACCTCTTCCAACTCATTATCCTATACCCCGTCACTTTTATTGTATTTTATATTCTTTATTTTTATAATTAGTAAAATTAATATTATTATCATTTATAATAAAACAATACTACCCCCCGTCCCACTTCAATTGAGCCACTTTCCTTTTTGGGACGTCTCACTTCAAATGAGCCTTTCCATAAATGGAAAGAAGTGAACAGTGTTTCGGACATTTATACCCTCACAATGTTTATATATTTACAAAAAAAAAAAAAACATTCATTATACCCTTATAATTTTAACATGTTTACAAAAAATTCAATCATTAACTTACTATTCCTTCCACTCATTCTCTTTCCTACAAAAAAACCATTCATTAACTTACTATTTCTCCCACTCATTCTCTCTCCTATTAAATATTTTTAACTTTTACATTCTCTCTCCTCTAATTTTCTACCCACTTTCAATTCTTCACTAATTTATCTTAAGAACCGTGAAATTATCCCATGGCTCAATTGAAGTGAGACTGAGGGAGTACTTCACACGTAAATAATTTTGACTCAAATCATATTGAAAAATGAGAAAGGAAATTTAATAAAAGATAATTAATACCCTCACAATGTAAATTTAATAAAAGAAAATTTATTAATTTTGACTCAAATCATATTGAAAAATGAGAAAGGAAATTTAATAAAAGATAATTAAGAAATTTAAATTTAAAAAAAAATGATTTTTTTTCTGTGCTTAATTTTTTTAAAAAATAAATTAAATAAATTGTTTGATGTATCGAACTAAAAGAAATCAAATAACCATATTACCCCTTCCCACTCATTATCCTATACCCCATTACTTTTATTTGATTTTATATTCTTTATTTTTATAATTAGTAAAATTATTATTATTATCATTATCATTTATAATTAAAAAAAATACTTCACATTTAATTAAATTTGACAAAAAAGATATTGACAAATTAAAAAGGATAATTAAGAAATTTATATTTAAAAAAAGAATTTTTTTTTCTGTATCCAAATCAAATGAAAATAGTCTCTATTTAAAAAGAAAAAAAAAGTATGAATTTCGGTGTAAATTTTTTTTTTTAAAAAAATTAATTTATTATAAAATAATTTAGGTAAAAGAAATGGGTTAAAAATAAAAAACCAAAATTGAAAAATGAGAAAGGAAATTTAATAAAAGATAATTAAGAAATTTTTATTTACAAAAAATGAATGTTTATTCTGTGCTTAATTTTTTTTAAATAAATTAAATAAATTTTTTGATGTATCGAACTAAAATAAATCAAATAACCATATTACCCCTTCCCACTCATTATCCTATACCCCATCACTTTTATTTTATTTTATATTATTTATTTTTATAATTAATAAAATTACTATTGTTATCATTATCATTTATAATTAAAAAAATACTTATCATTTAATTAATTTTGACAAAAAAGATATTGACAAATTAAAAAGGATAATTAAGAAATTTATGTTTAAAAAAAGAAATTTTTTTTCTGTATCCAAATCAAATGAAAATAGTCTCTATTTAAAGAGAAAAAAAAATTATGAATTTCGGTGTAAATTTTTTTTTTTAAAAAATAATTTATTATAAAAGAATTTAGGTAAAAGAAATGGGTTAAAAATATAAAACCAAAATTCTAGGGGCAAACACGTGTCCAAAGCCAAAAAAAAAAAAAAAGGGAAATCTCTCTGCATCCACGCCCCATTGTTGGCTCGTGTGGCACACGAGGCAAGGAAATGTCCAAACCGCCCTTCACCAAATGGACGACACATGTCCTAATTTCAAAAAAAAAAAAAAATAAAATAAAAAAAAATGGCTAATCACAGCTCGCCACATCTTGTTTCAGCTGATTTTTTTTCATTTTGCCACGCAATGAAAAGACGAAAATGCCCCTCAAACCCCCTTTTATTACCACAATCTTGTTATTATATACTACTAGTTTAACCCCCGTGCGATGCACGGACAGTTAATAACAAATAACTGATCGAAATTCAAACGAATACAAAAGAAAATATAGATATTTGTATACATTGAAAAACATTATTTGAAACATATATTGTGAGTAAAAATATCAGATTGAAGGTCACTAAATAAATATAGTGTTACATCGTGCGATGCACGGGTAGTTATTGATGCACATCTTTAAATAAAATGACTAAATGAGATAAACATCTTTATACATTGTGAAACACATCTTTAAAAGACAACTTTATCGGTACAACTGTCGAAAGAGTAAGGAAGAACATCATTACATATCAATATCTTCGGACCATCGGGATTGTGAACTCAAGATAATGCAAAATATATTTGAGAATGTCAAAATACATAGTATGTATTTGAAAAAAAAGACCAACAAAAGATAAATATCTACTCTGACTTTTATTAATAGACATAACATAAAAGGAAAACAATAATACAAATATCGTGAAATGAAAAATAAATTATCGTACACTTTAAAATATTTGTTACAGACAATTATGAGACATTTAATAATGAATAAGTGATTCACCCACTAATTAAATAGAACCCCAAATCCAAATTCATCATCCCTTATATGAACAATTCATAAATTCTTTCTTCTATCAATTATTTTAACTGATTTTCATTTTTTTAAAATTATTAGACATACATACACATAAACAAATTAAAGTAATACATAATAAAACTGAAAATTTTATAGATAATGAAAATTAACAAATAAATTTAAAAATTGATTATTATTATTGTGTAAAAAAAAATAAAAAAAAAATGGCTAATCACAGCTCGCCACATCTTGTTTCAGCTGATTTTTTTTTTCATTTTGCCACGCAATGAAAAGACGAAAATGCCCCTCAAACCCCCTTTTATTACCACAATCTTGTTATTATATACTATAGATAGACACTGTCCCCGATGATGAATGATATTTTATTATAAACTAGTAATATCACAATTATACATTTAACTATTCCACGGAACCCGCCACCGTGAGAAAGTCAAACGGTAGTTCTTCCTTCCCCACTAGAAAATACTCCCTCCGTCCCACGTCATTGTAAACCATTTTTTCGGGCACAATAATTAAGAAATATTATTAAGATAATGATAATGTGTGGTAGGAAATGAAGAGAGAGAATGAGTGGAGTTGGTTGAATAAATTGTGTGATAGAAAATGAAGAGAGAGAATGAGTGGGTAGGGTAGAGTGAATATAAAATAATAAATTTATTTCCATTTTGGACAGTTTGCATTCACGTGGGACAGACCAAAATGGAAATAAGTTTGCATTCACGTGGGACGGAGGGAGTATAATTTAATTGGGATTGATATCATTTCTAATAATAATTAATAATAATGGTGAAACAATAACAAGTTTTAAAATTGGATAAAGATAATCATGTTTTCTAAAATTATATTCAAATTTCGATTGAATTGACAATAAAAATAAAAGTAGAACAAACTTTTCCTCGGGGGAAATATGATATTTCATCTATCCCATAATATATGTCGTATCTTTGACTTTTTGGTCAAATTAAACTAATTTTGACCACAATATTATCATACTTCAATCAAGCTGATAAATAAAGTAAAAAAATGCGACATTTATTTTAAGGATGGAGTATTTATTTAAGATAGAGTTTTAGAAAGAGAGTCATTAATGGATATTTTTTAGAAAATGAATCCTTATTTATTCAGAAGTAAAATGTAAATGGTAAGAAAAGTTACATTTTCTTTCTTTTATTCTTTTATGATACACTTGACTTCACTTTTAAAAGAAAACCATTCCTTTTGGCCATTACTCCCTCCCTCAGTCCCATTCCTACGTGCACACTTTTCATTTTGGGCGTCCCAAATCTACGTGCACATTTTCTAAAATGAAAAGTAATCTTTACTATTCCCTCCACTCATTCTCTCTCCAACATTATTTAAATACTCACAACACCATTATAATTTACTATTCCCTCCACTCATTCTCTCTCCTATTTTATTTTCACACTCACAACACTTTCAATATAATACTCTCTCTTTAATTTACGTGAAAAGTCAAACTAGGCACATAGGTCCGGGACGGAGGGAGTATATGGCAAAATGTGATTGGAAGAATAAGGGTGGGAAACTTTGCAAAGAGCAATTACATCCATCTAAATAAGAAGGCGTTTTTGTGAAGGAAGTTGAGTAGAGAAAGAAAGGCATAAAGGGCACATCCCACTATCCATTCATAGATTCTTGTTGTCAATTTTTGATGGCCCTTCAAATAAAAGTGCATGTCCTAAAGCACTAGCTTTTATCTCCTTAGAGCATATCAACAATTCGAGATAATGAGCATCTTGTTTTGATCAACAACTTTGTTCTTCCAAGAAGATCTGATCTATGATCTATCTCCGAAAAGTGATCGAAAAAAGAAAAAAGAAAAAAGAAAAAAGAAAAAAGAAAAAAGAAAAAAGAAAAACTAAACTTCGTGTTGGAAAAATAGGGCGTATTTGAAGGAAGTAATGAGTTATTTCCTAAGTGGAGTGGGTTGTGTGTCAAATAACCTAATTGATTGTAGGTTTGTGTTCTAATACATGATAACATAAAATCATATATTTATTTGTCTAAAATGGTTGAGGGATGAGTGAAATATTAAGGTTCAAAGTAAGTGAGTGAAAGTGGAAAATTTGGTTATTCCACATTGAAATGGAATGTAAAAGAAGATTAGTTTATATAATCCTACACTTTAGTAGGGAGTTAGATTGTATGGTATAAAGGCTCTCTCTCGCGTCCGGGTGCGCAGCCTACTCGCGCTAGCCCACTTTTTGCTATTATTTTGATTCAAAAATTATTACTCCCATAATGATTGACAAATTTTGTAACTTCCATTAATCAGCCATGATGACATAATTGATTTCGAGAATTGTAACTGCAATACCAAAATCGGGCAAATCGCATTTTAGTTACCTGAGTTTGTCGAGATGTTTCAATTGGTTATCGAATTTGCATTTATTACAAGTTGGTTATTGAGTTTGTTTTTTAATTGCAATCAGGTGTAATTTTGGATGGACCGTTAAAAATCTAACGAATATCATAACATGTGCCGCTCACGTGAGTTATTTAAGGGCTATTTTAGTCTTTATTTTTGAAACATCATAATATTAAGTTTAAAATATACAATATATCTTGAAACATCATTAATCTTTAAAAACATCATAATTAGTATTCATACAATTAATAATAATAAAAAAGCAAAATAAAAAAATAAAAAAACAGTAATGGCCATCATCACCATGTCCACCACCATCGTCCCCCACACATCACACAACCAACGCCATCCCCCACCTATCAAGCACCATCATCGTTACCCATTATTCATTTCCACCCATCATTAAAAACAAGTTTGGCAGTAAGAAAAATCGAACTCCAGATCAATATCAACAAATTCAAATTACAAAAAGAAAAAAATCAAAAACCCATATCAATAATAAAGAAAGAAAGTCAAGAACCCAGATCCGATTTTCGATCTGCTACAAATAAAAGTGAAACCCAGATCTTAGAAAAGATCACGTTCAATATGTTGTTTCTTCGTCCGCTTGTAATTCTCGCTATTGTAGGCAAGTTTTGATTTTGGTGGACTGTGTTGTGGTGAGATTGGGGAGGAGAGAGAAAGGTTTTCTTGGTGACGGAAGTGATTTAAGAGAGTAGATGGGGAAAGGGGCATTTGATTCAAGAGGGGACGTCGTTTGCGACAAAGTTTGAGATGGGACAGGGCCACCGTACCGGCGAGAGTGGAGTGACGGAGAAGATGGCGGGTGGGGTTTGGGATCATGAACGGAGTTGGATAGGGTTTAAATTGGGTGCTGTGGGTCAAATTCGATGGAAAAGATCAAAATAGCCCTTAAGTAACGTGAACGACACATGTTATGCTATTCGTTAGATGTTTAACGGTTCATCCAAAATTACACCTGATTGCAACAAAAAGACAAGCTCAATAACCAACTTGTAACAAATGCAAATTCGATAACCAATTGAAACATCTCGACAAACTCAGGTAACTAAAATGCAATTTGCCCTAACAAAATCAATACGAAATTAAATCTGGTTAAATTTCGTGATTATGGTTGATCATCAATTTTTCGTTCTTGACAAATATAAAAGGAGAGCTTCAGACAAATTGACACCCCATTTTCGAGAAGTCTCTTCTCTCTCTAATTCGCTGCATATTGAACAATTCTTTTCTTTGGCATACTGTATTTGTATTTGGTGGTGATACTATACAGGCATACCTTCAATTTGTCGGAGGCAAACGTCCGATACAATCTCAGGCACAACTCAGTGAATGAGCGAATTTGCCTTTAAAAGAGTGTGTTATACATGACTCAGACAAAATTCAAGATTCAGTTTATAATTTTTTATTTTGTATACTCCCTCCGTTCCAATAAAAGCTTCACTAATTACCCAAAAGGGCGTCCCGTTAGAAGCTTCACCTTTTCTTTTTTGGCAAAGAATCTTCACTATTCTATCCACTCATTCTCTCTCCTAATTCACTATTATACTCACAACACTTTTCAAATTCACTATTCCCTCCACTAATTCTCTCTCCTATTTTCAAATTACACTCACAACATTTTTTTTTCCCACCCATTTCCATAATTCCCGTGCCCACCCAAAAGGGTGAAGCACTTATTGGGACGGAGGGAGTAACGTTTTTTAGTCTGTTTTCTTTAATTTTCAGTGTTATTGTAATAATTTTTTTCTAACACTTCGTGCACCCCGTCCATTTTTCGCCCCCATCGGAGAATGAAGAAAACATCGATTTGTAGAAAAACGGAGAATCTAAAAATGCTGTAGTTCAAGTTTGTGTTTATTAAATTTGAAAGAAAAGTCGAGTCGTCGGTACAATTTCATGACAATATTGCATCAGTAGTTTCAACTATGCATGCCATGTTTATCTTTGTACATTTAAAATGATTAATTTTTGTACATTAATAGCAAAGATGTTTAAATATTTTAAATATCCACTTTTCAAACATTTAATTTTGCAAGTATAAAATATCTGGTAAAAAAAATTGGTAAAGAAACATTTAGGGACAATTTTTTTTTCTTCTAAAAAAATGATATTCATTTTGAAACAATTTATTTTAGGGGCAATTATCAAATAGTCCCTCATTCTAATGAAAACAACCAATAAGGATACACATTTTGAAGAAATTCCACCAGGTCCACGATTTATAATGACACCCCGTTTTTTATAAAGACACCCATTCAACATAAAAGGGACAGCTGTCGCTGTCCCTTTCTCCCCCTCTATTTTTCATTTTTTTTTCTCCTCCCAAAACTTTAAAATTAAATATCTTAAGATCTAGAACTCAAAAAAAAAAAAATCGAGACCATTGTATTATTCGTATCGTCAAAACGAATCAAACTAGCAGCATCAACATATATTTTAGAGCAATATGATATTATTTGATATATTTGTTAAGTTCACAGTTGTTTTAGTTAAGTTCACAGTTATTAAGTTCACAGTTGTTAAGTTCACATTTGTTAATTCACAGTCCTTTATTTAATCTTTTATGGCTCTCTTTTTGCAATTTTATGAGATTATTTGACATTTTTGTTAAGTTCACATTTGTTTTTAATTAAGTTCACAGTTGTTTTAGAGGCCATAAAGACTAAAACAACTGTGAACTTAATAAAAAACAACAGTGAACTTAACAAATAGGTCAAATAATCTCATAAAATTGCAAAAATAAAGGCTATAAAATTCTAAAAACAAATGTGAACTTAACTAAAACAGCTGTGAACTTAATTAAAAACAACTGTGAACTTAACAAAAATGTCAAATAATCTCATAAAATTGCAAAAATAGAGGCCATAAAGAACTAACACAACTGTGAACTTAAAAAAAACAACAATGAACTTAACAAATTGATCAAATAATCTCATAAAATTGTAAAAACAAAGGCTATAAAATTCTAAAAACAACTGTGAACTTAACTAAAACAACTGTGAACTTAATTAAAAACAACTGTGAACTTAACAAATATGTCAAATAATCTCATAAAATTGCAAAAAGAGAGCCATAAAAGATAAAAAAATGACTGTGAATTAACAAATGTGAACTTAACAATTGTGAACTTAATAACTGTGAACTTAACTAGAACAACTGTATTCTTAACAAATATATCAAATAATCTCATATTGCTCTAAAATATATGTTGATGCTGCTAGTTTAATTCGTTTTGACGATACGAATAATACAATGATCTCGAATTTTTTTTTTTTTGAGTTCTAGATCTTAAGATATTTAATTTTAAAGTTTTGGGAGGAGAAAAAAAACGAAAATAGAGGGGGAGAAAGGGACAGAGTCCCTTTTATGTTGCATGAGTGTATGTGTATTTATCAAGTACTAAATGATTGTTGGATATCATGGTAATATTGATTTAGGACATTGGACTAGCTGGTTGATTTCCATAATGTGTGTCCTTATTGATCATTTGACTTGGTTTTGAAGAATCCATTGGTAATTCTCCCTTTTATTTTAAAAAATAGATATTCAATTAGGAACTGAGGAGGAATCTATAGTATAAATGACAAAGGGGGATGAATAGTACTATGAACAGTATCAAGTGCCAAATTTCCCATTTTGTCCTCACTAAATTGTCCCTTTCCTATTTTGCCCTTAAAAAAAATTTAAATTAAAAAAAAATGTGTCCTTGAACACGAACTTTTACTGGTACTTCATAAAAAAGAGAATATAGATCTCTTATTATGATAGACAAAAGGGAGGCATAATTGAAGGAATTGTTGTAGAATTTCTCTTATAAAACTTAGGGACATATGCAGAAGTGATGAGCCCAAGCCTAAATGGCTAGGGCCCAAATCCATCAAGAAAAACTAGACCAAGCCCAACCTATATCAAGAAGGCTTAACTTCAAGGGAGCTCACCCCACAACAAGGCTCACTTCTCCTAAGCGCGATTTCCGAGTTTACACCTTAAAACTGTCAATTCCTAATATAGTATACTCCCTTTGTTTATAAAATCTTACCCATTTACTATTTTCTGACGGTCAATGGAAAAATACTTTGACCAAGTATTAATGTCAAAGTAATCATTCTAATGAAATTTTAAAAATTGTTATTGATAAATCACTTAATTGATTTATCAACAACAATTTTTAGATTTTCAATATGACGATTAAATTGACATTTTTGTTTGATCAAAGTTCATCAGTATTGATTGTCAAAAACAGAAGTGAGTAAGGATGGGACGGAGGGAGTAGTGGCTAATCGTAATACTTTCTTGTTATAAGTATAAAACTGATCAAATATCAATCATACATGTGAAAGGAATACAGGCATAAATATCGTGGTTTAAGTTTAATATTGTTGGTTATATTTTAGGCCTATATTTATGCGACTGATGATTAGAAAAGGATTAAAAGGTTGTTCTACAGAATTATTTCATAAAGTCAACTAACATTTTTTTTTTCTTTCTACTCCACTGCATTTCTGTTGTATGCAATAATGGATCACCATTTTTTCATACAAACAATCACTAAATTTATCATAGATTCGAAGAAACTACTGCACGATGTGGACACCTGCGCAGTTGGAGGCCGGCCTCCAACTCGGATGGAAAACGAGGAATCAAATTATAATTTTCTTAACTACCTAGTTTGTTAAGCAACTCTTAAAAAGTCCACCCCAGTCAGGTCAGCTCAAGCAAGAACATATAAATGCTGCTCCATAAAATGAGTACAAATAAATTCATTCAATACTTATAATGTAATCGATCCTTTCAGTTGTTACGAAGTTACTAAGTTATAAGAAAATGAGTTTCGATAAGGAAAGCCTCGATCTGGTGTTGGTCCCCAGTGGTTTAGTCCTCATGATAGGTTACCATCTGTGGCTGCTCTACAGAAGCCATCATCATCCTCATACTACAGTTGTTGGCTTTGAGAACCATGACAAGAAAGCGTGGGTCGACAAAATTATGAAGGCAAGTTCTTTAAAATCAATCTTTATACATTATTCCTCTTTAGAAATATTTGAGGCTACATTGCAGAAGGTCAAGAAATCGAGCATTCTTGATTTGAATCCTTAGTCTCTCTGTTCTTTATTTCTTAGGGCCATGCAACATTCTGATCGTCGTACTTAACTCAAGCTTCAGTTTTTAACATCCATATATGTTTAAGCAATTTTAACCAGTATACTTTAGCTACACTCATCATCTCCAAAAAACTGAAATATGATGATTAGAATTGCTAAAAATATACACTAAATATCCGTACTTTTGGGGACAATGAGTTAGTATATAAAGTACAATGAATAAAACTGCTAAAAAATATACATATATATATAGTTAAAACCAGAGATTGAGCAAAGTATGATGTTTCAGAATGTCAATGTGCTTTTTCTTAGAGATTCAAGTATTCATGAGCTTCTTATATTTATGCAGATGGATAAGAGCACCATTATGATACCTCTAACTGTGGTCTCAGCCAACATACAATTAGCAACATTCTTCGCATCCGTCTCTCTAACACTATGTGCTCTAATCGGGGCTTGGATGGCAAACAATTCCATCTTCCAAAGTGATCTAGTTTACGGAGACAAACACCCTTCAATAATGTGCATAAAGTTCATTAGCCTCCTCATATGTTTCCTCTTCGCCTTTTCATCTTTCGTTCAATCTATGAGGTCATTTCTGCATGCAGCCTATCTTATGAGCTTGCCCGATAGCGATGATTTACCTATGATGACAAAATACATGGAGTTGGCTGTTATTAGGGGTGGTCATTTTTGGCACCTTGGCCTTAGAGCACTATATTTTGCATTATGTTTGTTACTATGGTTCTTGGGGCCAATTCCTATGTTTGTTACGTCAGTGGGAATGGTGGTGTTCCTTCATTTTCTTGATAATAATACAACTCCTTTGCTCCCACATCGTTCGACTAAAACGGAATCAGAAAAAGAAGCCACTCGCGAGTTCATGAATGAAGGAGCTACGGATGTTGAACATATTGGTAGCTAAATTTGTTGCAAATAACGAACTTTTCTTGATCTGATTTAATGGCTTTTTAAGAATGTATCTTTACTTGCATTTTCCTTCGAGAATTACAATAAATATTTCTTTTTTCGGAAACGAGATTTTTTTTTAGTGTGTGTGTAAGTGTGTGAAGGGCAACCAATAGTCTATGTCAAACCAAGTTAATAGGCTGATTAATAAGGAGAAAAATATCAAATAGGAACCAAAACGGGTTAACACGGCAAGTGTGTAAGGGTTGTGGGGGTTCAAGGCATTTGATGTTTTTTTCTACATATACGGTCGTGTGCTGAACAAAGTATAAGAGAAACTATTTTGTAATAAAGAACTCACTGATTTTATTATCATTGATATTTGTATTTATATACAATACTTTGACCTTACAAGACTAGAATTCTAGGAAAAGATTACATCAAATATTGAGAGATATTTTACAAATAAAAGAAGATATAAAATATATACACACACATTATTAGGAAGATTTGTGTATCTTATCAGGCCCTCGCAAGATGGACGTTCCATGGAAAAGGCCAATCTTGAAAAGTAATTGAAAGAACCGAGCTCGAGGTAGAGGTTTAGTAAGTAGGTCAGCTAGCCGATCTCCACCAGAAATATGTTGAACATGAAGCTTCCTGTCCTGAACCAATGCACGAACAAAATGGAATGCCAAAGCAAGATGTTTCATTCTTGAGTGGAAGACAGGATTTGCAGCATAATGAGTTGCGCCAAGATTATCACAATAAATGACAGGCGGCTTAGAGAGATGAACACCAAGTTCTGAAGTAAATTAGTCACCCGTATTACCTCAGCAGTAGCATCGGCAACCGCTCTAAACTCTGCCTCAGTTGAGGAGCGGGCAAGAGCACGTTGCTTCTTAGAATACCAAGCGATTGGATTACGACCAAGGTAGAAAATAAAGCCAGTGGTGGATACATAGTCATCTTTGTCGCCGGCCCAGTCAGCATCACAAAATGAATGAAGTGACAGAGGAGTGTCACGATAAAGTTGAACACCCAAGTGTAGAGTGCCATGAAGATAGCGGAGAAGCCGCTTAAGAGAAACCCAATGTGTATCAGTTGGATGTTGCATAAACTGAGCTAATTTGTTAACCGGAAAGGCTATGTCAGGTCGAGTAATCGAAAGATATTGGAGACCACCAACAATGGAGCGGTACTCAGTAGGATTACATGCAGAAGATGATGAATTATGGGTAAGAGTAGGAGAGACGACCATAGGAGAGTGGGAGATAGTTTCGAGTCTAACATGTTGTGACGAGCTAATAAATCATGAGCATATTTGGTTTGAGTAAGAAGAAGACCATTTTTGTTGGGAGTGACTTCGACTCCTAGAAAATAGGATAATGGACCAAGATCTTTTAAGGAGAACCGAGAAGCAAGATGAGTGATGAAATCATTGAGAAAAGAGAGAGACGGGCCAGTGATAATAATGTCATCAACGTATACTAAGATAAAAAGAGGAGCTGATGTTTTTGTGAAGAAAAAGAAAGATGGATCAGCAAGAGAGGATTTAAAACCAATAGAAAGAAGATAATTTTTGAGTTCAGTGTACCAGGCACGAGGAGCCTGTTTAAGACCATATATTGCTTGATGAAGTTTACACACATGAGAAGGATTAGAAGAATCTACGAAGCCTGGAGGTTGAGACATGTAAACTGTTTCATTGAGATGACCTTGTAAGAAGGCATTATTGATGTCAAGTTGACGAAGAGACCAACTATGACTAAGAGCTAAAGAAAGAAGAAGGCGAACGGTGAGTGGCTTGACAACGGGACTGAATGTATCAGAATAATCAACACCAGGTCTTTGATGAAATCCTTTGGCCACGAGACGGGCTTTATATTTTTGTGGAATTGTCGGGATTATATTTTATTCGCAAAACCCACTTACATCCCACAACATTTGGAACATTATGAGAAGGTACAAGAGTCCAAGTATGGTTATGAGAAAGACCAGCAAATTCTTCCTCCATGGCAGCTCTCCAATGAGGTGAAGAAAGGGCTTGTTTAACTGTCTTGGGTAAGTCGGTGGGGGGAGGAAAGAGCAGCTAAATGGGCATATTTAGGATTTGGTTTAATTATGTTGTTGGAGAGTCTAGTGGTAATGGTTCGGATCGGAGGAAGAGGGGGTGGGGGTGGTGGTAGTGAGGATGGGGCTGTTTGATCGGCAGAAGAAAGAGAGGTAGAGGCTGTTGTGTCGGCAGAGGGTAAAGATGAGGGTGGTGTGTCTGAGGAAGCGGCAGCTGGGTTTATGGCCGAGGAGGGAGAGGAGATAGGAGAAGGTGGGTTTTCGACAGAATGGGATAAAGGTGAAGGAGAGGTGGGCGGTGAGAGGGTGGGATGGGGTAATGTTGGTGTTGGTGATATAATTGGAATGAAAAACTTGCACCATTGGGACGGAGTGATAGTAGAGGAGGAAGGAGATGAAGAGATTAGAGAAGTGTATGGAAAAGTATCTTCAACAAACTTGACATGGAGAGAGGTGTAGAGGCGATTTGCAACCGGATCAAGACAATGATAAGCACTCTGGGTTGGTGAGTAACCGACAAAAATACATGGGACTGAGCGGGGTGCTAATTTGTGAGGGGTGTAGGGACGTAGCCATGGATAACATAGACACCCAAAGCTACGTAATTTGGTGTAGTTGGGTGGTGTTTGGAAAAGACGAAGACAGGGAGAATCATTGTTTAGAGTAGCAGTGGGAAGACGATTAATGAGATATGTAGCAGCTGTGAAAGCATATGTCCACATTGTGAGAGGAAGGTTGGCATGGGAGAGAAGAGCAAGGTCAGTTTCGACAATATGTCGATGACGACTGTTGGGTATGCATATTTTAACCCTCCTATTTTGTATTATATTTGATTGATACCATAACCTCCCATCTATTTTAAGGACTTTAGGACCCTATGTAATGAAGCATATACTTCAATTTTTTAGATAAGTCCATTTTATAGAATAGGTTAAATTTAGGCTTGAAGACTGGCACAAGATTCATTGGAAATCGAGGATTGCAATTCAAGTGTTTCAGAACCGCTTCATCAAACCGCTTGGCAGAACCGCTCCTAGCTAACTGCCTCGTGAACTCCTTAGTCTGAAACCCCTTGAACTCCAATGTGCAAAACACACATATGGAAATCCTCCCCTGGTGTGACCGCTCCTCACTCAAACCGCTTGCACACCAGAACCGCCCCAATGATTGAAGACTTGAAGTAAATCACATTGACCGTTGGAATCCACGTCAGCAATATCAAATGTCGACCACCTTATCTTGTTACGTGACTACTTTTCAGACAAGATCTGCAAGGATCTTGAAAAGGTGACATGTGTCCAAACCTCATTGCTTGCAGCTGGAGCCTGATCAGCTTTTCCTGCAACAATAGTTCCAAAGGACAAAAGTGGTTGCTGTAGACCAATGGGAATGCATCAAGTACTGTCCTTGCAACAGCTGTGTCCAACCGCTATATTTGGGATGCTTGGGTATAAATACCCCCAATCTTCACCATTTGAAGATTGCTTGAGAAATTGATTTGCTGTGAGTTCATAGAAGCTGAAGCTCTGCCCAGAAATTCATAAGTCTTTTGAATCTTCATCTTCATACTTCAAGAAAAATTCTCCAGCCCAGAAATCAAGCCTTAACACCATCAAGAATCATTGTGCTCTACATCTCAAAGATTTAAAGAGCCTTGATCTTGTTCTCACACACACACCTCACTTGTTTAATCACATAGATTATTCATTTGAGATACACTGGTTATAGTCTAGGATTCAATCTTCATAGAATAGATTTTAGCTTTTAGTATCGATCTTTGTAACTTGTAATCTCTCATACTCAATAGTAAAATCACTCTTGAAAATCCAAGATTAACCATCTTGGTAGTGGACGTAGATCGTTTATCGATTGAACCACTCCAAATACTGTATTCTTATATTTCTGCATTTATTTTCTTGTGATTACTAATTATTTATCTTTGTCTCTATTTGATCTTTATTTAGTTATCCAATATTGTGAAATAGTGTTTGGAGTTAACATTGTCTAAAATACACTTTCTTGTAAACTGCACTTACCAAACCGCACCATTAAACCACTTTACAAACCGCCTCTATAAAACCGCTTTGTATATCTATTATTCCACTGTGCATTTTACATCTCTGCTTGCAGTCTATTATCAACTGCAAGAGGTTTTGTAAGCTAAGAGGTTTAGTTTTTAAAAGAGGGCAAAAAAATTGTAACAGCTATTCACCCCCCCTCTAGCTGTATTTTCACCCTTGTTGCCACCTTTGGGACCAACAAGTGGTATCAGAGCTAACACATTTTAAAACCACTGTTTTTCAAGCTTAACAGCTTGTGTGCAGATTCAATATGGAAAACTCAAAGACAATGACAACTGTTAACTATTCACACATTTCAATCTTGGACGAAGACCACTTTGACATCTGGAAGTACCGAATGCTTATTCATTTGGAAACAATTGATGAGATGCTGGTGGAGTGCGTAATCAATGGCCAGTTTGTTCCCGTGAAGGCCAACACTGATGCAACCACCAATGCTGAAACTCCAGAGATCAAAAAGCCTAAAAATGAGTGGTCGGACGAAGAAAAGAGATTAGCTGCCTTAGACAGCAAGGCAAGGCACATCATTTCAGGAACCCTTTCCGTTTCAACTCTTCAGAAAGTGATGTATCTCAAAACCGCAAAGCAGATGTGGGATGCCATAGAGAGCTACCTCGAAGGTGATGACGAATGCAAGGAAAGCAAATTATATGCTGTTGAAAGATCCTACAACAACTTCAACAGAAAATCCAACGAAACCTTGCGTCAAACCTACGACCGCTATGTTGAGGTAGTTAATGCTTGTAGATCTCTTGGCAAAACTTTAACCGATAAGGAAATTAATATGACTTTCCTATCTGCTTTAGGTTCTAGATGGGTTAATAAGGCTACCTCTCTAGAAGACTCCAAAGTTTTGGGTACTTGGTCGTTAAGTAACTTGTACGCCAATCTTAGAGTCTATGAACTTAAACTAAATCATATTGAAGAGATTGAAGGGAAAACCAAATCACTTTCCATGTCAGTAGTGGAACAAGAGGAGAAACGATCTATATCCAATCAAACTTGAGATTGTCTATGGCTAAGAACTTATGAGATGAAACTCACAAGGTGAGATGAAACTCACGGGTGTTGTCCTTAGTGTTAATGACACTAACGACGACACTTTCACCAATTCTAGAAAAAGCACAAATCAATAGAAATAAATATAATTTGCAGCGGAAATATTAAAGCAATACACAAGAATATAATTTTTATCAAGTTATATAAATATATAACTTGATGGGTGCCAATAAGGCAAGACCTTTCTATTAATAATATGAATTCAATACAAGGTCGAAGAAGTTCCTTAATGATAAACGAACCCTGATATAAGGAACAACATACACGAATTCTCTCTGAAAATAAACACTCAAAAACCTCACAAAAATATAAAAATCTATATGACATATTCGAGAGTTGGACAAAGTGTTGCCGACACGTAATGGCAACACTTGAGAGCGAATTCTACTTTCTTGTGCAGATTTGCGTTTCTGAATTGGATAATCTTCAATGAAGATCCACTGCACTATTTATAGGCCACAAAGTCTTGGTGCCTACTCAAATGATCAGCTAACAGTCTTGAGTTTGTTTCCTCCTTTTTAGCCTTCTCGCCTTCATTGTAGGAGACCTAGTCTTCTCTTGCTTCTCATGCTTGTACCTCTTAGCTTTGATTGCCTTGTACTCTGACTTGTTCTCCCCCAGAATAGCTGAATAAAATATCTCTTTGCTTGGTCATAAATTAAACAAATAAACACATGTTTATTTGTTAATTCCTCCTCTTCGTAATTCTCGCCTGGGCATATTCTGTTGCTGATTTCAAGCTCATTTTAAGGTGACTAACTACTGTTATATAAACATTAATTTACCCATTAATATTTGTGAAAAATACAGTAACTAACTCAGTGTCGCCAATTCCAAATGGCAACACTTTTGGCAACACCAGTGGCAACACTGGTTTGCAACACTTGGGATGACATTCATGGCAACACATGATCTTAACATTAACAAAACTGCAGATCCTTCCATATCAACCTCATCACTCATCGAGATGGATGATGATGATTTTGCCATGTTTGTGAAAAGATTTCAAAAATTTAGAAAATCCTCAAAACCTTTCACAAAAATATTTTCAAAAGGCAAACCTCCTGCAACATTTTCTAAGACTGCAGATATAAAGAAAAAGAGTGATTTAGTTTGCTACAACTGCAGGAAACCTGGTCACTTTGCATCTGAGTGTCCACAGCCCAAATATGAATACATGAAAAAGAAAATCACTCCTGTGAAATTTTCTCGTCGCAAGGTAATAGTTGCTGAGGAGGAAGAGAATTCCAAGGAATTGGCAACTTGGATTGAAACTGATTCTGATGATGGAAGTGACGATGAAACCGAAGAGGTTAATCTCTGTTTAATTGCAGATGCTTCCGATGAGTCAGATACTTGTTGGGTTTTACGGGTCCATGCGCAGCGGAATTAAGCATTAAAAAACATAAAACCCAAGAAGCCCTAGGATCCGTTCTATACAATTAATTTGAATATCAATGAAATAGAATTAAACCAACCTTGAAACGCTTTCCGGTCTTGAGCTATCGAACGATTTGATTATGTGATATTGAATCACAAACTTCGTTCTTCAACTTGCTTGAACTCTAGGTCTTGATCGATGAACGAGCGAAGACCCTCTTTTGGTATCCACACCTTCGAATGAATCCAAGAACAATTTCTTGTCGATTGCTAGATCTAAACCTTGAAGAATATTGAGAGAATTTGATTGTGAATTTTGCTTTAAAATTTCGGCTAGACTTTTAGGTCTGACAGAACCCCTGTATTTATACTACAAATAGTGTAAATACCTCTTCTAATCAAATTAGGAGAGACAGGCTGTCAAAACGCGTATTGGCCTATTATGTCGCGCGGTATATCAAGCCATTGGCTTGATATGTCGCGTGACATAAGTAGCCGCTCGTGTCTCTCAATCATTCTTCCTCCGGTTTAACCAATTCATTCTAGTTGTGTGTGACCCAATAGGATTACATCATGTTGGCAATGAGATCGATCATATCGAACCTCATAAGACATAAGCGGACTCTAGCAAGCCATTATGTCTACCCAAATGATGCAACGTAAGAGTTCACGTTTCCAACGGTGTACTTCCATTTATCCCTTTTGTCTCACGATGTTATATTGAACACAAGTCATGGTCCTTGTCAACTTGTTATTGTTCAATGCTTTCTCGATTCTTGAGTATAGTGATAATTCCAATCATATTGGGGTACGGCCATACACTTTCATCATTATCACTCATCGAGGGGCCCAAGCATAACATCTCTCTTCCGAGGGACAAACTCCTTCTTGACTTATCATCCTTCCCATCATGAATCCGATCATGCCAATGATAGCCTTTATAGATATCGTGTTAAGATATCGTTTGACTAAAATCAAACATGGCTTTCATCATATGTAAGGTTATGATAGTCTCGGAGTCTAGGAAATAAATGAAGTAACCGTATGAGATTTAAGTATGACATCTAACCATTACATAAATCTCATGCGGGTCATGTCCAGTCACTTGTTCTCTAACAAGTACCCATAATTTCAATGTGCATCTCTTATGCATATAATCATCACATGATTATCCATTGACAATTATACTAATCTATTCTCTTAATAATTAGGGACAAGTGATTATTATAAACAAATATACAAAAACATATAATAATCAAATAATAAACATCTCATATAATAATAAATAATGTCAACACATAAGTCTATCAATCATAGGCCTAGTGGCATAACACCAACAGTCTCCCACTTGCACTAGGCCCAATCTACCATGTATCGAATACCCATGGACCTAACATGACCATCATGTTTAGCTTGTGAGAGAGCCTTAGTTAGTGGGTCCGCCACGTTGTCATCGGTGTCTACTCGCATATCTTAACGTCTTCCCTTTCACATATCTCACGGATAATGTGGAAACGTCGAAGTATGTGTTTGGATCTCCGGTGTGATCTTGGTTCCTTTGCTTGTGCAATGGCACCATTGTTATCACGATAAAGTTCAATAGGATCTCGATGCTTGGAACGACTTCCAAATCACTAATGAACTTCTTGATCCAAGCTGCTTCCTTAGCCTGCATCGGATGCCGCTATGTACTCGGCTTCGGTTGTAGAATCGGCGACGGTACTTTGCTTGGAACTTTTCCAACTCACGGTGCCTCCATTAAGCATAAACAAAAATCCAGATCGCGATCTAAAATCATCTTTGTCAGTTTGGAAGCTAGCATCTGTGTAGCCTTTGACTACAAGATCTTCTTCCATTCCTCCAAAGACCAAGAATGCATCCTTAGTTCTTCGTAAGTACTTGAGGATATTCTTGACTGCTATCCAATGTGGTTCACCGGGATCCGATTGGTACCTACTCGTCATGCTTAGAGCACACGAGACATCGGGTCTAGTACGTAACATAGCATACATGATAGACCCAATTGCCGAAGCATATGGAATACCATTCATTCTCTTTCGCTCATCATTAGTCTTTGGACATTGATTCTTGCTAAGAGATATACCATGCAACATTGGCAAATTCCCTCTTTTAGAATTTTCCATTTGGAATCTTCTAAGGACTTTGTCAATGTAAGTACTTTGACTTAAACCAATCATCCTCTTGGATCTATCTCTATAGATCTTGATACCAAGGATATATGCGGCTTCGCCCATATCTTTCATTGAAAAGCACTTTCCCAACCAAGACTTGACAGTTTCTAGTGCAGGAATGTCATTTCCAATGAGTAAGATATCGTCGACATACAACACTAAAAATAGTGCTACGCTCCCACTAATTTTCTTGTATACACAAGGTTCATCTTCGTTCTTGATAAAGCCAAATTCCTTGATTGCTTCATCAAAACGTAGATTCCAACTCCTTGAAGCTTGCTTCAATCCATAAATGGATTTACGCAACTTACACACCTTGTTAGAATTTTACGGGTGACAAAACCTTCGGGTTGTATCATGTATACATCCTCAAGTAACTTCCCATTAAGGAAAGCTGTTTTGACATCCATTTGCCATATCTCATAGTCATAATATGCGGCTATGGCAAGTAAAATTCTAATAGACTTAAGCATAGCTACGGGCGAAAAGGTTTCATCATAGTCTATGCCATGAATCGCCTATATCCCTTAGCTACTAGCCTAGCCTTATAGGTGTGCACCTTCCCATCCATGTCGGTCTTCTTCTTGAAAACCCATTTGCACCCTATGGTTTTTACACCTTCGGGTGGATCAATCAAGTTCCAAACTTGATTATCGGCCATGGATTGTAATTCGGACTTCATGGCTTCTTGCCATTTTTCCGAATCCAGAGCGGACATCGCTTCTTGATAGCAAGTGGGTTCATCATTTTCGATTAACTCCACTTCATCACTTTCCGTAACGAGAAATCCATATCTCTCGGGTTCGGTTCGTGATCTACCACTTCGGCGAGGAACTTGTGCATCTTGAACCGGTTCCACAACGGTTTGTGAACTTGGTTCGGTTTCTACCATTGGTTCAATGTTGTTTTCGGGTTCTCGAACTTCTTCGAGATCTATTTTACTCCCATTTGGTTCCTGTGCGAAGAAACTCCTTTGCTAAGAAAGTACCATTTCGAGCAACAAACACTTTGTTCTCGTTTCGGTTGTAGAAATAGTATCCTTTGGTTTCCTTAGGATATCCCACAAAAACACATTTATCGGATTTAGGTGCTAGCTTGTCGAAGTTAACTTCTTGACATATGCATCACAACCACAAATCTTCATGAAAGACAAACTAGGTTTTCTTCCATGCCACATCTCATATGGGGTCTTTTGAACCGATTTGGTAGGAACTCTGTTTATAGTGAAAGCGGTTTCTAGTGCATGTCCCCAAAAGGATAAAGGAAGCTCAACTTGACTCATCATAGAACGAACCATGTCCAACAAAGTTCTATTCCTCCTTTCCAGACACACCATTCCATTGTGGTGTTCCGGGTGGAGAGAGTTCAAACGATTCCACAACTCTTAAGATGATCGTCAAATTCTTGGCTCAAATATTCACCACCTCGATCGGATCGAAGTACCTTAATAGTTTTGCCAAGTTGATTTTGCACCTCATTTTGAAATATTCGAAATATCTCAAACGATTCACTCTTATGTTTCATTAGATAAACATATCCAAATCTACTATAATCATCGGTGAATGTTATGAAGTACCGAAATCCTCCCCTAGCATCGCTACTCATAGGCCCACATACATCGGTATGTATGAGTCCTAATAAGTCGCCCGCCCTTTCACCGGTTTTGGTAAATGGGTCCTTGGTCATCTTGCCAAGTAAACAAGATTCGCATGTCTCATATGATTCATAATCATGTGAGTCCAAAAATCCATCTTTGTGGAGTTTAGAAATGCGTTTCTCGTTTATATGGCCAAGACGACAATGCCATAAGTAAGTGTGGTTTACATCATTGGGTTTAGATTTCTTGTTAATGTTATAGACATCATTATCACGATTTTCAATATCAAGAACATAAAGGCCATTGAATGAAACAAATAGTACAATAATGCATATCACTCTTGTAAATAGAAAATTTCTTATCACATATAAGAAAATTAAAACCTTCATTATCCAAACATGAAATCGAAATAATATTTCTACTTAAAGGCTGGGAACGTAATAACAATTGTTCAAAACAAGTATTAGTCCACTAGGTAAAGCAACTTCATAAGTTCCTACGGCTAATGCGGCAACTCTTGCTCCATTCCCCACACGTAGGTCCACTTCACCTTCCTTAAGCATCCTTCTCGTTCTTTAGACCCGCACATTTAAACAAATGTGAGTTCCACATCCGGTATCCAATACCCAAGAACTAGAAGTAGATAGGAATATATCTATAACAAAGATACGAAGTTGAAGCAACTCCTTTGCTCTTCTTCGGTGCTTCCTTGTATTTTGCGCAATTTCTCCTCCAATGTCCAATCTCATTTGCAATGGAAGCGGTGCGTCCTCTTGGGACTTAGGCTTAGCCTCTTTAGGCTTGGAGGCCTCTTTGGGCTTGGCAACCTTTGCCTTAGGATTAGCAACCTTTGCTTTTCCTTTACCCTTGAACCCTTTCCCCTTGTTAACCATTAGCACTTGATCGGTCTTCTTCTCGACAATGCGGTTTCCGATGAGTCAACATTTGAACTAACTCGGAAAGGTTTCTATTCATTCCACCCATGTTATAGTGCATTATGAAATGACTAAAACTTTTAGGTAATGAATTCAGTATTATGTCGGTAGCCAACTCTTGGCTAATTGGAAAACCGAGCCTTTCAAGATGCTCAATGTGGCCCTTTAACTTGAGAGCATGGGGACCAACAGCTTGTCCTTCACTCATCTTGCATGAGGTCAAGGATGCAACCGTGTTGTACCTTTCTTGCCTAGCTTGAATTTGGAACATTTTCATCGGCCGATTGTTTAAGTCGATTGTCCCCAAGTGTTCAAGATTCTTACGAAGACTCTTGCACATGGCGGAGAGCATAAGGCAACTAACATCTGTAGAGTCACGCTTGTGCTTGAGATATTGTTCCCTTATTGCCCTAGCGGCATTGGCGGCGAGTTCGGGTGGAATAGGTTCGGTGAGAACGTACGGTTTCTCCTCTTGTTTGAGAACAATTCTCAAACTACGGATCCAATCCATATAGTTTGTACCATTCTCTTCCAACTTTTCCTTCTCAAGGACGGATCGCGATGAAAAGTGATTATTGTTTGATGCCATTTATTCTACAAAAAGATATACATAAAATATGAACACATATAAGTAAACATATTATATGAGAAGTATAGTGCATTTAAATAAATGCTCCCACTAAATTATACACCTTCAAATGCAAATAAGCATAATATACATTTAATGGGCTAAGATCCAACTTTAATTCAATTTCAAGTTTGCTATGGCAAACCGCTCAAAATTAAATTAATTAGGTAGAAAACATCAATCATATCACATATATGACTCTTAGATCTTTTATGAGATCAATTCAAGACATCATATGTCTAGGCATATTTTAATCTCATCTTATGCCTTGGGTCCAAAACCATTTTGATAACCCAATTAAGTTCATTCACTTTAAAACGTATAGGAACCACCATTTCCTCATCTTGCTCGCATTCGAATAGAATCAAAGCACCTTGCTATGGCAAGCCCACCCAAAACTATCCGAATGGTCTCAAGTGTTTTTAATCATGAATTGGCATAAAGAACTTAAAAGTTAAATGAAGGTTCTTTAAAGGTAGATTATAAGCACATCGAAAGATAGTCAAAATCATGCACCAGGTAAGTTCCCGGGAAGATAGGTGAGCCGCAAGGACTTCTTAAGTACCAACTCTTCCTTAGATGAACTCTCCTAGACATGCATAATTAGAAATCAACTACGATTAGGCAACATAATCCTTACCTTTTATAAACAATCGGTTTCCTTTTAAATTCCGCGTATTTATGACTTGTTTCCATAAACAATCATAAGATCCAAAATTTACAATGTCTAAATCTATACATATTAGGAAACTAAATATCATGTTTCAACTAAACATCTAATTTAATAATTCTTAACAATTAAGAACAAATAATTCATGCATCGCAACAATTAATAAAACACATTTAAATTAATTAAGCATGCATAAACAATGAATCAATCTAGCATGGACTTATAAACTCAATTTTATAACATCCGAGTTTTTCATGCACATTGCAATAATTATTAAAATCATATTTTAATCAATTAATCATGTATATCAATGAATCAATCTATCGCGGACTTATAACCTCAATATTATAACATCCAGATTTTTCATATTAACATATCGATTGTAAACACAATCATAGAATAGCGAAAATTTGAACAAACGGATTCGCCGGTTTTGGCTTGTTATGTCGCGTGACAACATCAGCGAGGCTTAATATGTCGCGCGACGTAACAGCCGATTAACTGAATTCCACATGGCTCGATATGTCGCACGACATAGGCGACGAGTTACAGGATTTCCAGATTCGAACCAATACAGATTACGGCCAATTAAATCACATAAAACGGCCTTTTTACAGATTTAATTCGGCATAAATTGAAAACGATTTTCACATTGTTTCACATAAACAATTAAAATTCTATCACATACAAAACATGCAATAAGCATATAAAAAATTTATATCTTAAACCTAGCATGTTAATTCAAACTTAATCATACGAACGGGGCTCGATACCACTTTGTTGGGTTTTACGGGTCCATGCGCGTGAATTAAGCATTAAAAAACATAAAACCCAAGAAGCCCTAGGATCCGTTCTATACAATTAATTTGAATATCAATGAAATAGAATTAAACCAACCTTGAAACGCTTTAGGTCTTGAGCTATCGAACGATTTGATTATGTGATATTGAATCACAAACTTCGTTCTTCAACTTGCTTGAACTCTAGGTCTTGATCGATGAACGAGCGAAGACCCTCTTTTGGTATCCACACCTTCGAATGAATCCAAGAACAATTTCTTGTCGATTGCTAGATCTAAACCTTGAAGAATATTGAGAGAATTTGATTGTGAATTTTGCTTTAAAATTTCGGCTAGACTTTTAGGTCTGACAGAACCCCTGTATTTATACTACAAATAGTGTAAATACCTCTTCTAATCAAATTAGGAGAGACAAGCTGTCAAAACGCGTATTGGCCTATTATGTCGCGCGGTATATCAAGCCATTGGCTTGATATGTCGCGTGACATAAGTAGCGCTCGTGTCTCTCAATCATTCTTCCTCCGGTTTAACCAATTCATTCTAGTTGTGTGTGACCCAATAGGATTACATCATGTTGGCAATGAGATCGATCATATCGAACCTCATAAGACATAAAGCGGACTCTAGCAAGCCATTATGTCTACCCAAATGATGCAACGTAAGAGTTCACGTTTCCAACGGTGTACTTCCATTTATCCCTTTTGTCTCACGATGTTATATTGAACACAAGTCATGGTCCTTGTCAACTTGTTATTGTTCAATGCTTTCTCGATTCTTGAGTATAGTGATAATTCCAATCATATTGGGGTACGGCCATACACTTTCATCATTATCACTCATCGAGGGGCCCAAGCATAACATCTCTCTTCCGAGGGACAAACTCCTTCTTGACTTATCATCCTTCCCATCATGAATCCGATCATGCCAATGATAGCCTTTATAGATATCGTGTTAAGATATCGTTTGACTAAAATCAAACATGGCTTTCATCATATGTAAGGTTATGATAGTCTCAGGTCTAGGAAATAAATGAAGTAACCGTATGAGATTTAAGTATGACATTTAACCATTACATAAATCTCATGCGGGTCATGTCCAGTCACTTGTTCTCTAACAAGTACCCATAATTTCAATGTGCATCTCTTATGCATATAATCATCACATGATTATCCATTGACAATTATACTAATCTATTCTCTTAATAATTAGGGACAGTGATTATTATAAACAAATATACAAAAACATATAATAATCAAATAATAAACATCTCATATAATAATAAATAATGTCAACACATAAGTCTATCAATCATAGGCCTAGGGCATAACACCAACAATACTGAGTCAATCGAGTTGCAAGATATGGAGGAATAAGAGGTTTCTACAAAACTTCCAAATTTTAAGTTGGATGAAAATATCAAACTTACTCCTAGCATTAAGATAGGAAATTGCTCGTATTCACGTCCCATTTTTCCTCCTGTAAATGCTCCACCTTCAAAAGTAATTCCAAAGAAGAAAATTTTGAAAAAGGTGGTAGAAGAAGTTTTCCCCTCAGAATACGAAAGGATGTTTAAGGAAGATGAAGTGATGATCCACAAATTCTCTAATCTTAAGAAAGCCTTAAGCTTAGCTAATGATGAGATTTCTCAGTACAAGACGGAGAAAACTGTGATGAGGTCTGAAATTTCAAATCTTAAGGACCAAATCAAAATAATGACTCCTCTTGCTGATCAAAACCGCATCCTTGAAACTAAGGTTGCTGCACTTCAACTCCGAAATGATGACCTGATCACCCAACTCAACGATCGCCAAAAGATTATTGATGGATGGCTCAAGTCAAAATCCACAGCGGATCAAATCATAGATTCCCAAATTTCCTCTGGAATTAAGGAAGGTCTAGGTTTTGGATCTGATGAAGAGAAGAAGTGTGCATCCTGCAGTGAAAAGGATGAGAAAATTTTGAAATTAACTAAAGAAATTCCAAAGGGGAAGCGTGCAAATTCTAAGGTTAAAGGACAACAAATTAATTATGTCTACCCAAAGAAACAATATGGGAAGAACTCTCAGATGAAAGCAAAGGATTCTGAGAGTGTAGCTTCAGAGGAAATGGCTTATGGAATTGGCCGTATCCCTGCTCCAACCGCTTCTGGTGGAACAGGTGGTGCTGGCAACTCCAAAGCTGACCGCGCCTCTTCTTCGACCTCTCCTCCTGCCTTCAAAAGCAGGAATAGCGTCCCCAGAAAATACGTGGTCAAACTCAAGCCAGTTCCCTTTGTTAAGGCTGAAACCGCGCCTCCCAAACCGCATGCAACTCCTAAGAAGAGTAAGGAGTTAGTAAAACCTCATGATGCTTATAGATTTTATAAATGCTCTGTGTGCGATGGTTTAGGTCACAAGGCTGCAGAATGCCTTTTGCGGTTCACATCCAATGCCAGGAAGAGTAAACCTCCTTCTGTCAAACACATGTGGGTCGTGAAGGGTTGCTAACTTCAGGACCCAAGGAATAAAGGGGGACCTCGTTCTTAATGTTTACATTTCAGGTCCTCTGCTTAATGGTTGGTCACTCCAAGGATAATGAATGGTATCTTGACAGTGGCTGCTCAAGACATATGACTGGAGATAGATCTTTACTTAAAGATGTCATTGAAGTAAGTGGTCCGTCTGTAACCTTCGGTGACAACAACAAAGGCAAGACCATTGGATATGGTGTGATAAGGAGAGGAAACCTAACGATTGAGACGGTTTCTCTTGTTGAAGGACTCAAGCACAACCTCCTTTCAATTTCTCAATTCTGCGACAAAGGAATGCTTTGCAACTTCACGTCATCAAACTGCTTTATCAAAGATAGCATTTCCGAAGTCACCCTACTCACAGGGATTCGTAAGAGTAATATTTACATTATTGATCTAAATTCTGCATGTAGTATTACTAATCTCTGTTTTGTAGATAAAAATGTGAGCGAAAATAGTTGGCTATGTCATAAGAGGTTGAGCCACTTGAACTTCAAGTATCTTGCAAAGATTGGTAGGGAAAACCTCGTTCGTGGTTTACCTAAAGTGGCTGACCATCATCCTGAGAAATGCAGTGCATGCCAGCTTGGTAAGCAATCCGCATCGTCTTTCACCAGCAAGACTGCTCCATCAACTTCAAGATGCTTACAACTGCTTCACATAGATTTGTTTGGACCCGTAACCACTGCCAGCATTGGAGGAAGTAGATATACTTTAGTGGTGGTGGATGATTATTCAAGATATACGCTGGTTGAGATGATGATTTCCAAAGATGATTGCTATGATATTCTCACCGCACTTTTTAGACGGCTCCAAACTCAGAAAGAAGACGACATCGTTAGTGTTCGATCAGATAATGGAACAGAATTTAAGAACAATGGTGTTGCTCAGTATTGTGATGACCATGGAATTGATCACAATTTCTCAACTGCTGGTGTTCCACAACAAAATGGGGTTGTGGAAAGGAAGAACAGGAAGTTGATTGAGGCTAGAAAGACAATGATATCTGAAGCCAAGCTGCCTCAGTATTTCTGGGCTGAAGCAATCAACACAGCATGCTTCACTTAGAACCGCTCCCTCATCAACAAAACCTATAACAAGACTCCATATGAGCTTTGGAGAGGAAGAACCCCCAACATTGCATTCTTCAAGATCTTTGGCTGCAAATGCTTTATCCTCTACAATAGAAGAGAAAATAGAGGTAAATTCGGAGCCAAGGCCGATGAAGGTATTTTTGTTGGGTATGCTAAACATTCTAAAGCTTTTCGTGTTTTCAATAAAACTAGTTTAAAAATAGTTGAGTCTGTCCATGTTACTTTCGATGAGCATTCTCTCCTTGAGCCACATTTGGCTCCAAATGTTGCTGATGATTTTGTTGAGCATAATGAAACAGGTGAACCATCTCAAACCGCACCTGAACCTCAACCGCAAAATTCAGCACCCTCAACTGAAATTCCCTCAAACCGCACGTTTGAAACCGCACCTGAAATTCCCATTCCAGATGCAACTCATAGGGAAGAAGAAGTTGAGAATTCCCCCATCCAGCTTATTGAACCTCTTCGTTAACTTACCTTCCATGACTTCGCTGAAGGATCTAACGATGTTCCAATTGAAGATCTTCAGCAAACCTCAGTCCAACCAGACTTACCCCGGAGGTTCGTGAAGTCAGCAGTCACCCTCTCTCTAATGTGATAGGTGATCTGTTTTTCGGTGTTCAAACAAGGAGATCGAACTATGATGAGCATACTTCCTTATTATCTCAAGTTGAACCCATGAATATTGATGAAGCATTCCAAGATTCCAGTTGGGTCGTTGCTATGCAAGAAGAACTCAACCAGTTTGAAAGAAGCAAGGTCTGGACATTGGTGCCTAGACCTCAGGATCAAGGAGTAATAGGAACTAAGTGGGTGTTTAGGAATAAGATGGACGAGAATGAAAGCATCACTAGGAATAAAGCAAGGTTGGTTGCACAAGGATATAGGCAAGAAGAAGGAATTGATTATGATGAAACCTTTGCTCCAGTTGCAAGATTGGAAGCTATTAGGATCTTCTTAGCCTTCGCCTCTTTCAAGCATTTCAAGTTATATCAAATGGACGTGAAGAGTGCTTTCCTCAACGGTGAACTGCAAGAGATCGTGTATGTTGCCCAACTGCCTGGATTTGAAGACTCCAAATTTCCCAATCATGTCTACAAACTTCAGAAAGTTTTGTATGGACTTAAGCAAGCTCCAAGGGCATGGTAAGAGACTCTTTCTAATTTTTTACTAGAAAAAGGATTTAAACGCGGTAAAATCGATACAACTCTTTTTATTGCCAAATATAATGAGCATACTTTACTTGTTCAAATATATGTCGATGATATTATTTTTGGTTCTACTAGTGAGTTACTTTGTAAGCGTTTCGAGAAGCTAATGAAAAGCAAGTTTGAGATGAGCATGATGGGAGAATTAACATTCTTCCTCGAGCTTCAAATCAAGCAATGCGAAGAAGGTATTTTTCTCAGCCAAGCCAAATACACCAAGGAGTTAATAAAGAAGTTTGGATTAGAAAATGCTAAAACATATGATACTCCAATGGCCACCGGCAATAAGCTAGATAAGGATCTAAAAGGTAAAAAGGTTGATCAAACCCTATATCGAGGTATGATCGGCTCATTACTTTATTTAACTGCTAGTAGGCCCGATATCATGTTTAGTGTCTGTGTATGTGCACGCTACCAAGCAGATCCTAGAGAAGCACATCTAATTGCAGTCAAGTGTATACTCCGCTATTTATCTGGAACCACTAACCTTGGACTTTGGTATTCCAAAGATTTGAACTTCGATCTTGTAGGTTATTCAGATGCAGATTATGCAGCTTGTACTATTGACAGGAAGAGCACTAGTGGTACTTGTCATTTCCTCGAGAATAGACTAGTTGCTTGGGCCAGCAAGAAGCAAGCATCGGTTTAAGTATCAACCACAGAGGCTAAGTATATTGCTGCTGGAAGTTGTTGCTGTCAAATCCTCTGGATGAAGCAGCAGTTGGTAGACTATGGAATCCATGAAGGAAATTGCCCCATCATGTGTGACAACACTTCAACAATTTCAGTCTCCAACAACCCTGTCATGCATTCCAAGACCAAGCATATTGATATCAAGTATCATTTCCTCAAAGACCATGTGGAGAAGAGGAATATCCATTTAGAGTATGTGGGGACAGACAATCAGATTGCTGATATCCTCACCAAGACTCTTGACTCCAAGAGGTTTTCATTCCTTAGAGGAAAAATGGGTATGCTTGAACTTAAATAATTCCATACTTTTTATTTGCTAACTTGTGTGTTAAGTATAGGTTGAAATTCTTATTGAGGATTCAAACCGCTTATGTTGAAATCGCTTGTACTAAAACCGCCTGCATCCAACCGCCAGTGCCAAACCGCTAGATGTAGTCTGACCGCTTGGATCAAAACCGCGTTTTAACATTAGAGTAAATTCTGTCTAATCTTTCTTATCTTTATTTATCAAAAAAAAAAAACAGTTCAAATTCTTTTTATTTATTTTTTTCCTTATTTTGACATAAGGGTATTTTTGCAAATATTTTCCCTCGTTTATTTCAAAATTAAGAGCATTTAATGCTAAGGGGACATGAGCATTAAAAACTCTCATGTCAGCCGTCATTGAGAGAAGTGCAGGAGGTGAAAGGGTGCAACATTTGGTATTTTCAATCATCCTTTTCTGAACCAAACTGTCTGCCCCCTTTACCTATATAAGCATGAGTTGGTGAAAATTCTAACATTTTCACTGCCAACTCACTGTCATTCGTACTCTCTCTACCAACTCACTCTCTCTCTCTCTCTCTAATTCTCTCTACAAAACCTCACTTTTTCAAATCAAACTAAAATGGCTACAACATCAAAAAGGCAACGTGCATCTGCAGTTTCTAGGGCTCCCAAAAAGCCTATTCTGGAAATGGTAACAAATTCTAACCCTAACACTTTAAATTTCTGCATATCTGCCATGTTTGAACACTAAGTCTGTTCGTATGCCCTGTTTGTAATTTTTGATGATTTTGCTCTTGTTTTTTGACCATTTTCTTTGAAATTTGTTAGGTTTTATTTGGAATCTTGTCTAGATTCAGTTTCTGTAACTTATTTCATGATCAATGGCCTCTTTGAACACTAATTTTAAGATTTTCAGTTTTCGTATATTGAAAACCCATTTCTGTGTTCTTCATTTTTCTTGATGATTCTGGGTAAAAGATGAAATTTTAATGATATATTGTTGTTCCCCTTCCCAATGTGATCATTTTGACATGCTATTTGTCCATTTTGGTTAAGTTTTGAAAATCTCTGTTCTTGGTGTTCTTGAACTGTTCTTCGTGTTCTTCATGAAGTTCATGCGTTTTTCATGAAAATTCTTATGTTTTGGATGCCTTGATCTTTGACTAGTGTTTTTCAACACTTAGAAAAAATTTCAACTTTTTCATAACTTTGGAATTCATTTGGTCTTGAAACCGCTTGTATGCAAACCGCTCAAGCTTCTCTGTTTCAAACTGCTTTTCCTTTTCAAAGCCAAACCGCATGCTAAACCGCTTGTTCAAATCATTTGAAACCGCATGCTGTTTTAAATTCCTTCCTTCATTCCTTTTGAGATTTTGCTAAGTATATAGGCTGGAAACCAAGAACTTCCTCTCTAAGCACCACTTGCAGTGTGGGATAAATTTGGATTACAATGCCACGTACTTAAGTAATCTTATTCTCAAATCCTCATTATCTTTGTGTATTCATAATTCACTTGGGGTTTGAAATTTTGAAACCGCACCATTGCTCAACCGCTTGGTGCTCAAACCGCTTGTGAACTATGAATACAAAAATGGATCTAACTCTTAAAGTTTCACTTTGTAGGATCCATCTACTTTCCTCCCTGGATGGGAAGTAAATGAGGCTAAACTCAAGACAGATGCTCTTGGAAGGGAACTGCTTAGGAAGCTGAGAGTATCAGGCATCCTGCCCCTCTTCACCAAGCAGCAAGACTTCATTGTGCCTTCCTTTGTAGATCAGTTTTATGCTACTGCAAAGCGTGGTAGCAGGATTCTAGATGGAGGTCAAAGAGTATCATGCCTAACTGCAGTGATTGAAGGCCTAAAGCTCTCCATTGACTACATCGATATCAGAAGGCTTTTCAAATTCGTAGTTGGTGGAGCTCCTATAGAGGTAGATCAAGTGATTCAAGACAATGCTGCCTTCCAAACCGCCAAAGTTGATTCCATGGTTGGGAAATACAAGAAGATCCCAAGAAAGGGTTTTGGTGAGCTGATGAGCCATATTGGACATCTGGTTGGGAGATCTGTTTGTGGAAAGACTGGGAACCACAACAACTTTACATCCCAACAATGGATGTATTGTGCTGCTATCTTTATGGAAATCCAACTGCATTGGCCTAAGATCCTCTATAAGGAAATTCGTGATAGTGTGGACACTTATCAGTCCAAGATTAAGGGAGAAGATCAGAGATGGAGACCATTTTGCAGAATTCTTACTGCACTTTTGATGGATTTTGAACATCTGGATGAAATTGCCAACAAGAATCCAGAGTTAATGGTGGACTGTACTGATGACTCACTTGGACTGCTTGCATGCCACTCCTTCAGGTATGCTAATGGAGATGCTTTATACAAATCCTTGTATGATGCAGATACCTATCCCAAGAAGGAGCCCTATGATCTTAGAGATCCCTCAACCGCTCCAAAAGCTAAAGGAGCTAAGCGGCCCAGAAAGCCTCAAGCTAGAGCTGAACCGCTCCCCCAAAAGCCCAAGACCGCTCCTGCATCAAAACCGCGTGCATCTGATGGAGCTGGGACTAGCAAGACAAAGAAGCAGTCTGAACCTATGCATTTGATAGATGAAGAGGAAGAGGAAGAAGAAGATCCAAGTATTCCAAACTTGGTGGCTAGAGCCAAAAAGGCTAGGGATGAGATGGCTGGATTGACTGTTGAAGAACAAATGAAGGTTCTTCAGGATTGAATTGACAGATTGGCCAAGGAGCAAGAGGTAAAGATACATGCCAAGGGTAAAATTCCTGTTGATGAAACCGCTTCACAGCCCCAACCGCAACCTGAAACCCAACCGCCTCCTTCCTCAAATACAACCCCTGACCAATCACCAGTCCAATCCCCTGCTCACTCCCCAGTCCAATCCCCCAACAAATCACCTTCCAAATATCCTTCCAAATCCAAATCCATAACTCCTTCCCCTATCAAAACCGCACCAATTCAGGGGGAGAAACCTTTGAAAAGAAGGAAGATGGTTGCCAGAAAGAAATCCAAAAAGGGCAAACCAATTCAACCCTCGCCCTTTCCATCACCCCCTAGAAATTCTCTTCCACCATCTCCTCAAAACTCCCCTTCACCTTCCCCAAGAAAATCCCTTTCACCCTTATCTTCTCAATCCCCATATAACTCACCCCAACATTCCCATTCCATAAACTCCCAATACTCCAACTAAACCCCTACTCAATCCCATGCCTATCAGCAATGGCAATCCAAGCCCTCTGCTGGACATGCCACATCCAAATCCATTAGGGATGATCCAACCCCAACCAATTTACCCGATCATAACCGCTCCCATTCCCCTACACCTGACCGCTCCAAATCCAACTCCCCTGCTAAATCCCTAACTCCCCAAAATTCCCCTCTAAGACATACATCCCCTCCTCCAAACATACCTCCTCAAACTCAAACCGCTCCTGAAACTACCCAATACCAACCACCTCCATCCTTCCAAACCGCTTCAACATCAACCGCTCCTCCTACTGAATACTCCCAAATTCTTCACACCCTAAACCTCATCCAAGGCCAACTTGTAATCAACCAAGGCCATAACATTTCCCTTACCGCATCCAATGCCTCCCTCCTTGAATCCAATCGCTCCCTCCAAGCCAAGGTGGATGCTCACTCCCTTGAGATGGCAACTATTAAACCCTCTTTGCTTGATGCAATTAAGGGGGATAAACTACAGCAATCCCAACCGCTCCATCCTCCTCAATCGCTCCAGATGATCAAACCGCCTCCATTATCAAATCTGCGGTTGAAGAAGGAATGATCAAAGCCTTAGGAGATAAGGCTTCAATTGCTGAGCTTAACAAATCCTTGGATAATCTTGGAGAAAGAATATGCACATCCCTTGAAAAGGATCTTGGAACCTTAAGCTCTAAATTCCTTGACTTTCTGACTTCCAGACCGCAGCTTGCTCAAACTGTCCAAAACTCCCTGGATTCTCTGCGTGAAGAAGTCTTGGAACAAATTGATCTTTTCAAGGTGGATTCCAAGGTGAATTTAGATTGTGTAGGAGATGCCACAATGGCTAAGTTGAAAGAAATCCAAGATGAGTTCAATGACCGCTTGGACAACCTCAGGGAAGGATTCAATTCCAGACTTGGCTCAACAGTCAATGAACTCAAAACCTCCCTGAAGGTATCTGTGGACCTTGAACCAATGGAGCAAGCCATTCAAGCCCAAACCGGTGCTGTACAGGAGGAAGTTCATACCATTTTCAATTCCCTATATTCCTCCCTCCATATTCAGCTGGATACTATCAGAGATAATTTGGTTGCTAACACCAAAGCGGTTGGAGCTACCAATTCTACTTCTGCCCATTCTGTGAATGCCTTGAAGAAGCTTGAAGCTACCCTTACCAGAACCACAGAGGAAGTAAGAAGATTAAGGAAAGCGTTTGCACCTGATCAATCTAGAGCTGGGACCAGTGAAGCAGAACATGAAGTCAACAAACCGCCCCAGCAGTAACCGCTTTTCCTTATTATATTTGAACCGCTTGTGTTAGTTGGACAGCATTCTCCTTGTATTTTTCTTGTCCAACTTATTCTGTTTTTACCTTTTGTAACCTTGTAATTTTCTTTCATTCCTGTTTTGTAATCACTTGAGGAATTAATGGAAATTGCATCATGGTTCCAAAACCTTGTTCATATCAAACTGCTTATTTGTAGAACAATGAAACCGCTTATGGTCTTAAACCTCATTCAAATATTTTTCAACTTAAAAATCACTCATTTGAATTGATGTTTAAACATTCAGTTTAAACTGCACTTTATACTTAAACTCATATTTTTCAAGTGCACTGAATGCATTTCTATACTTTTCAAATTGTAATGTTCAATCTTTCAATAGTATAGAAACCTATAGCTTAAGCTAGTGTGTGCATTGACTTGGGACATGACTTACCATGTTAATTCTTATGGACATGTTTTTACCAAGTACAATGTTTGCTTTTGCTGTAGTAGGTAATGGCATCAATCAAATAGGGGGAGATTGTTGGGTATGCATATTTTAACCCTCCTATTTTGTATTAGATTTGATTGATACCATAACCTCCCATCTATTTTAAGGACTTTAGGACCCTATGTAATGAAGCATAGACTTCAATTTTTTAGATAAGTCCATTTTATAGAATAGGTTAAATTTAGGCTTGAAGACTGGCACAAGACTCATTGGATCTGAGGATTGCAATTCAAGTGTTTCAGAACCGCTTCATCAAACCACTTGGCAGAACCGCTCCTAGCTAACTGCCTCATGAACTCCTTAATCTGAAACCGCTTGAACTCCAATGTGCAAACCGCACATATGGAAATCCTCCCCTGGTGTGACCGCTCCTCACTCAAACCGCTTGCATACCAGAACCGCCCCAATGATTGAAGACTTGAAGTAAACCACATTGACCGTTGGAATCCACGTCAGCAATATCAAATGTCAACCACCTTATCTTGTCACATGACTACTTTTCAGACAAGATCTGCAAGGATCTTAAAAAGGTGACAGGTGTCCAAACCTCATTGCTTGCAGCTGGAGCCTGATCAGCTTTTCCTGCAACAACAGTTCCAAATGACAAAAGTGGTTGTTGTGGACCAATGGAAATGCATCAAGTACTGTCCTTGCAACAGCTGTGTCCAACGGTTATATTTGGAATGCTTGGGTATAAATAACCCCAATCTTCACCATTTGAAGATTGTTTGAGAAATTGATTTGCTGTGAGTTCATAGAAGCTGAAGCTCTGCCCAGAAATTCATAAGTCTTTTGAATCTTCATCTTCATACTTCAAGAAAAATTCCCCAGCCCAGAAATTAAGTCTTAACACCATCAAGAATCATTGTGCTCTACATCTCAAAGATTTAAAGAGTCTTGATCTTGTTCTCACACACACACCTCACTTGTTTAATCACATAGATTATTCATTTGAGATACACTGGTTATAGTCTAGGATTCAATTTTCATAGAATAGATTTTAGCTTTGAGTATCGATCTTTGTAACTTGTAATCTCTCATACTCAATAGTAAAATCACTCTTGAAAATCCAAGACTAACCATCTTGGTAGTGGACGTAGATCGTTTATCGATTGAACCACTCCAAATACTGTGTTCTTATATTTCTGCATTTATTTTCTTGTGATTTATTTATCTCTGTCTCTGTTTGATCTTTATTTAGTTATCCAATATTTTGAAATAGTGTTTGGAGTTAACATTGTCTAAATACACTTGTTTGTAAACTGCACTTACCAAACCACACCAACAAACCGCTTTACAAACCGCCTCTATAAAACCGCTTTGTATATCTATTATTCCGCTGTGCATTTTACATCTCTGCTTGCAGTCTATTATCAACTGCAAGAGGTTTTGTAAGCTAAGAGGTTTAGTTTTTAAAAGAGGGCAAAAAATTTGTAACAGCTATTCACCCCCCTCTAGCTGTATTTTCACCCTTGTTGTCACCTTTGGGATCAACAAGTGGCATCAGAGCTAACACATTTTAAAACCACTGTTTTTCAAGCTTAACATCTTGTGTGGCGATTCAATATGGCAAACTCAAAGACAATGACAACTGTTAACTATTCACACATTCCAATCTTGGACGAAGACCACTTTGACATCTGGAAGTGCCGAATGCTTATTCATTTGGAAACAATTGATGAGATGCTGGTGGAGTGCGTAATCAATGGCCCGTTTGTTCCCATGAAGGCCAACACTGATGCAACCACCAATGCTGAAACTCCAGAGGTCAAAAAGCCTAAAGATGAGTGGTCGGACGAAGAAAAGAGATTAGCTGCCTTGGACAGCAAGGCAAGGCACATCATTTCAGGAACCCTTCCCGTTTCAACTCTTCAGAAAGTGATGTATCTCAAAACCGCAAAGCAGATGTGGGATGCCATAGAGAGCTACCTCGAAGGTGATGACGAATGCAAGGAAAGCAAATTATATGCTGTTGAAAGATCCTACAACAACTTCAACAGAAAATCCAACGAAAACTTGCGTCAAACCTACGACCGCTATGTTGAGGTAGTTAATGCTTGTAGATCTCTTGGCAAAACTTTAACCGATAAGGAAATTAATATGACTTTCCTATCTGCTTTAGGTTCTAGATGGGTTAATAAGGCTACCTCTCTAGAAGACTCCAAAGTTTTGGGTACTTGGTCGTTAAGTAACTTGTACGCCAATCTTAGAGTCTATGAACTTAAACTAAATCATATTGAAGAGATTAAAGGGAAAACCAAATCACTTTCCATGTCCGTAGTGGAACAAGAGGAGAAACCATCAACATCCAATCAAACTGCAGATCCTTCCATATCAACCTCATCACTCATCGAGATGGATGATGATAATTTTGCCATGTTTGTGAAAAGATTTCAAAAATTTAGAAAATCCTCAAAACCTTTCACAAAAACATTTTCAAAAGGCAAACCTCTTGCAACATTTTCTAAGGCTGCAGATATAAAGAAAAAGAGTGATCTAGTTTGCTACAACTGTAGGAAACCTGGTCACTTTGCATCTGAGTGTCCACAACCCAAATATGAATACATGAAAAAGAAAACCACTCTTGTGAAATTTTCTCGTCGCAAGGGAATGGTTGCTGAGGAGGAAGAGAATTCCAAGGAATTGGCAAATTGGATTGAAACTGATTCTGATGATGGAAGTGACGATGAAACCGAAGAGGTTAATCTCTGCTTAATTGCAGATGCTTCCGATGATTCAGATACTTAGTCAATCGAGTTGCAAGATATGGAGGAAGAAGAGGTTTCTACAAAACTTCTAAATTTTAAGTTGGATGAAAATATCATTTGGGAGAGAGAAGGAGTGAGTTTAAGATACTCACCACCATTGTTAGAGTATAACTGGATAATTGGTTTATTAAAAAACTTTTCAACAAGGGCTTTGAAGCGAGAGAAAGTGGCAAAGGTATCAGATTTTTGTTTCAAAGGATAAAACCATGTGTATTTTGTATAATGATCAACGAAGATAACATAATATTTAAATTTATCATGAGAACATAATGAGGATGTCCAAACATCAGAGAATACAAGCTCTAATGGAGAAGTAGTAGAGAGAGAAGAAGTGGAGAAATGGCTACTTATGACTTTTATTAATATCGCAAGAATTACAATTCGAAAAATGACCAAACGGAATAGATAAAGAAAATTGTTTATTTAAAAGGGAAAGAACAGGAATAGCAGGGTGCCCAAGACGGTGGTGCCAGGAGTGGAGAGACTCGGAGATTCCTAGATGTGATTGAGGAGAGAAAGGATGCCATAGATAGACTCCACGATTACTTGTGCCATGGAGTAGAGTTTGGTGGGTCTTGAGATCCTTGATAAGAAAAGAAGTTGGTGAGAATTCAAAATATGCATTGTTATCCTGGCAGAATTGGGAGATGAAAATAATATTACGAGAGATAAGAGGAACATAAAGAACATTATTGAATTTTAAAGAGTGAGTAGAAGTAGAAAAATTGAATGAACCTATTGCAGAGATTGGAAGAGAAGACCCGGCACCAATAATAACATCATCACTTCCGTTGTAGGGATTGTGGAGTGAGAGGTTTGAGAGGTCGTTTGTAAGGTGGTGAGTTGCACCGGTATCGAGGAGCCATGAGGGAGAAGGTGCAGAGTTAGGAATGGGGGAGAGGGAAAAACAACAGTGGGATAGTCTCATTTAAAACGGCGACATTGGGATATAACATGGCCTAGAATGCTACAATATTGGCATTTACCTTGAAAGGGTTAGGGTTATGGGGCGGGTTAGGCTGGTTGGCAGTAGGCGTGGGTAGTAAGGGAGGAGAGGGATTTGACCGAGGGTATGATTTATAGTTGGTCGAGCGGCCTTGTGCAACATGGGCATAGGCAGGGAATGAGATGGGGGAAGGTTGCTGTTTAATGGTAAGTTCATGGTTAATAAGTTTTTCATGCATGGCTTTGAAGGAGAGTGTGGAATCCCTAGCACGAATAGAATCAATAACTGGCTTGTAGGTCTCATAATCTAGGAATTTTAAGGTTTTGGAAATAATGTCCTCGACATCCATGGGTTTGCCTAAGATGGCTAGTTTATCAGTATAGGATTTTATGGCATTCATGTAATCATTGATGGTGAGATTGGCTTTAGTTAGAGAGTCGAGATTGTCCTTTACTTGAAGGATATGGCCACGAAAAGGGTTTGCACAGGTCCTTTGAAGAGTATCCCATGCTTCTTTGGAGGTTTTTGCCTGAAGAACAAGCGGAGCAATAGTGGTATCGAGAGTTCCTAAGAGAGAGCCTAAGAGAAGACGATCTTTCCTATTCCAAGTGATATGGGCAGGATTGTTTGATTCTTGGTTATCTGTTGTTATTTTGGCCGAAGGTTGGGGATGAGTGCCATCGACAAATTTGAGTAAGTCAAGGCCGAAGAGAAGGGATTGTAGTTGAGATGCCCAAGAGAGATAGGTTAGAGGGGTGAGTTTGATGCAATGAGAAAGATCAACAAGAATAAGAGCAGAGTTAGGATCTGCTGGATTTGCAATCTAAGAGGCTGGAAGGTCCATTGGAAGAGAAGGAGTAAGGCAGTGGAAAAAAAAAGGAGGCCGGTGTTAGGTATATGCCGAGAGAAAGAGGAGGGGTGGATAGGAAGAGTTTGATACCATATAAGAGAAACTATTTTGTAATAAAGAACTCACTGATTTTATTATCATTGATATTGATATGTGTATTTATATACAATACTTTGACCTTACAAGATTAGATTTCTAGGAAAAGATTACATCAAATATTGAGAGATATTTTACAAATAAAAAAGACATAAAATATATACACAAACATTATTAGGAAGATTTGTGTATCTTATCACAAAGGACACAGTCCTGTCACTGACTGACTAAGATGTTTTCTTTGTTTTTTTTTCTTAGCACGTTCGTGCTCGATTGGGCTGGGCCAAAAGTTTGATTTCTGAATTTTCTTATTGTCTAGGGATTAGAACTATTTCGGGGTGTCTATATAAAATGCTCCGCACTTCATGGTTGGTTTGTGGCAATTTTAATGCACTTTTGAGTCCTTCGGAAAAATGGGGGGGGGGTTGCGGGATTTAATTATATTCTCAAAGCACTCATTTTCATAACTGCATGCATGATACTCGTCTTAATCACCTGGGTTTTATTGGCAATATTTTCAAGTGGAAAAGACGGAGGGAGGGTAGATTTGTAATTCGGGAGCGTTTGGACCGGTTTCTAGCAACTACGGAGTGGTCATCTTTATATCCTCAAGCCCAAGTCCATCATTTGCCTTTTTTTCAATCTGATCATCGTCCAATTTTACTAAGAGGGTTACTATATAAACCCCCAAAACCTATGAGTAAACCCCATATGAATCAATTACAAAAATGCCATTGAGGTTAATTACTTTTTTACCCCTTTGTTCATCATCTCCCATTCACTCCATTCACCACTCTCCCCCCCAACCCCCATTTCCAGCCCCTTACTTTCTCTCTCTATAAAAAAATCTCATTCTCAAAATTTTAACATTTTGTTTAAATCAAAATCAAGAATCATGGATGAAATGAAAATCTTTGTTCATCTTCTCCCATCACTCCATTCACTACTCCGCCCACCCCCATTTTCAGCTCCTTACTTTCTCTCTCTATCAAAAAAAAAAAAACCATTCTCAAAATTTTAACATTTTGTTTAAATCAAAACCAAGAATCATGGATGAAATGAAAATCTTTCTTTACTATATCACTATATAAATGTGATTACATTTTACATTTAGAAATCAAACTAAAAAAAACGGAAATTACCAGAGTCGGCCATCACCTGCCGACTTTGGGCTTAAAAGTCAGCCACACCCGGACGACTTTCGGCTTAAAAGTCGGCCACTACCGACCGATTCTGGGAAAAAAATCAACCACACCCGGCCGACTTTTTGTAATTTTTTCCACCACACCCGGATGACTTTTTAATAAAAAGTCATCCACCTTTGGCCGACCCCTTGTTTTTTCATAAAATTCACCTAATTTTTTTTGAAATTATACTCCAAAAATCATTTTCATGAGCTAAATAAGTCATACTCCCTCCGTCCCGCTAATATTAGCACACTTTCCTTTTTGGACGTCCCGCTAATATCCGCACACTCCCAAAAAGGATATTTTATATTAATAAAATATTCACCCAACCCCACTCATTCTCTCTCCTACATTATTTTAATACTCACAACACCATTATAATTTATTACACCCTCCACTCATTCTCTCTCCACTCATTCTTTTACACTCACAACATTTTATTAAAATATCATATTCCTTAATTCCCGCGCAAACAGTGTTTGTGCTAATACTAATGGGACGGAGGGAGTATAATTTTAGAGTATAATTTCAATAAAAATTATAATTTCTTTTAGGTATATGACTTATTTAGCTCATACAAATGATTTTTGAAATATAATTTCAAAAAAATTAGGTGAATTTTATGAAAAACAAGGGATCGGCCAGTGGTGGATGACTTTTTTCCCAGAATCGGCCGGTGGTGGCCGACTTTTAAGCCAAAATTCGGCCGGGTGTGGCTGACTTTTAAGCCCAAAGTCGGCAGGTGGTGGCCGACTTTTTCCGTCGGAGTCGGCGGGTAGCGGCCGACCCCTATTTTTTCATAAAATCCCCCAAAATTTTGTTCTCATTTGAATGAAAGTGAGTGTCCCTATTTTTTCATAGAGAGAGGAAGAGGAGTTGCCGAAAAAAAATGAGGTTTTGGGTGCTAGGAATAATTGATCGGTGGGAAGAGAGTAAATGGGTGTGGGTGTGTGTGGGTCTTCTTCTTCTCTCTCTCTCTCTCTCTAGGCTGTAAATGAAATGGGTGTGGGTGGGTGGGTGATTTTTTTTTGATAAGTATTAAATGAATGGAAGGGTATAAGGGGAAAGATGGGGGTTTGTTTACATTTATTTGGGGTGTTTTTAAAAATGGGGTTTACTCATAAGATTTTGGGGTTTATTTAGTAACCCTCTTTTACTAAATTTCTCTCCTTCTTTTAAGAATGGGCCTAAACGTTTTATTTATGAAGCCCAATGGTCTTCGTTTAAAAGCTATCATCACTTGGGTTTGTCCACTTGGGCCCTTGAATTTAATGGATCATGGGCCTAATTAGGATTAAAGGGCTTCAAGCTCTATTGAATTTACTTCGGCTCAAATTGCATCTCCTGACTACCATCCCCTGCTGCAAAAAGAAGCATATCTCCATAACCAAATATTATTTGCGGAGCAGCAAGAAAGGGAATATTGGCGTGAAAAGTCTAGAACAAACTGTTTAAAAATTGGGGACCGTAGTACCAAGATTTTCCATGCGGCAGTCCTAGGAAGAAGTAAAACAAACACTATTCAGGCCATATTCGACCAAATCGCGGGTTGGATGACGACAATTTCTAGGTCCCTGAGACAACAAGAAAACAATGGTGTGAAGTGGCTCCACAAGATCATAAGTGCCTATACTGCATCAACAAAAGCAGAAATGATCAAAGAAAAAGAGACGATGGATCTTTTTCCACTGACTCCTTTTTTGGAGAAGAAATGTGACACTATTTGTCGTTTAGCGTAGGCTGAAAAGATGCCCATTATCTTTTAAAAAAGAAAATTATTGTATAGGGTCTATACACCCATGTTATCTTTTTATCTTGTCGGACTGATATATAACTGTCCTCATAATACTCCCTCTCTTACTGATTCGGACAGGCAATCTCTAAGAGCATCTTTAACAATGAAACTTCAATCCCATCCTTCTCTCCTCCACCTTAGCTCCACGTCATCAGTCATCAAAAACACAACTCCAAACAATTTTATCTCCATTCATGACAAAAGTCATCAGTTTCTCTCTCATACTTTTTATTAATAATGGTAGTTTTTTTCAATATTCTTGTATTTTTATTATTTTTTATATGTTAATTTCAATTTTTGTAAAAAAAAAAATCAAAAATATGACACGTGTCGATCAAAGGCTTGATTTTTTTTCCCAGGGTGCCGTGAAGCTCGGCTTCTGTCAACTCCAAAAAAATTAAAAGTCATTTATGACTTTTCATTATGGTTGGGGAGTGGCACAATGCCACGGAGGAGCATGCCATGACTTAACGTCATGGCTGCACATGCTCTAATGGCACCCATTTCTGATTTGGAAATTTATCAGGCCATTGTCAAAATGTCGTCCCAGGCCCTGATGGATATGTTGGAAATTAAATTATAAGCACCACAGATTAAACAAACAATTTAATCAACAGTAGGGGATTTATTGATCAAGTCAAGAACGTACCAATTAAGCCAATAGCAAAACCGAAAGCAATGGAACAGGATCAGGAAAACAAAACAGAAACAAATAAACAAACGATTAGAAAACTTATCGTGATTTGATCGAGTCGCCTTAGGAAGACTGTCCTAAGAGAAAATATTGCCCCCAATTGGTGCAACTCAGGTACAGGCAAATTTCTCCGAGGATAAAACGATCACGGATTACGTACCACAAAGCAGCACACAGGTAGGTAATCACCGGCGGTCCTATCTCAGTCGCCTTGAATCTCACGAACAAATCTCTATGAACGAGAGTAATCGAAACAATGAAAGGAAGCAAGAGAATTGTTTTTTCTCTTCAATCTCTCATGGAAAACTCGGCTGGGAGAAAAGGAGTATTTATATGTATGGTATATTAGGGTTTTAAGCCTTAAAAAGACCAAAAACCTGATACAATTCGGCCCAGGAAAACACCAGATTCGTCACTAGCGCGGCCGCCCTCGAGGCGTGCGCGACCGCGCTAGTCACCAGAAAGTTTTGCCGAGTTTAAGACAACCAAGCGCGGCCGCCCTTGGCATGAGCGCGGTCGCCCTCCTTGCCAGAAACTCAAACACGTTTTTCCTTTGCCAAATTCAGTCCAAACATAACAACACAACTATGTCATAGATCTATGGACTTCCATACCACAAATATCAAATATTCCAACAATCCCCCACAAGTTCATAGAAATATGACGTGTACAGATTGTCCATTGCCATGCTTTCAATAATGGTACCTTCCGGCTTGAACCACTACCTATGTTATCCAACGCAAACCTCCACAGGACCAGATGAACGGGTGTCTTGAATCTGATGCCTTTGGATGTAGAGGCCTTTGCTGGTAACAAACACTACAAAAGCTATGATAGGCCCTCTATCGAACACTTTACGCTTATAAGCCATACGTCCCGATCCTCTATCATGAGTGCTTTCAAGGAATAACCCGAATTCCTCTAGTTGCGGCCAACAACAACACTCACTTAGTTGGGCATCTCAGAAGATGTACTGCTAGCATCTTGTCTAAAAGACTTGATTCCATTCAAAGTTCCAAACTTTTACTTTATTAGCAGCAACGAGCACCTCTAGGCTATTCAGGGGATAGACTCAGACATGTAACATGTCAATCTATTATTAGGTGCTCCGATTCACCCAGCGGCTTGTTATTACCACATTGAATCTCCTTTGTGGGATCTCGCTCAGGTAGATTGGGTTGCCTTTGCGTTTGAATCGAGACGGGGTTCGGTCCATCCCGACCTAGATTTTTGAACTAGAGCAAATTCTAGCCCTTTGGTTAAAGGATCAGCTGTGTTATCCTTGGTACCAACATAATCAACAGCTATCATCTTCCGAGACACTAGATCCCTTATAGATTTTAATCTAATTTGGATGTGCCTCCTAGTTTCTGATTGTACTTGACATTTTCGGTTTCTCAATTGTGGCGGTATTGTCACAATGTACGAAGATAACGAGGCATGGGCTTGCGACCATGGGCAACTCGGACATAAGTCCTCGAAGCCATTCGGCTTCCAATCCGGTAGTGTCGAGGGCAACTAATTCGGCCTCAAATGTAGACCTAGACAACGAGTTTGTTTGGTTGACCTCCGAGCGGCTATGACTCCGCCTAAGGTGAAAACATACCCGTACATCCATAACTCCAGGAGTTATAGGCAATCGGTAGCATCACTATATCCTTCAAGAACGAGGAAGGATATCTCCCGTAATGCAGCCCAAGGGAAATCGTTCCCTTCAAGTACTTGAGAACACTATCAAGAGCTTCCCAATGTGCTTTGCTTGGACATTGAGTATATCTAGCCAACCTAGTAACCGAGTAGGATATATCCGGTCTAGTACAATTGGCAAGATACATCAAACTTCCAATAATTTGAGAATATCTCAACTGAGCCATCGGTACTCCACTTTCATTTTAGTAAGAGCAGATGAAGGGTCATATGGAGTCTTAGCTACTTTGCAATTCTTATAACCAAATTTCTCAATTACACTTTCAGTATAATGAGATTGCGAAATGGTTATGCCACTAGTTGAACGAGTCAACTTAAGGCCAAGAATCACACTAGCTACTCCCATATCTTTCATCTCAAACTTACTTTTCAAGAATTCCTTAGTAGTATCAATTATCCTCATATCCGATCCAAACAACAGAATATCATCGACATACAGACATAAGACAATACCACTATCACCAATACTCTTGCTATAAACACACTTATCAAACTCATTAGTAACAAAGCCAAACGATGAGACAATTTTATCAAATTTCTCATGCCATTGCTTAGGGGCTTGTTTAAGTCCATACAAGGACTTAACAAGTTTACAAACCTTTCTCTCATTGCCAGGGACCTCAAAACCTTCAGGTTGATCCATATAAATTTCTTCCTCTAGATCGCCATGCAAGAACGCGGTCTTAACATCCATCTGATGGATAGGAAGATCATATACAGAGGCCAATGCGATAAGCATTCGGATTGTAGTCATTCTAGCAACTGGCGAATAGGTATCGAAATAGTCTATTCCCTCCATTTGCTTGAATCCCTTAGCCACTAACCTAGCCTTAAACTTGTCAACGGTTCCATCCGGTTTCAGTTTCCTTTTGAAGACCCACTTACATCCTATCGTGCTACACCCAGGAGGGAGATCGACCAATTCCCATGTCCCATTAGAGACAATAGAATCCATCTCACTCTTAACAGCATCCTTCCACTGCTTGGCATCAGAAGTAGCCATAGCAGCTTTGAAGGTTAGAGGATCACCCTCGACATTGTAAGTGATAAAATCATTTCCAAAGTCCTTGGTGGTCCTTGCCCTTTTACTCCTTCTTGGTTCAATCTCATCGTCAGAATGAGTTGCACTGGAATCAACCCCCACATTTGTCAGCTCCTCTACTTGAGCAGGAATGGAGTTAGTGGTTGGGTTAGATTCCTTAGGAAGTCCGTCCTTCATAGGAAACACATCCTCAAAAAATGTTGCATCACGTAACTCAACTATTGAGTTCACATCTATGCCAAAAATTTCATATTTGATAATAAGAATTCTCAATGCATAACTAGTTTCAGAATAACCTATAAAGATAGCATCAACAGTTTTAGGTCCAAGCTTTTTCCTTTTATGTGCGGGTACAAGTACCTTTGCAAGGCACCCCCACACTTTTAAGTGTTTCAAGCTAGCCTGTCGACCTCTCCAAAGTTCAAACGGACTTTCCTTTCTATGTTTAGGAGGGACTCTATTCAGAATATGGCAGGCCGTATTCAAAGCCTCTCCCCACATATATTTGGGCGATCCCGTAACTTATGAGTAAGCGGTGATCTTATCAGTAAGGGTTCTATTCTTACGTTCAGCAACACCATTTGATTGAGGGTGTAGGGAGGAGTCTCTTCATGTACTATTCCGTTTTCTTGGCAATAATACATGAAGGGGTTAGACTCATATTCACCTCCTCTATCAGACCTTAACCGTTTAAGTTTCTTGCCGGTTTATGTTTCTGCTTCATTCTTAAATATAATGAATTTATCTAATGCTTCATCCTTAGAACTAAGCAAATAGACATAACAGTATTTACTAGCATCATCAATAAAGGTGAGAAAGTATTTCTTTTTGTCTTTGGTCAACACGCCATTAAATTCACAAATATCAGTATGAACTAAATCTAGAATTTCAGAATTTCTCACAACCGACTTAAACGGACCTTTTGTAGATTTAGCTTCAACACATACATGACACTTAGAATTCTTATCAATAGCGTGTTTAGGAATAATATCTAAATTCATCATTCTTTTCACAGAATCTTAATTAATATGTCCTAAACGACCATGCCAAACATTTGAAGATTCAATGGAATAAGAAACAGGATAATCAATAGAACTAAAATTATTGTGCGAACAAACATCAGTTTCAACTCTAATTTTAAATAAACCATCCGAGGAATAACCTTTCCCCACAAAACTACCAGAATCCAAAATTATGACCTTATTACACTTAAATGAAATCTCAAATCCTTCCCTAACTAGACTAGAACCACTAATAATGTTGCGACGAATATCAGGAACATGATACACTTGATGCAAGGTAAGAATGCGCCCATTAGGAAACCTCAGGTCCACGCGTCCAGTCCCAAGCACCTTTGCAGCACTAGAGTTCCCCATCGTCACTGATCTACCACGCTCAGGCTGGTAGAGACCATTCCGGCTTGATCTTTCTCAATGACTCTGATGAACCCTACTCGCAATAGCTTCTCGATTTCTTCCTTGACCTGTAGAGACCATTCCGGCTTGATCTTTCTCAATTTCTGCTTTACTGGCTTAGCATCTGGTGCTAGAGGAATTCTGTGCTCTACTATTGAACTGTCTAGCCCCGGCATGTCCTTGTATGACCATGCAAACACGTCGACGTATTCTCTGAGCAGCTCGATCAATCTGTCCCTTTCAACCCCCTGGAAGAAGCTTCCAATCTGTGTCTCTTTAGGTTCTTCGATAGTACCCAAGTTCACACTTATCAAAACCTCCTCGGAGTTTATCACCGTTGACTGGGTGGACAAAGGGATTGCCATCCAAGTCTGCAAGCTTCATTGCTCCTCCTGACAGTATCTTCTGCACCACATAAGGGCCGATCCAAACGGGTTCCCATTTTCCCAGGGGGTTGTCTACGGTAGGGGCTTTACTTTCAGCACTAAGTCACCTTCTTTGATGTCTCTGGCCTTGACCTTTTTATCAAACGCTCTGGCCATTCGCCTCTGGTAGGCTCGGGTGTGTTCCATGGCTTTTAGCCTTCTCTCGTCAAGCAGGGCTAACTCATCATGCCGACTGCGCAACCATTCCACTTCATTGACACTTTGTTTTCCAGGGGAGGACCCTTAATGACGGAATTTCCAACTCCAGCTGGTAACACCGCTTCCATCCCGTAAGTTAGGGCAAAAGGAGTTTCTCCTATGGGCCGTTTCCGACGTACGTTCAGAGCCCCAGCAGTGCTAGGTGCGGCTTTTCGGGCCAATCACGACCACGGGTGGCCATCTTCCGGATGATCCGCTCGAGTGTCTTATTAGCGGCTTTCCACAGCCTCCATTGGTTCGAGGTCTACGGGGGACGACTTGTGGCGAGTAACTACGGGTCGACGGCGGTCTATCGCGATCTCCTTCGAAGTGTGACCCATTATCGAAATGATCTCGTTGGGCACCCCATATCTCGCACATTATGTTTTCTTTGATGAAGCTGGGCCACTTTTACGGAAGTGAGGACCTTGTAGGACTTGGCCTCTACCCACTTGGTGAAGTAGTCGATGGCTACCAACACGAACTCGTGCCCATTGCTTCCGGTCGGGGCTATTTTCCCTATAGCGTCAATGCCCCAAGTTGCAAACGGCCAAGGAGTCGTCATGCGGTCTGAGTCATGAGGTGGGAGATGGTTGAGGTTGGCAAACCGGCGGCACTTGTCGCGAGGTTCGGACGTCTTTGACGCGGTCTGTTTCCATGGAGATCCGGTAGTAACCCATTCGAGGATCACTTGCATCGTGGCTCTGGCATTCATGTGAGGACCGCAAGGACCATTGTGGACTTCGGTCATCGGCTCTCTGGCTCTTTCTTGAGTGACACATAAGAGGAGCGGTCCTTGATAGCGTTTCTTGTACGGGTTGCCTCCTAGGATGACATAATGGGAGGCCAACCTTTTCAGGGCTCGCAAGCTTTTGGCTCGACACCTTCTTTTGGTTTACCTTCTCCGTCTCACGAAAGGCGACTCTCCGTCTTTGAGGAATTGGTAAATACGATTGTACCAAGGTTCCTTTATAGGCTCGGGTCCAGGTCCACTTCACAACGAAGGTGGGGCTTCTCTTACTGCCCACTCTGAAGGGCTTTATGGCTTTTCCCTCGGGGATCTCTACCAATGAGGCTAGAGTAGCTAAGGCATCTGCGAATCTGTTCTTTTCCCTCGGCAAGTAGTGGAAAGTCACTTCTCTGAACTGTCCAGTCAACTCCTCCATATGGGCATGATACCGCTGCAGATTAGGGTCCACAGTCTTCCACTTGTTGGAGACTTGGTTGATGATCAGGGCTGAGTCTCCGTAAACTTCGAGCTCCTTGACATTTCTTTCTAAGCGGCTTCAAACCCGGCCAATGCGAGGCTTCGTACTCGGCGACATTGTTCGTGGCAGGGAAGTTCAACTTGAGGGCTATGGGAGTATGCTCATCTTTCGGATCGACCAATAGCATTCCTACACCATTTCCTCTTTTGTTAGCGGCTCCGTCAAAGAAAAGTTGCCATCTATTCTCAGGCTCAACTGCAAAGATCCCTTCATCTGGGAATTGGGGTTCAGGCCCTCTGTCTTCATTACTTGGGGAAGTTTGCCGGATGGTCGACAATGCTTGACCCTTGATGGCCTTTACGGTCACATAATTGATGTCGTATTCTGCTAAGAAGAAGGACCACTTCGCTAGACGCATCGAGAGGGAAGGCTTGTCAAAGATGTACTTGATGGGATCCATTTTCGAGACCAAATTCACGGGGTGGGCTTGCATATAATGCTTCAATTTACCGACTACCTAGACCAGTCCTGCACAAGTCTTTTCACATGCTGAGTAATTGAGCTCACTACCCTGTAGCTTCCGGCTGACGAAGTAAATGGCGTTTTCTACCCGAGAGTCTTTCTTCTCCTGAGCAAGCATAGCCCCAACTGCCGTGTACGTGACGGTGAGATAGAGCGAAGAGGTTTACGTCTATGTGGGGGCATAGTACGGGGGATGTACTAAGTATGCCTTGATCTGGTCAAAGGCATCCTGGCATTCTTCGGTCCATTCGTGTCCACATTCTTCTTCATGAGCTTGAAGATGGGCTCGCACATAGTGGTCGGCGATTGACGAAACGGGCGATGTCTTGCGGTTTGCCCATAAAACTCTTGACCTCTGCGGGTTTGAGGTGGCCTCATATCCATGATGGCTTTGATCTTTCGGGGGTCAACTTCTATACCTCACTCCGTGACCATATACCCAAGCACTTTTCCCTTGTCACTCCGAAGGTGCATTTGGCGGGGTTTAGTCTCATGGAATCTTTGTCTCGGCCTCTCAAAGAATTTTCGTAGGTCAACAAAGTGCTGCCCACTTCTCCTTTGGAGTGGATTATCATGTCATCCTACGTAGACCTCAATCTCCTTGTGGATCATGTCATGAAAAAGCGCGGTCGCTGCCCTTTGGTAAGTAGCCCCGGCATTCTTGAGCCCGAATGGCATTACTGTATAACAGTAGGTTCCCCACGGTGTGGTGAAGGCTGTCTTTTCTTGGTCTTCCTCGGCCATCTTGATCTGGTTGTAGCCTGCAAAACCATCAACGAAGGATTTGACTTCGTAGTTGGCAGTGGAATCCACCAGGATGTCTATATTTGGCAGAGGGTAGTCGTCTTTGGGGCTGGCCTTGTTCAGATCTCGGAAATCCACACAGCAGCGCACTTTCCCATTGGCCTTGGTTACGGTCACGATGTTGGACAACCACGTCGGGTATTCAATGACTCTGATGAACCCTACTCGCAATAGCTTCTCGATTTCTTCCTTGACCTGTAGAGACCATTCCGGCTTGATCTTTCTCAATTTCTGCTTTACTGGCTTAGCATCTGGTGCTAGAGGAATTCTGTGCTCTACTATTGAACTGTCTAGCCCCGGCATGTCCTTGTATGACCATGCAAACACGTCGACGTATTCTCTGAGCAGCTCGATCAATCTGTCCCTTTCAACCCCCTGGAAGAAGCTTCCAATCTGTGTCTCTTTAGGTTCTTCGATAGTACCCAAGTTCACACTTATCAAAACCTCCTCGGAGTTTATCACCGTTGACTGGGTGGACAAAGGGATTGCCATCCAAGTCTGCAAGCTTCATTGCTCCTCTCCCGACGGTATCTTACGCACCACATAAGGGCCGATCCAAACGGGTTCCCATTTTCCCGGGGGTTGTCTGCGGTAGGGGCTTTACTTTCGGCACTAAGTCACCTTCTTTGATGTCTACGGCCTTGACCTTTTTATCAAACGCTACGGCCATTCGCCTCTGGTAGGCTCGGGTGTGTTCCATGGCTTTTAGCCTTCTCTCGTCAGCGGGGCTAACTCATCATGCGGCTGCGCAACCATTCCACTTCATTGACACTTTGTTTTCCGGAGGACCCTTAATGACGGAATTTCCAACTCCACTGGTAACACTTGCTTCCATCCCGTAAGTTAGGGCAAAAGGAGTTTCTCCTATGGGTACATTACGACAGACGTTCTGTAGCCCCGAGTGCTAGGTGCGGCTTTTCGGGCCAATCACGACCACGGGTGGCCATCTTCGGATGATCCGCTCGAGTGTCTTATTAGCGGCTTCCACGGCTCCATTGGTGCGAGGTGCATGCGGGGACGACTTGTGGCGAGTAACTCGAATTCGACGGCGAGTCTATCGCGGTCTCCTTCGAAGTGTGACCCATTATCGAAATGATCTCGTTGGGCACCCCATATCACGCACATTATGTTTTCTTTGATGAAGCTGGGCCACTTTTACGGAAGTGAGGACCTTGTAGGACTTGGCCTCTACCCACTTGGTGAAGTAGTCGATGGCTACCAACACGAACTCGTGCCCATTGCTTCCGGTCGGGGCTATTTTCCCTATAGCGTCAATGCCCCCAAGTTGCAAACGGCCAAGGAGTCGTCATGCGGTACGAGGTCATGAGGTGGGAGATGGTTGAGGTTGGCAAACCGCCGGCACTTGTCGCGGAGTTCGGACGTCTTTGGACGTGATCTGTTTCCATGGAGATCCGGTAGTAACCCATTCGAGGATCACTTGCATCGGGGCTCCGGCATTCATGTGAGGACCGCAAGGACCATTGTGGACTTCGGTCATCGGCTCTACGGCTCTTTCTTGAGTGACACATAAGAGGAGCGGTCCTTGATAGCGTTTCTTGTACAGGTTGCCTCCTAGGATGACATAATGGGAGGCCAACCTTTTCAGGGCTCGCAAGCTTTTGGCTCTGACACCTTCTTTTGGTTTACCTTCTCCGTCTCACGAAAGGCGACTCTCCGTCTTTGAGGAATTGGTAAATACGATTGTACCAAGGTTCCTTTATAGGCTCGGGTCCCAGGTCCACTTCACAGCGAAGGAAATTTGGGGCTTCTCTTACCCACTCTGAAGGGCTTTATGGCTTTTCCCTCGGGGATCTCTACCAATGAGGCTAGAGTAGCTAAGGCATCTGCGAATCTGTTCTTTTCCCTCGGCAAGTAGTGGAAAGTCACTTCTACGAAGCTGTCCAGTCAACTCCTCCATATGGGCATGATACCGTTGCAGATTAGGGTCCACAGTCTTCCACTTGTTGGAGACTTGGTTGATGATCAGGGCTGAGTCTCCGTAAACTTCGAGCTCCTTGACATTTCTTTCTAAAGCAGCTTCCAAACCAGCAATGCAGGCTTCGTACTCGGCGACATTGTTCGTGGCAGGGAAGTTCAACTTGAGGGCTATGGGAGTATGCTCATCTTTCGGATCGACCAATAGCATTCCTACACCATTTCCTCTTTTGTTAGCGGCTCCGTCAAAGAAAAGTTGCCATCTATTCTCAGGCTCAACTGCAAAGATCCCTTCATCTGGGAATTGGGGTTCAGGCCCTCTGTCTTCATTACTGGGGAAGTTTGCCAGATGGTCTGACAATGCTTGACCCTTGATGGCCTTTCTGGTCACATAATTGATGTCGTATTCTGCTAAGAAGAAGGACCACTTCGCTAGACGCATCGAGAGGGAAGGCTTGTCAAAGATGTACTTGATGGGATCCATTTTCGAGACCAAATTCACAGGGTGGGCTTGCATATAATGCTTCAATTTGCCGACTACCCAGACCAGTCCTGCACAAGTCTTTTCACATGCTGAGTAATTGAGCTCACTACCCTGTAGCTTCCGGCTGACGAAGTAAATGGCGTTTCTACCCGAGAGTCTTTCTTCTCTGAGCAAGCATAGCCCCAAGCCGTGTACGTGACGGTGAGATAGAGCGAGAAGAGGTTTCTGTCTATGTGGGGGCATAGTAGGGGGATGTACTAAGTATGCCTTGATGCGGTCAAAGGCATCTTGGCATTCTTCGGTCCATTACGTGTCCACATTCTTCTTCATGAGCTTGAAGATGGGCTCGCACATAGTGGTCAGGCGATTGACGAAACGGGCCGATGTCTTGCGGTTTGCCCATAAAACTCTTGACCTCTGTGCGGGTTTGAGGTGGCCTCATATCCATGATGGCTTTGATCTTTCGGGGTCAACTTCTATACCTCGCTCTGTGACCGTATACCCAAGCACTTTTCCCCTTGTCACTCCGAAGGTGCATTTGGCGGGGTTTAGTCTCATGGAATCTTTGTCTCGGCCTCTCGAAAAGAATTTTCGTAGGTCAACAAAGTGCTGCCCACCTTCTCCTTTGGAGTGGATTATCATGTCATCTACGTAGACCTCAATCTCCTTGTGGATCATGTCATGAAAAAGCGCGGTCGCGCCCTTTGGTAAGTAGCCGGCATTCTTGAGCCGAATGGCATTCTTGTATAACGGTAGGTTCCCACGGTGTGGTGAAGAATTTGTCTTTTCTTGGTCTTCCTCGGCCATCTTGATTTGGTTGTAGCACAGAAACCATCAACGAAGGATTTGACTTCGTAGTTGGCGATGGAATCCACCGGGATGTCTATATTTGGCGAGAGGGTAGTCGTCTTTGGGCCGGCCTTGTTCGGATCTCGGAAATCCCACGGCAGCGCACCTTCCCATTGGCCTTGGCTACGGTCACGATGTTGGACAACCATGTCGGGTATTCAATGACTCTGATGAACCCTACTCGCAATAGCTTCTCGATTTCTTCCTTGATCTGTAGAGACCATTCCGGCTTGATCTTTCTCAATTTTTGCTTGCGGCTTAGCATACGGTGCTAGAGGAATTATGTGCTCTACTATTGAGCTGTCTAGCCCCGGCATGTCCTTGTATGACCATGCAAACACGTCGACGTATTCTACGAGCGGCTCGATCAATCTGTCCCTTTCAACCCCGGAAGAAGCTTCCAATCTGTGTCTCTTTAGGTTCTTCGATAGTACCCAAGTTCACACTTATCAAAACCTCCTCGGCGGCTTGGGCCCGGTTTTCCTCTTTTACGAAACACCTTAAAGATTTCTTTAATGTATTGTTCGTTTAGTGTGTTTGCATCTTGTTCAAATGATTCATTATTAAGCTGTTGTTAAGTTTTGAGTTAATTTATCATTTGTTAAGTTGGCAATAAGAGGATAATCGAAAGATTTGTCATTTCATTCAAAATAAGGGGAAAGATGACATCGATTACATTTTCATAATCCTCGGGCGTGAGGCGTGAGGCCTTCGGATGACTACGAGGAGCGAAATTCAAAGATTCTGACTCGGCCGAATAGACAACGGGGTGTTTGACACGGCCGGGTTGAGAAGGACGGGGTACCAATCCAAGCTCCGTGATCATTTCTTGTCGGCGGCTATTGGCCACGAGAATGTCTCCCAATTCTTCAATGGCATTTCGTCTTAGTTACCAAAGTGCGAGGATCAAAATGACTTTCACCATTGTCTCCAATAACGGTAACTATCTCATTGTCTAACCGAAGTCGATCAAGTCTCGGGATTTGTGCTTCTTCGTCAAACAACTCTTGCAAACCCCATCGTTGTCTTCCTTCTTTGGCGGCTTCTATCTGGCGATCTTTGGAAGAGCTAACTCAAAGGCGGAGAAGTCCATTGTCCGGATGCTTGACTTTTTGCCACCGGCCGGATTTCCTTTGAAGACGTACTCATTACGAATGGTAGTGGTAGCCCAGGGGATATCGGCAAATCAAGGAACATTCTTCGAACGGGACTGGTGGCTTTCCCTAATTTTCTTAAGGTTCTCTAGAAGGGTTTTACGCAAGGAGATTTGGCGATCACTTTCATCATATTGTGTCCCTCCTTTTGTAAAGTAATGGGTCGAGAGATAGGCTGTAGGGATGGAGTGGACCCCTTCACCTTTCGTGCCTTTAGCTTTTACGGCATCCCGAGAGTTCGGTTTGTACCCCAAGCCATATCTGGTAGTCTGTTCCTTCACATCAATGATGGTGTTACGACCTTGAAGTCTTCTACCCAATCCAAGTCCCGGAAGATAACTCATTTTTCGCATCATTCTCATGGCAGGAGGGATTTTATCGGAAGTAGTGGTGAGGTCAGTGCAACACACTTGTGCCTTGGAAAAAGCTACGGAGAATCCGGTCAATGCTAACCCTTCATCATCGTGCTTGATCTCCAATATCGGGATATCCCGGTCTTGGTTCCTTCTACCGTGACCTTTGTCCCCATAAATGGTGGTGATAGTTCCATCACTCGGCGAAATTTGACGACTTGATGCAAAGTAGAGGCTACCCCGTTTATCCGGTGGATCCAAGGCCGTCCCAAGCAAGGCGATAAATGAAATCGGAATATCAATAACTTGAAAGTCAACGTCCATGACCTTTTTCCGAACCACATCTTGAGAGTGGCGATCCCCAAAGCGATCGTGCAGTGGAGTCATAGGCCTTAATAGTCTGACTAGAAGGCTTCAAGTCTGTTGGTTTCAGATCCAATAAATCCATCATTTTGGCTGGCAGGACATTCATTGCAGACCCTCCATCAACTAATACCCGTGGCAATCGACGCTCTTCTAACTGGACTGTGATGTAAAGAGGTTCGTTGTGACTAGCCCCATATTTTGGCAGGTCTAAGTCAGTGAAGGTAATGATGTTTCCGTAGTGGATATTTCCAATCATTTGGACGACCTCATCTGGGGTGACATCTATGGGCACCATGGTCTTGGCCAAACTTTCTTCTAGCTTCAACTTATGAGGGTATGAGGAGGTCATTGGTTATAGGTTGATGGAGCTGAGATGGCTGCTTCTGGAGGCTCATCTTCTATCATCACCAAGGAACCGTTGGGCTCGACCACTATTTGAACTCCATGACGACGAAGCGCTTCAATGAGCGTGGCTTGCTGTTCCTCATGGGCCTTACGACTGTTTTCCAGGGCTAAGGTTAGCTCTTCTTCCCTAGTCATGCGGTTACCCAAACCAGGCCTTGTTCTCTGTCAAATCGGCCATTCGACTCTCGGCGAGGATTACGCGAACTATCGAGGATTACTGCGCTAACAAGTCGGCGACCCGGTGTTCTCACCCACTTCTTTCTCGGCTGCGGGAAAGGGATAGGAAAGGTTTAGACTCGGGGTAGGTGTTTGGGTGAAGGCTCGGGCAATATGCAAATTAGAATCTTCAAGTTTACTTAAAACAATGTCTTTTATTAATATCTATTTGGTTGGAAAAGGGGTTACGCCCTTCTTTTTCACAACTACTCTAGATCTGGATCGGTGGGTTCCGTCACTACGTCTATAAGCCCCTCGTATTCCACCCGTATTTCGACCTCCCGGGGTGGAGCGGCCGGGCGAGGGTCCTATAGGGCACGCGGATCCCATCGACCGAGAGTAAAGAACGCTCCTATCGGGTCTAGCGGGTCATAGGACATTTCAACGCACGAGCGATGCGGATTATAGTCAAGGCAATACCGGGAAAGTCTCGTCTCTCTGCCTTGACGGATCTTTGGCAGAGTTTCGCTTGAGCGAATGACGGTTTTTGACTTTCGGTAATGTCCGAGAGAATAATAGGCATGGGTCGGGTGGTAAAAAGCCGGATGACACAGTGTCACATTGAACTTCGCTGCATACGCAGTGCGTGAGTCAGAATCGAAGTCAATGCCGGTCAAGATCTTGCCAATTTTTCCTTGTCGGAATTTTAGCAGAGCTTCGCTTGAGCGAAAGATCTTTTGATTTTTTGGCAAAGACTCGGTCTCGACTCTTACGCATTCCGTGCGGGTCAAGGTCAATAGTCAATGTCGGAGTCAAGATCCCACCGATTTTTCCTTGTCGGAATTTTGGCAGAATTTCGCTTGAGCGAAAAATCTTGGCTTCCGTTATGAGCTAAGGCTTGACTTTTACGTGGATATGCAACTGGGCTATATGACACGGACTAGACCAAAAACCAACCAAAAGTCACGGTTGTTTGAAACGTGTGACACGGGATGTGCATTGGTCGACACCGTTGCCATGGGAAGGTTGGGATGATTCCGTGCGCGCCGGGAGCATCGTAAGAGGTTTGTCCGTGGCTAGCATTGGAACCACCCTCGGGTTTGAAGGACGTGCGTGCAAGAGTGTACAGGATATATCGGGTGCGCGTAGTGTGCGGTCTCCTAAAAATGTTCCTTTTGAGTTAAAACGAGAGATTTTCATAAATGTGTTTTAAAGGAATGATTTTCGGGACGGGGAAGAATGCAACACATAAGCACGTAAATTTTAAGGGAGCCCAGGTCGATCATGGAGCCGAGTAGCCCCAAGCTGCTAGGATTGCCCAGATTAACCATGATTTTTCCTGGTGGAATTGCCACTGAGGTCGCCCGGTCAGAATCCAATGAGGATTGAGCCGTACGACTGCATGGATCAATTTTCCAGGTTCCACTCCTTTTGCTGTTTTTCGGGTTGTTTCCCGTTTCAAAGTATGCACAGATTCCAAGATGCAAATGATGCAATGCAAGGTAAAGAAAGCAAGCACGATTAATGAAATCGGCGATGGGAGTCTAACCCGCTCAAAGGGAAAAGCTTTTTATTTTTTTTTCAAAATTGTTTTTTTTCGAAAAGGGATACTGGTACGTGGATTGTTAAACCACCGGTTATCCCAACTCCCACGTCAAGGAGTGTACAGGAAGGACAAGTGGTTTCCACCTATATACCGAGTATCGATTTTAGTTTGTTTTGAAAATAGAAGCTTTTCTCCTTTGGGATATCCCCAGCAGAGTCGCCAAACTGTGAATGTGTGCCCAAATTTTTGGATTCACGCGAGTTTGAAGACATCCGAGTTTAATTTGAAAAACGGAGTCGCCACGCCATTTTGATTACCTCAAAACTTTGAAAAAAAGGTTTTTACTTGGGTTCGGAGGTTAAGTTACCCCTTGGGAAGAACGTTTGGCGTTCACCCAAAGTGCCTTGCCGGAGCAAGTCTCCCGAGATTTCATTAATCGTGCTTGCTTGCGTGCTTTCTTTGTGTGCATGTGTTTGATAATAAGGGGGGGGAATGTCCCAAGTTGTCTTCCGGACGTACAAACCATTTGTTGGTTGTCGCTCGGGATTCCTTGGAATTTTATGTATTTGGGATTATGATCCCGTCCTCATCTTGTGACTTGTGATCATCGCATTTTAACCTCGGGACCCTCGGGACTTGCGTGATCGAGAGAATGACTCTCTTTGTGATCAAAGATGAGGTTCTTTAGGAAGGAATGTCCTTAGCCCATCAATCCTACGCTTTAAGACGGTCGAGCTCGTATAGAGGCTTCATACTCATTCTTAAGCGATAATCGGAGATATAGGGTTCAAGTATCCTTTTCCTAAAGAAATCATGAACCTTTAATGGAAGGAACGATGCAAAGATGAGAACTTTTACACCGGTCCGTTCCAAGGTTGGGGAAAGGGGGAATGCATGAAAAATGACTCTTTAATGAAAAGATGACATTTTTATGTTCGCAAATGATGCTTTTTGAAGAAAGGATCTTTATTGCAAATGATGCATAAAGATAGGATTTTTATGCAAATGATGCATTGAAAAAGGGGTTTTGATGCAAAGGATGCATTTTTATTGAAAAAAGATTTGATCTTTATATGCAAATGATGCGTAAAGATAACATTTTTATTGGAAAATAGGGGTTTTAGGTGCAAAGGATGCACCTTTATGAAAAAGACTACATTTTTATGACAAATGAGGTCTTAATGCATGCAAAGGGGAAGGGGAATGATAAAGAAATGATCTTTAATCTACCAAGTCCCAAGCAAGATAAAAGTAATATAAGAATGCAATGAGCAAGTATAGAGCAATTAGGATGCAAGGTTAGGGTGTGCGAGGTTACCAATCGTTTCCTTCGCTTCTTCGGACGGAGCTAGGAGGAGAGGTTCGTCTTGGGTCTTCAAGGAGGAGGGAGATGGCTTCTTGAGCTTCTTCTTCGCCTTCTTGAGCCTTCAAGGGTGTTCTTCACGTCTGATTGTGTTTGTGAGTGTATTGTATCTCTATTGTGTGTCTTGTTGTTGTTGAAATGGGTAGAGGAGGCCTCTATTTATAGGTAATCTGGATAAGGCTAATGAAGCCGTGCGGCTGCAGGTCCTTTGCAAATGAGGCCGTGCGGTCTTATCATGAATGACTCAGCATTCTAGAACCATGCAAAGTGGCATTATTCTAGAAGGCTCTTCCTAATTAAGAAAAACGTGTTTCTTAATTAGGAAGGATTCCCTTCAGCCCTAATTTAATTAAAAACAGTTCCGGAATGCTCCCGGAACGCTGGGAAGGTCTGGGGAATTACCGGAAAACTTACCGAAAATGTCGGGAAAATTAACCGGAAGGCATGAGCCAGATTTGGGTACTTACACCAGGGCGATTTGGCAGCGCCGTACGCCCCCCTTGGAATTCATGTCGATTCATTAAACTGCCTTCAATAATAGGGGGAGTTTCAAAATTCGAATCTCTTTTTAATACACCTTGGAAACTCCCCCAAATATTTTCACCTTCCTTTGCTTAGAATCGGAAATTGGTCCAGTGTTTTCATTTCTTACTCATTTTCCCCTTCCTTCTCAGTTACCACCGGCGAACCATTTTCAGATCATCCTTTTTCGTTTATTCCGTCCATTGCTACCGTTCGTTTCCCCTCTTACTTGTTCCCCTTTGTCCCTAATAGGTTACGCTACCTTTCCCAGTCAATTTGGGAGCGTTTCTGAAGGAAATCGACGGTCTTCGGAGTTTTTCGGCCATTCTCTTGCCGATATTCAAGTTTCAACTAATTTCTGCAAATTCCCAGGTACACTCTCTATTCCTTCGAATTCTCGCTTTAATTTCCGTTTCCCCATCTCGCATGCTATGGCTAGGACTAAGTCTTGCTCTAAGACTGTTAGATTTGGTCAAAATGAGAGAAGTGGGGGGTTTTACAGAATGTATATGGGGGTTTGGGCTCGAATCCCGCGAGAGGATCTCAACTTCATGCTTATGCGACATGGAGCGGATGTCGCCATTCTAAACGCCTTAGAAATTAGGGGTCCCCCATTCTTGCAAAAATCAGTACCTAAGAAAAACTTTTTCACGACTAGGGAACTTTGTACTCATATCTGCGACTTCTATCGCTCTTTCTTTGACACTGATTTTTCTGACACTGACTATCTCGCAGCCCCCAATTTACATAGTCGTCACTTCTATAAATAGGTTCTATCCAGCTCCAGTGATAGGAGCGACATGTCTTCCTCCAACTCTACGTCGAATCATGACGTTTCGAACACCCTGGCCGCAGAAACTTCATCGCGACATCAGATCTCGCAGGATACCTCGAATCCTGATGTCGCTGAGACCAGCAAATCCTCCTCCATGGATTTCCAAACGCCTTTTCATGTGAAGTACGGTATCAATCACAACATATACCGCATAAAGCCATACACCGACGACCTATCTCTTGCCGCTATGCGACATAAAACTGATGGCATCGTAGTCTATCCCTCCCAGCTAGATGCCGGCCTAAGGATCCCAATTGACCCCTTCCTCAGTGCTTTCATGTACAAAGCTCATGCCGCAGTGGTTAACCTCCATCCCAATGCAATTAGGATCCTGGTTAGCTACTTAGTGATCTGTAGGGCTCTAACGCAGGAACCAACTGTCCCTTTGCTTGTTCACTTATTTGAAGGTTATACATCCGTATCCCAACGAGAAGGCGTTGTCGAGAACCGCCTCTCCATTAAGTATAGAAAGCCCAAAATTCTGACTCCCTTACCCCGAAAAGTTCACAATTGGCAGTCCAATCCCCTTTTCATTACATCTCGCGTGGGATGGACCCATTCATGCGACCTTGGGGACATAATCCCAAAGATTGAGACCAGAAAAGCCCTAGTATCAGGCGACAATCGACTCAAAGATAGGATTCTCCAAGTTCTCGCCGATGCCAATGATACCGACCTGGCCTTATTCTCTTGGCGAGAAATTCTATATCGCCCCTCTTTACTTTGACAAGTCGGCCTTCCCGATTTCACCTGTCCCGAGAATGAATCTCGCATTCCCATTGTTCACATCTCTCCTTATCCTGGCTGGGACATCCATTCTGGGGATTGCTTTGCTTCAGAGTGTGGGCCTTGCAAACTGGAAGGTCGCTGTTGCCTCGCAATGTTTGATGTGTTAAGTATGTTTCTCGCCCTAGATTTGCCTCATATTACGCTTTTATTTTCTTTTACTAATTACTTGTCATTCTCGTTTCGGAATTCAGAACTATGGATCTACAGGATAGGCGATCTGCGGCCTCAGGTGCTGATGGTCGCCGTCGGCGACTTGCTGAATCCCGTCAAACCGCTCTGCTTCAAACTACTGAGTTGGAAATCCCCATTTCCATTCATGGGGATGACTCTGAAGCCATAGCTCGAGAGAAAGGCCTTGTCACAGCAGAAAAGGCCGCTGGCCAGTCCAAGAAAACCAGCAGAGCCAAGACTCCCATACGATCTTCCTCCCTTGTGCTCAGGGACGAGGATATGTCTGAGGGGGAAGGCCTCGAGAAAGACACACATGCCGCCTCTGAGGATGTCGAAGCTATCCCGCCTACTGCTTCCCCCAAACCAGCTGATTCTTGCCCCCACAAACATGGGCGCACTTCTCAGGACCCTAATGTAATTACTGTTGATGAGCCTTCTACTGACACTAACGTGAAGCTCGCTAGTTGGCTCCTGGATGGTTTCGAGATGCCTTCAGACGAAGATGGCATCTACGAAATAAGCCAATAAATTGTTGCAGTTCCCTCCCATATGGGCTTTGATCCTTATTCCCGCGATCCTACCTACAGTCGAATTGGCACCGGTGTGGTTCAACGCGCATGCGACAAAAAGGCTGTAGGGGAAATTGAAGAATAAGACACTGACCTGTCTTTAAACTTTGCCGGACTCCACATCTGCGGAGTAAGAATTGTCACTCCTTACTTTACTTATGCTTTTCACTTTCTTTCTTTTCTAAACTTTGTTTCTGTCTTAACAGATCACTAGTACTTTGTACGGGTTGAGAAACAAATGCAAACGCTTGATCATTGACTCGGAAAAGATTGAGAAATCTCGCAAGCGGGATCTGGGCGAGAAGGAGAAATACAAGAAAAAATGTCTTGATATGGAGAAGGATTTGACTGCTGTCCAAGCAGAGAAAGTGAAGGCTGATGAGGCCCTCAAAACCAGCGAGAATAAAGAGAAGGAGCTCAATGGCGAGATCACTGTCTTGAGGCTAAGTTCAAAAGAAAAGATTAAAGCACTGGAGGCTGAAAATTTGGCTAAAGCGGCTTTGAATGCCCAACTAATTAAGGAGATTTCTGATAACAAGACCAAAGCAGAGGTAGATGCTATGGACCTTTACGACAAAGCCCTTCTGCACGCCATGCAAGCAGCGACGGCTAGCTCTATCGAGATTCCTTCCATTACAGCTGAGCTTCTCGCCAAATGGGGGTCAGAATAAATCTACAACGATTTTTGCCGCCAAGGCCACTCCCTTGTTCCTATGAAGAAGGCGAGCTTCGTGCCTTGGCTGCAGAAGACAAACTTTTGGGAAAGCCAGTCTGGGAAGTCCCTCCAGTGGCCACAAACGATGCTTTAACTTTATGGGTAGATTTTATTGACGAGAAAGGGAAAGCGCTGAAAGCCGCCAAGGATGCCGCCAGAGAAGCCGCCCGAGCTGCCAAGGCTGCTGCTAGCAGGAAACAAGCCTCTACTTCTTAAACACCTTGGTCTCTCTTAAAAAAAATTTTAATTTTGGTCTGTACTAAACAATTTACTTTTCTGTTTCTCAACTTTGGTTTGTCGGCTTTTGATGTCGCGGTTTGCGACCTAACTTTGAATTTCACTTTCCGCCGTTATGCATGGTTTCTTTAATATTTGCTATACTATATTTTAGATGTCGCGATTTGAGACTTTGCTTTGACTTTAACTTTCTTTTATAAATGCTCCTTTGATGCTTGTCTTCGTTACTTGAATGTCGCGGTGCGACTTCAACTTTATGCTTTACCTTTCTCGAATGTCGTTACTCTGCTTACTACAATTTGCTTTAAATTCTACCTTTAGCATGCCGCCACCTTTATTTTGCTTCGATAGTTTATCGAAGACTCCTTTTACATAATTTATCTATATACATACTGCTCCCTTCAAAAGAGTGAGGCTTGTCTTTAGGCAGCCTTACTCCTTAACTATGACCCTCGCTTTACCCCACAGCCTTAACTTTGTTGCGACTTGACCCAAGTCACTTATTATACCTACCTGCGACAAACCTCGCGTGGCCAATCTCCTTCAGCCGAAACCCATTTTGATCAAAGCCGCGTTTGATCAGGCCTTCACTCAAATGTACGTCTCATATGATTCGAATTGCATTGTTTACACCAGATTCATCTGACGGCAACCGCCTCAGGTACAAATTGCCTTGGACCAAGCTTGGCGACTTTGATCCCTTGGCCCCGCTTTCTCGTTTTCACTTTTTACCTAGCGCCTTCCGGCCAGGTCGCTTCTGTGCCTGGCCTCTGCCAGGACTTTCTCGCCTGTTAAAAATCAGGACTTGCTGTGCCTGACCTCTGCCAGGACTTTCTTGTGCCTGGCCTCTGCCAGGAATTTTTTGTGCCTGGAACTGCCAGGTCCATTCTTTGCCTGGAACTGCCAGGTCTATTTTGTGCCTGGAACTGCTAGGTCTCTTTTTTTGCCTGGAACTGCCAGGTCTATTTTTTGCCCAGAACTGCCAGGTCTATTTGGTGCTTGGAACTGCCAGGTCTATTTTTTGCCTGGAACTGCCAGGTCTATTTTGGGCGGCAACCTTCATTTGCTTCAGCTTCAGTCTTTACTTGGCGGCAACCATCATCGCCGCCGTCTTCACGCTTTAACTCTTCAGCGGCAACCTTCATGGCTGCCATCTTCGAGCTTTAACTCTTCAGCGGAAACCTTCATGGCCGCCATCTTCGAGTTTTAACTCTTCAGCGGCAACCTTCATGGCCACCATCTTCGATCTTTTAACTCTTCAGCGACAACCTTCATGGCCACCATCTTCGAGCTTTTAACTCTTTAGCGGCAACCTTCATGGCCGCCATCTCGTTCTCTATCCTCGTTTCATGAAACACAAAGTAAATATTTGTTAGAATTGGACATTTATGCGACAAAAATTGTACAAAGATGTCGCCGAAAAATTTCCTCCAGCATTTCCATAGTTCAGCAAATTACATCAGACTATCAATTTTTACATAATTTCTTTCCTGAATCTTGCGACGAACAAACTAATCTAGTTACACGGAAAGCAATAAATGACAATCAAAATATCTACAAACAAAAACAACTTCACTGGTAGAACTGCTTCAGGTGATCAACGTTCCATGCATTCTTCAATTCCTCGCCATCCTTCTTTCTCATCTTATAAGTCCCTTCACGAACGACCTTCGTTACTTGGAATGGGACCTCCCACTTTTCATTCAACTTGGTGAACCCAGACTTAGGCCCTGTGGCCTCCACACTCCTAAGAACCCAATCTCCGACATTGAAGGATCTTTTATTAACTCGTTTGTCATACTGCACCTTCATCTTTTGCTTGTAATTTATCATCCTCATTCTAGCCTGTAGCCTCTTCTTGTCTGTCAGGTCCAGGTCATTACACCACCTTTGCCCGTTTCTCGCCTCATCATAATAAGCCACCTTATAAGTCGGCAAGTCCATCTCGGCTGGCGCCATTGCCTCTGATCCATAAGTAAGCGCAAAGGTGGTTTCTCCATTCGAGCCCTTTACAGTTGTTCTCGCGTACCATAATGTCGTCGGCAGTTCCTCTAACCAAGCTCCTCCCCTTCCTTCCAAATATTTGCATAGGGAGGCAATGATTTGTTTGTTTGCCGCCTCCGCCTGCCCATTACACTGCGGCCTATAGACCGCCGACATCCAATGTTTAACATTCAACCTTGCACATTCCGCAAAAAATTTCTTCCCAAACTGAGTCCCATGATCGGAGACAATTGCTCTGGGCACCCCATATCTACACCAAATGTTTTCCTGAACAAACTTGATCACATTATCCTCGCTGTTTGTCGCCAGTGCTTTTGCCTCTGTTCACTTAGTAAAATAGTCCACTGCGACAACCACGTGCTGACACCTACCCTTAGCCTTTGGAAAAGGCCCTATCAAATCAATCCCCCACATATCAAAAGGCCATGTCGCCACTATCGGGGTCTGCTCCGTTGCTGGCTGCCGGGGAATGTTACCATGTCTTTGGCACTTCTCGCATTTCTTCACATAAATCTTAGTATCTTTTCTCAAACTTGGCCAATAATACCCATGAAATAAAACTTTGTCGTCCAGGGTTCTCGCACCAGGGTGGCCGCCACACACGCCTTCATGAACCTCAAATAAAACCTTCTGCACCATACTTCGCTCAACACATCTCATCAACGGCTTCGAAAATGATTTTCTGTACAAAATACCATCCTGGACCGTAAATCGCGGAGAGGTCACCTTTATTAACTTTGCCTTCTCCTCATCAGGCCGCAACTCTCCCTTGTCCAAAAATTCCTTCATTTCCACCACCCAATTCTTTTCAACCTCTTCAATCTCCATAATCAGCGGCATGTTGATTGCCGACATCTCAACATACTCAACCAATGGCTCACTAGCCAAGCCTTGCACATCTCCTCCTGCCGACCTACTCAATGAATCTGCCCTCGAGTTCTCAGCCCTGTCAATCTGCACCAACTCCCAAAACTCAAACCCTCTCAAGATACTTCTCGCCATATTACAATACTTCATCAAAACTGAATTCAACACCCCGTATTCGCCCTTCACTTGGTTAAAAATCAATTGAGAATCTGAATGAATGACAATCTTAGTCAGCCCAATGTCTCTCGCCAACTCAATCCCAGCAACCAATGCCTCATACTCTGCCTGGTTATTCGAAACATTAAACTTGAATCTCAGCGACTTCTCGTACTTGATCTCCTCATCGGGCGAGACCATAGTAATTCCCGCTCCACCTTTATCTTTGGATGAAGAGCCATCCACATGCAAAATCCAACAATCCGGCGGCCTTTCCCTTTCCTCAATCAAGCTGGGCATAACTTTCTTTGCCGCCCTCTTCTTAACTCCCTCCTCAACCAACTCTGCTTGCGACCTTGTAAAAGATGTTTCTACAATGAAATCATCCAAAGCCTGTGCCTTTATCGCTTGGCGGGATTCATACCTTATATCAAATTCAGTCAGCTCAATCGACCATTTCAACAATCTTCTCGCCGTGTCTGGCTGTTGCAAAATTTTCCTCAACGGGGCATCAGTCAAAACGACAATGGTGTGCGCGACAAAATAAGCTCTTAATTTCCGCGCGGCAACCACCAAAGAATATGCCAACTTCTCAGCATTAAAATACCTCGCCTTAATCTCACTCAATGCCTTCGAAACATAATGCACCGGCCTCTGAATGCCCCCATCCTCTCTCACCAAAATGGCAGCAACTGCATAATCTGAAGTCGCCAGATACACAAATAATTCCTCCCCTTTCACTGGGCTGCACAATAACGACGGCTTTCCCAAATAAGTCTTCATCTGCTTGAAAGTGGCATCACATTCCTCATCCCAAATAAACCTCTTCCCACCTTTTAAAACCTTGAAGAACGTCAAACACCTCTCCGCCGATCTAGAAATGAATCACCCCAAAGAGATAATCCTCCCATTCAACCTCTGGATCTCGCGAATAGACTTGGGAGGCGGCATGTCCAGCAAGGCTTGAATCTTCTCCGGGTTGGCCTCAATCCCTCTTCTGTTCACCAAAAAACCCAAAAACTTTCCCGCGGTTATCCCAAATGTGCACTTGCTGGGGTTCAACTTCATAGAGTTTCTCCACAAATTCTCAAATGTTTCGGCGAGATCCACCACATGATCATTTTCTTTAGTCTTTATCACCATATCATCAATATATGCCTCAATATTCCGCCCAATCTGTGACTTAAAAACCTCGTTCACCATTCGTTGATAAGTCGCCCCAACATTCTTCAGCCTAAACGGCATCATCTTGTAACAAAAATTTCCTTTAGGAGTCCTGAATGCCGTCTTCGCCCTATCTTCCTCGGCCAATTTAATCTGATGGTACCCAAAATACGCATCAATGAAACTGAAAACTCTGTGGCCGGTAATCGAATCAACCAACTTATCAATCTTCGGAAGTGGGTAACAATCCTTGGGGCAAGCCATATTTAAATCTGTAAAATCTATGCACATCCTCTACTTCTTAATCGACTTCAACCCCATAATAGGGCATGCTAACCAAATCGGATACTGAATCTTCTCAATGATTCCTGCCTTCAAAAGCTTGTCCACCTCCTCCAAAACTGCCTTTTCCTTTTCAGCCGACAAATGCCTAACCTTCTGCTTGAATGGCTCAATATTGGGGTCAGAATTTAAACAATGCATGGCGACATTCTCATCAATGCCTCTCATATCCTCCGGTCGCCACGTAAAAACATCCAAATTCTCCTTCAAAAATTCAACTAAACAATCTCGCTCATCCTGCGACAACTTCTTTCCAATCTTGATCTTTTGCTTTGGAAAATAGCTATTGATTTCAACCTCCTCCCATTCTTCGCCTGCCTGAATATCAGGCTCATCCCTAGTTTGCAAAGTTTCAATCTCAATCCTTTTCCGCTTCTTTCCTTTGGCGGCAACCACCCTTCTAGGATCGACAAACACATTTCTTGTAGGCCGCCCCTCACTATCTTCGATCTCCACGGTCTCACAATCCTCCTCTGACTCGTTGCCCATTCCTTCATCTATCTCCACTATTCTCGGCTCAACCATCTGAACAAACTGCACCATTCTGGCAATACTCAGGTTCGGGGCCACATTCACAACCTCCATTTCGAAATCAATCTTGCCAACGACTTCCTGCTCAGCACCCTCCGGCTCAGGTTCTCGCACATCAATCACTTCCACTTCCTGCACTTCCTCAATCTCAACCATCCCGACCTCTGGTACTTCTTCATCAATAATCTCAACAATCTCAATCTCCGCATTCGCTGGGGCCACACTTGCCGACGCGAAAACCAATGCTGTATCATCCCTCATGCTTTCAGTCACTATCCAATCAATCTCGTCCTCAACAACCTCAACCACATTTATCTTCAGGGGGTGAGAATCAGACGTTGTTGTCATTGAGCTTGTGGCCGTCGCCTTGGCCTTCTGCATCTCTTTCTTCTTTCTCACCACCATAATCGCTTCACTTTTCAAACATCCTATGCCGCTAGGAGTTGGATATTTCACCCTCTGGTGAGGGATGGATAACACCATTTCAAAACTTTGCATAAACGGGATCCCGACTATTGCGTTGTATGGGGAAACCAAGTTAATCACCATAAACTCAATATTCTCGCTTCTCGCCAACTTGCCCTCGCCAATCTCAACCTCCAACATGATTGTACCCTTCACCTTGACTGAATGATTTGTAAATCCTTCCAAATATCCTTTGTAGGGCACCAAGTTCGCGTCAGTATAATTCATTCTCTTAAAGGCTTCATAATACAACACATTCCTGCTCGCCCCTGAATCCACCATCACTCTCTGAACTATATTGTTTCCCGGACAAATGGTAATTATCACTGGTTGACTCCCATGGCTCTTGGTCACTGCCAACTCTCGCCTCGAGAAACTGATCACCCTGTCTTCACTGGCGGCATACTGAGGGATATCAAAACTATGCGACAATGTCATTATCTGATTATTCAATTGAGCCATACTGGGCAACAGATCTTGAATAACATCCACCACATTTCTCTTCGTACTAGTCTCCTCAGCTCGCCCCACATTTCGCTCAAGGTACTCCTTCAACTCGCCTTTATCAATTTTCGCCTGAATCACCCTTCTCAAATTATAACAATCTTCAGTCACATGCCCCTTGTCTTGATGGTACTCACAGAAACTGTTCTGGTCCCTGTTCATATAGGTTCCTTCTCTGACGGGATAGGGCGGCGGCAAATCCTCCTTCCTCATAATCTCTAATTGTTGTATTCAGTCTGTCATACTTGATAATCCTCCTTTGATCACGGCCTCCATCTTGGCCACTGTAAGTATGCCAATCCAATTCGCGACCTTTCCAGAAGCATTTTAATATGATAAAATGGCATTTAGGGGCATTTTGGTAAATTCTCGGTCCATTCCGAGACTTTCGAAAACATTTCATAAGTTTCTCGCGAAGGAAGTACTTTTTTGTACTTTGCTCATGCCAAGGGACCTAAAAGGAATAAATCTGTTTTGGACTTTTCAGGTATTATCCAAGAAGGTTCCAGAATCAGATTTGGTGCCGAAAACGGTTATGTTCACCATGTGTCACGCGACAAGTCGAAGCATGGAAAGTGGTTACATAATGCCGTGCGACATAAGGTTACCATGAACTGCAGCTATAAATAAGACCTTACCCTTCTCAGTTCTGGATCCCAATTTCCCCTCCTAAGGTCACTCTATCAAAATCTCCCCAGAACCAATCTCTCTCCTCCTTCTACATAAAACCCCAACCTATCCTACCTCAATTCTACCTCCCTCTCATCCAATTCACCCTACCTACCTTTCTATAACCCAAGCTATTGGAGATCTGAAGGCTAGCACTCAACCTGTGCTCGATTCCACGTCCAGAAGCTGAATCGAAGGCCAATACACCTAACTTGGTGTATTGGTGGTGGATCTACAAGGGTAACAAGTCTATCTCTCTCTCTAGCTTACTACTTGCTTAATTGCAATTCCCTCCCTCCACCTGGTAATTGAGCTCCATCCGCTTCAATTATCAGGTGGCAACTGCCATCTCTCTGTTTAAATTCTATTTGCTTGATCCAATTGCGTGTTCATAATGTGATCTTATTTTTAATTGCAATTTGGTTGTCAAGGGAGTGTAGATCTCCCATATCCACACTCCTTTGGCCGATCTGGTATTGATTCGAGCTGTATTGAATTGATTTGGTATGATGATTTGATTGGATTTGGTATCTGTTGTTTCTGCTTATCAACTTGTAAGGTTCCTGCAGATGGTAAACATGTGTCACGCGACACATCGTGCTAAGCATGTCCTGTGTCACGCGACACATGGTGACCATTTGCAGAGATCATTCTTCCGTTGTAAGTTTGTTCATCCAAATCACTTATCATTCAAGAGAGAGTGTGGATCCTCAATATCCACACTCATTTGAAGTGATTTGGATAGATCTGTGTTCATTCTGTGCTTAAATTGTGAAGTCTCTGCAAAGTGCATCGTTGTGTCACGCGACATAATTGATCCCTCAGGTCCTGTGTCACGCGACATAATGTGCCCTCTGCAGAAACTACTTTCAGCTGTAATCTGTATTCAGTCCTCGATGTAAAGTGGGACGTGGCCTCCCAGAGTCATTGGCTTACAAGTTGTATTTCCCCTTGTTGAGCAATAAAACAAAGCGTTGACTTACATTTTAATACATATCTTGTCATACACACTTTGTACACACGTTTGAATGATTTAGATGTTGAACAATAGAAAGACTCGTCTACGGACGAGGTGTGTTGGGTGAACTCTCGGTTCTTCCCAACACGTAACCTGACCCCCGAACCCATTTTCTCTTCAAAAAGGTTTTCAATGTTTCCTTAAAAACGGCATGGCGACTCCCTCATTTATATTTTTCGGGTGAGCGTTCATTCAGTGGCGACTCCGCTGGGGACTTGAAACTTGTTTTCAAAAGTGGGTCAAAATTTCGTTATTGTTCAACGTTCATTTCATTCATTTGTGTGAGCTTGGTTGTGTGACATTCTATGCGCCTAAAATGCATTTTATTGCTTTGCTTTATTCCTGTTCCCCCTTGTGTCCCTCTTTGTTTGTGTTGGTGCTGGGGCTGAGATATGGCATTGTGATTGGAGGCTGGGGCTGGTTATTCTGCTTTTGTTCAGGGTTCTGGCAATGTGACTCCTTCTATCACGCGACAAAGCGTACCTTTGATGTCCTGTGTAACGCGACAGAAAGTGCCATTCTGCAGGACTTTGAATTTTGATACAGGTTGTGATTGTGGGGCTGCCCCATGATTAGATTATTGATTGATCCTCGATTATTGTACTCTATGGGAGTGTGTGTGTGTGTTATTTTCTTTTATCACCCCTTTTCAAATAAAAGATAAAAAAATAAAAAAAATAATTTTCGCAAATAAAGGAACATTGCCATCCCGCACACTACACCACGTAGATCTAGAACCCTCGGGTACGATTGACGACATCGCGGACGGTGATAATATTCGCCTACGCTTGAGTGCCTAATGTCAAACCTATCCCCCTAGCGCGTTATAGGTGGCACCACACTTTTAAACCTTACCCAAAACGGTTGGTTTTGACACGACATTTTCAAATACACTAAAATGAATTGTTTCAAAAATTATAATAAGCTTTCGTACCTATCCCAAAGCCTAGCACGTGTGGGCATGTTGCCATCGCAACATGGTTTCACGAGAGGACATGTCGTTCCCACGGCATGTTCTAACGAGAGATCATGTCGCTTTGTCAACGTGTATCGACGAGAGGTCATGCCGGATTTTTCGTTGAATTTCTTCAGGAATACCCGTTATGCTGCCCAAATTTCTCCAGAAATTGGGGCTACTCGTCCGTCCCATAAATGCTTTGGTTTTGATTAGGTATCATGGCCTATTATTAATTTTGACTCAGCGCATTTGGTGTATTTTTGGATGATGTGTCGATAGGTTCCCCCGAGGTTTAGATTGCGTGAAATAAAGGATTAGCCTTTCCCAACTGTTCCTAGGACTTAAAAGCCACCGATTTCTACTTGAAGATTAATAAAGTGTTGCATGAGTCCGTCTCCTTTCCCGCTCTTCCCTCTCCCATACCTCCTCAAGATTCTTTATCCTTCGCCTTATACACTCTCTCTCCTCTCCAGTTAAGGCAAGTTGGGTGCGCGATCCGATTTCCAGTGCTCGTTTGGTTCGCGTCTTTGAAGAAGCTGCAGTTTCAGTAGAGCTTACAGATGATTCAGTCAGAGATGTCTAGTGCGGAGAAGGGTGTGACTACTCAATCCGGGGATTCATCTGTCCTGGGTCAGCAAGACATGCATGATCTGTCCATAGAAGAGATGAGGGCTAATTTGGAAGCCGCTCTAGTTAGAGAGCGTGAGGCCCAGTTAATCCTTCAAGCCGCTAAAGCTAGAGAAAAGGTATCACATTCTACGTTGGTGGAGACAATGAGAAGCCGTGGTATTGCCGTGATCCAACGTGCTGATGGGACTTATGAGGAGGTTACAGATGCCAATGAATTCAATGTTGAGACCAGGAATGTCTCCCTTCCTCCCCTTGCTCCAACATTTCATCCAACTCAAGTTCCGAGTCATGGTGTGCAGTCAAACCCTCAGACAAGTTTCAGTTCAGTAGGAGGACCACAGCCGATCTTCCATGATCTGACCTCCTCATCCATTCCTAATGCTTCCGTGCCTCTAAGCCAATTCGGGTCCCAGTTTCCGAACAGTCAGGGTTTGTCGTTTCCGAATTCTCAATATCATCAGGGTCAGTTTCATGGTCCTCACTTCCAGGGTAACGCCCAGTATCAGAATTAGCACCCTTACTTCGGGAATCAGTTCAGCCAGGATGGATTTATGCAGTTTCCTGCTAGACAGCCTTAGTCTCAAGTATATATGTCTCAGCCTTTAATGGATTCAGTTTTTGGATTTGGTTCACCATCTATGCAACATTCGGGATCAGCTTCATACATGCCTGTTAGTGCTCCGCTTTGGAATCAAATGTCCTCCATTCCCATCATGACTCCCATTCGACAAGAGGTACCAACACCTGAGCCACCTCCAAAGATGGTGCAGAAGAAGAGAGAAAAGCAGCACTTTGATGATGTGGGGATGCCTATAGATGAATTCTTTGAAATCTTAGCAAGCGGAGGACTTATCCAGCCGTTGGTGAATTACAACCCTGTTCATTGCAGTCCCAAGTTGGACACTAGCAAGTTTTGCCTCTACCATCAGTATCCCGACCATGTCACCAACAAATGTTTCGCTCTGAAGTCGCTCATTCAAGAACTCATGGATGAAGGGAAGCTTGAGAAGGGTCCCTACCCCAATGTTGCTACCAATCCTTTTTTATGATATCAGCAGAAGTCCGGAGGTTATCCCACCCGAAGGCGGCAAAGTCAATCAGTCAGCGTCGTAGGTTCTAAAGTGTCTTTTATGTGGTCGTGAGTCTGTTAGGTCTATGTTATGAGTCTTTTTATTGCAGTAATAAAAATCTTTGTTTCTATTCTTGCTAGACTCGAGACATTACTTGCACACCCACGTTACACTCGATTGAAATGGTCTTATTCCAAATGATCACTTGTGCTGCTCACCGACTAATGCTTTGAAATGATTAATATATAAGTTAATCCGAGCGAGAAAATCGACCGATATCCTTCCCAAAGTGGGGCTTATCAATTCCCCATCTTGCATCCCCTGTGCTCGCATATCTTCCTTCGTCCGTCTCGTTGTTCGATGAATTTGCACGGATCTCCCTCATAGTAAGCTTAAGCAAGCAAATGAAGACTTGATCTCGTTCGGATCATCCGATAGGGACTGCGGTTGAAACCTTTCACCCCTAGGGAAGCCATTACCTCACCCTCACTAAACAATACCCTTTCATTTCAAGATCGGCACGTTTTGAAACCCGTCTAACCATCTCCAGAAGAAGAGAGACTATCATTGAGGCTCCTGTAATTCAAAAGAAGATCGACCTGGTCCAAGTTCAAGAGCTGCAGAAAGTCATGATTCAATCCTGGGGACTAGTTGAAATTCTCCTCTAAAAAAAAAAGAGAAAAAAAAGAGAGAGAGAGAGAGACAAAAATACAAAAAAAAAATATAATAAAAAAAATAATAATAAAAAAAGAGAAAAGAAGAGAGCCTAGTCCCCAGCGATCCTCTCAAAAGCGAAAGTCAAATGATCCGGCCGTTATTCAAGAGGAGTCTCAGAATGAATAAAGAGACAGGACGGATGTCCCTCACCATTACCTCTAACCGATCCCAAGCCATCCTCTCGATTTTAGAGGATATTCCCTTTACCATTACCCTTAACCTTGACCAAAAGCCAAAAGATTGTCCTCTCATTCTTAGAGACAGCAAAGATGCAACCACAAATTTCCCTCGCCTTAGAAATCCCAAACACATTCTTGCAAGCCAACCTCTCATCTTTAGAGGTTCAGTCAGTAAAAGGCCCGGCCGACCTCTCATCCTAAGAGGTAATGATATTCCAAAATCACCCGAAGACCGGTCGAAACCCTGAAGCCCAGTCGCAGTTCCTACCGGATAGCAGTTTCATTCCGATATCGTCGAGATCTAAAACAGATTATTGCTTAAAGCGGAGCCAAGTCCATCCCGGCTCAAAGGACCGTCAAGCGAAGATTGTGCAAATTCCATCCGTTTCTTCGACGTTTTATGTGAGCATATATCATTTCTTCTCCGCAAACACTTGCCGTGGACGTCCCACTGGGGCTTCACCTCCGTGTCTCCCATCGACACTCCAAGAGGACATGTTTTTAAATTCCCAAAATCCTCAAAGGTCCTCAAATCCTCGAATTCCAACATTCATTCTTTTCATTTGGGATAAGCCCGAACTACGGCGACCTGAGCTCCTCCCAAGGAGGGGAACGTAGGCAACCATAACTGGTCCGGTCGAAATCACAAACAAATCTCAGAAAATTTGGTCTCAGTAAAGGCCGTCCCTATACACTTTCCACCCTTCGGAGTTTGATTCTCGATATCAGTTGGTTTTCTCTTCAAGATTAATTGAAATATTTGTTCATATCGGCTTGGGTGGTTGAATAACCCGAACATCAATAAAGGGTTTTAAGCAGCTTTGTGATCATCACGAATAAGATAAGTTTTCAAGTGTCTCGACAAGTCTTCTCTTTCTACATCATAGGAAGATAGAGCCAAACACTATTTCGGTCAGCAGGGGCTTCCATTAGGGGTGGACATGGTTCGGTTCAAACCGCGGTTTGAGACCGAACCGAACCAAACCACGCAGTTTGGTTTGGTTTTTTTCTATAAATGGTTTAGCTTGGTTTGAAAATTTAATAAACCGTGTGGTTCGGTTCAGCTCGCAGTCTGGAACCTCAAAACCGAACCAAACCGAACCGAACCAAACCGATTCAGACCCAACCGCGGTTTGGAACCGTGAAACCGAACCACGGAACCGAACCATGAAATTTTTGAGACTTTCTCCTTCTGTTGCAGCAGTTATATGCTCGCTTGTCTGAGCTGCTTGGACTCCATGATCATTTTCAAGTACTAAATGTGATTGTTGGCAAAATTGCTACCAATCTCAAATCCTTTACAGAGGTCAAAATAATATTCTTCCTACTTCTCCTTTTTCTTGGTAGAAGTTTCATGTTCTATCTGAAAAAATTCCCTCCTTGCAGAGTGAGGAAGTTATTGGTCACACCTTAAGTCTATTCTTGGAACTGGCATCCGGGTTAGTTCTGCTCTTTAATGGGGAATTTGCAATGTTGCTGACAAATTTTGATTGTTGAATTCATAGATAGATAATATCTTGAACACATACTGTATTAGTTTTTTGGCTGCAGATATATGACAGGAAAGCTACTCATGAAGTTAGATAATATCTTGAACACATATTATGTTTAATATATATGATTGCTAGTTTGATAAAAAAAAATATGTAAAGAGCAACGCTTTTAGTTGGACAGGTTTGTAGTTCGGATAGCGGTTTAGACCGCAGTTCGGACCACGGTTTGAACCGTTTATGAAACCGTGGTTTGAGACCGAACCGAACCAAACCGAGGTGGTTTGGTTTGGTTTGGTTTGAAATTTTCTATGGTTCGGTTTGGTTTGGGATTTTCCCAAACCGAGTACTAGCGGTTTGGTCTCCAAATTCCTTCCAAACCGAACCAAACCGAACCATGTCCACCCCTAGCTTCCATACACCTTTTCACACCTTGTGATGCTTATACTCTCCCAAAAGAGATAAACCCAGAGAGTGTCATACACATAATCGGGATCCATTCCCACCTTCGAAAGATGTGCCCCTGCACGTAAACATTTTCGAGTCTTGTCCAGCGACTGATTGACTGCGGTTTGAAATGATGGGTTGCCTCCTCGGCCACAAAATGACTCTGCCTGCGATGAAGCTGCATGGAATGTCCTCAAGCTGGGGCTTTGGTTAAGGTATCCCTTCGGCTCTCCTTACCAGATTCCCTCCAGGTTTACTTTGCACTGTCAACTGGGGCTTCGCCAAGCCGGGATCATTCTCTGCACTTTCTATGATGCTTGCTGTTGCAGACGCGCGATACACTTTGTCCTCACTAGCAATGGACCTGCTGCAACCAGTACTCCCGGGAGCGTCCCCGACTTGCCTAAGCTGCACCGTATCTTCCTATAATGGGAGAGGTTCCACCTCATTATAAACACTTTCGTCCCATACACGATCCCTCATAGAGCAACTAATACAGACATATCTGCTCGTCAAGCCGTGCCAAATCCCTACTTCCTATTCTCCCCAGCTGAGATGGACTTGTGCAACAATAGATTAATAATGCATAAGCAAGAGTCAAATAAAGTGCAAAGTGCCTAGAGTGTTGTGTTCCCCCACCTCAGGATACAATAATCAAGTGATCATAATCTGATTATGGAGGACAACCCCTCGAATCACAATTTTGGACAAGGATTCCAAATCCTGCAGGTGGCATACCCCGCCTTTATTATCTGCGTCAGGCCCTGACTCACCAGCATCATCTGAAAGAGCCTTAGCTGCCTCAGGCCCCAAGCAGTGCTTGTCAAAGAAAAGAGCTCCAGCTGCCCCAGTATCCAAGCAATAGTGCTCGCCAGCCTCGACGACTTCAAATCCTATTTTGCAAAGACCATCCCGTGAACGGCCACCCAGCAAGCGTCGATAAGTGGTATAGCGATAAGTGGTATAGGTCCCTCCGGCAGCTACAGTCATCAAGCAGTAGCATGAGACCCTCCGGCAGCTACACCTATCCCCAACAGAATCAATGGTAGCATGAGACCCTCGATAGCTACCTCCCAACAAGCAGTTACAACCTAATACCCTCCGACAGCTTCATCTACCCCCACAGGTACAATGATCAACGGAGCTGCACCGAATCTCAAAGATTTCCCCTCAAAGCACAATCGAGACAAAGAATCCGTGTCTATTTGAGTCTCCCCAGCAGTGCGCAACAAAGATGGCCCCGCTGCCAAGGTGCCAACAAGAGTCCGATCCCAAAGTCAACCGTCAACAAAGATGGCCCCGCCGCCAAAGCACCAACAAGAGTCTGATCCCTAGCAAGCAAAGTCCCTGGCTTACCAAACAAAGCCCAGGACACAAAGTCAACCGTCAACAAAGATGGCCCCGCCGCCAAAGCACCGACAAGAGTTCACTACCCAGCAAGCAAAGTCCCCAGCTTACCAGGCAAGGTCCCAGACCCCAAAGCCAACAGTCGTGTTCTTGGGTGACAACCGCACAGTCGTGTTCTTGGGTGACAACCGCACAGTCGTGTTCTTGGGTGACAACCACACAGTCGTGTTCTTGGGTGACAACCGCACAGTCGTGTTCTTGGGTGTCAACCACATAGTCATTTTCGAACTACGACCGGCTTGATTCCCTCCTAGGGATACGTAGGAATCCTTTCTCCAAAGGTCCAGCCATCCGATTCCCCAGATCACCATCCAGCCCTCCGCCTTATCCCCCAGCCGCTCATTGGGATTGGGTCTTATTTTATCGACAACCTCACTTTTTCCAAAAGTGACATTGCCGAGGGGCTCTGTAAGTACGCCAATCCAATTCGCGACCTTTCCAGATGCATTTTAATATGATAAAATTGCATTTAGGGGTGTTTTGGTAAATTCCTGGTCCATTTCGAGACTTCCGGAAACATTTCATAAGTTTCTCGCGAAGGAAGTACTTTTTTGTACTTTGCTCATGCCAAGGGACCTAAAAGGAATAAATCTATTTTGGACTTTTCAGGTATTATCCAAGAAGGTTCCAGAATCAGATTTGGCGCCAAAAACGGTTATGGTCACCTTGTGTCACGTGACAAGTCGAAGCATGGAAAGTGGTTACATAATGCCGTTCGACATAAGGTTACCATGAACTGCAGCTATAAATAAGACCCTACCCCTCTCAGTTTTGAATCCCAATTTCCCCTCCTAAGGTCACTCTGTCAAAATCTCTCCAGAACCAATCTCTCTCCTCCTTCTACACAAAACCCCAACCTATCCTACCTCAATTCTACCTCCCTCTCATCCATTTCACCCTACATACCTTTCTATAACCCATGATATTGGAGATCTGAAGGCTAGCACTCAACCTGTGCTCGATTCCACGTCCAGAAGCTGAATCGAAGTCCAATACACCTAACTTGGTGTATTGGTGGTGGATCTACAAGGGTAACAAGTCTATCTCTCTCTCTATCTTACTACTTGCTTAATTGCAATTCCCTCCCTCCACCTGGTAATTGAGCTCCATCCGCTTCAATTATCAGGTGGCAACTGCCAACTCTCTGTTTAAATTCTATTTGCTTGATCCAATTGCGTGTTCATAATGTGATCTTATTTGTAATTGCAATTTGGTTTTCAAGGGAGTGTAGATCTCCCATATCCACACTCCTTTGGCCGATCTGGTATTGATTCGAGATGTATTGAATTGATTTGGTATGATGATTTGATTGGATTTGGTATCTGTTGTTTCTGCTTATCAACTTGTAAGGTTCCTGCAGATGGTAAACATGTGTCACGCGACACATCGTGCTAAGCATGTCCTGTGTCACGCGACACATGGTGACCATTTGCAGAGATCATTCTTCCGTTGTAAGTTTGTTCATCCAAATCACTTATCATTCAAGACAGAGTGTGGATCCTCAATATCCACACTCATTTGAAGTGATTTGGATAGATCTGTGTTCGTTCTGTGCTTAAATTGTGAAGTCTCTGCAAAGTGCATCGTTGTGTCACGCGACATAATTGATCCCTCAGGTCCTGTGTCACGCGACATAATGTGCCCTCTGCAGAAACTACTTTCAGTTGTAATCTGTGTTCAGTCCTCGATGTAAAGTGGGACGTGGCCTCCCAGAGTCAATGGCTTACAAGTTGTATTTCCCCTTGTTGAGCAATAAAACAAAGAGTTGACTTGCATTTTAATACATATCTTGTCATACACACTTTGCACACACGTTTGAATGATTTAGATGTTGAACAATAGAAAGACTTGTCTACGGACGAGGCGTGTTGGGTGAACCTCGGTTCTTCCCAACACGTAACCTGACCCCCGAACCCATTTTCTCTTTAAAAAGGTTTTTAATGTTTCCTTAAAAACGGCGTGGCGACTCCTATTTTTTTGGCGAGCGTTCATTCAGCCACCACCATTTCCTCCAGCTCGATTCCCGCCACGGCCTCCTTTTCCACCCCTATTCTCATCCTTCACATAATCAATTCTTTCTTTAACAATCTACTTAGCCGCCGAAGAATATGCCGCATGAGTCACTTTAACATCCTGATCCTTCGCACCGCCACAAAATCCTCTGACCCTTTCATACAATTCCCCAGTTGTCTCCGGCAATGTCATGCCCAACTCTTGCTTAAAAGGACATGGCAGCAAACTGGCATTGTACAACATAATTATCTAGCCCTAATCAATATCAGAAATTTGGTTTGCGATTTTCATGAACATGTCTGTAAATCTCGCAATCCCGTCTCCCTCCTTCTGCTTGATACTACACAACTCCTGCTTTCGAACGGGCTGCGTCCCCGATGCACTGAATCTCGCCAAAAACTTTCTCTTAAAATCCTGATAACGAGTAATTGATTCTGCCGGTTGAGCCAAAAACCATTCTAATGCATGATCAGACAATGTGCTCGCCAAAGCTTGGCACAAAATAGCCTCACTTTCTGTCAACAACGACAAGGTCACATCAAACCCGCCAACATGGGTGTTTGCCCTAGAATTCCCTGAATAGCTCGGCAGGTTCGGCATACGGAATGTAAGATCTGGGGCGGCACTCTGAATATTCTTTGCAAACGGGGCTAAATAGGAACCCTTCACCTTCGCAGGCTTGGTTCCCGCTTCTAACTCCTTGATTTTCTTGGCCATTTCAGCCATTTCAGCTTTCCACTTGTCTTCCTCCTCCTTTTTAGCCTTCTCCAACTCGGCGGCTTTGGCAATCTCTGCGGCTTTCACAGCCTCTGCGACCTTCTCCGCCTCTGCGGGTTTCTCAACTTTCTCCCTTTCCTTACCCCTATCCCTCCTTTCAGGTCGCGTGCGATCTCTATCGCGCGGCGACCATTCTTCATGGTGCGCCCTCTCAGAATGCCTCAAACGATGCGACCTCTCCTCTACGTAGGTCCTGTCATCAAAATATTTCGAGCGACTAGGCCTGTAATCTTTGTCCATAGTCGACCCCTCATCACTTTCATACTAAAAAAGTAGGAATCTTCTCGCGAGTTTCCTGACTTGTGATACTATTTCTTCCTTTTTCCTCCATCAACATCTTGATGCTTTCTTTTTATCACAACACCCTCTGACCTCGTCTTTGCTGGTTCTCGCCTATGATCTCTAACTTTCTCCTTAGGCGGCGGCATATCCCTCGCTCGCCTATCATCCCTCTTCGCTACACTCTGGCTAGCCGCTTGCTCTTCTACCGGAGCCTTTCCCGCAACCCCTGCTGACACATCAGGCGGGATTTGAGAGGGCTCCTGACCCATCTCCCTCAACTTTCAGTTGTTTGCGAGAACTTGCAACAACAACTCATTATCAGCCCTTAACTGGTCTGCCTTTGCCTTTACACTTTCATTCTTCGAGGGGGCGGGATCCGGCTCATCAGCCCTCGCTTTTGCCTTTTCAGCTCGGGCCCTCTCTTCCTGCTCCCTTCCTCGCCTTATCGAAGATTCTCTCTCCATAGTTTGCGCCTCGCCTTCCCCCACAGACCCTGACCTGTTCTTGCGGGTATCCTTTGGGTTGGGTGTTGTCAATGCCGGATTCTGGACAACTTTCGCCTGAACACCTTTATCTTGACCCATTTCGTCAACTTTCTGGGCTCACACAAATATAAAACTGAAACAAGACTATCCAAACACCAACATCAACTCTGACAACAACTTTGACAGTAGGGTTTCCAGGCTCCCTACCAAGAACACGGACACAACAAACAGCTGAAACAAACCCAGAATAGCAACAACTCTTGCCTGACCAAACAAAGAAGAAGATTCAGGTCCCGGCAATTGAATCAACTGATGCTTCTAAACAAATTTGATTGCACAGGAACTGAAAACAAAGCTAGAACACGGGATATCTCAGCCTTTCCTCCTTGAATGGTCTCCTGCACATGCACACACGTAAACTAAGCCGGGGGTGGCTCCGGCAAGACCCCTCCGGTGTGAGAGTAAGGTTACTTGGTTACAAAACAGGTAAGCAACAATGAAGTTTAGAGAGAGAGAAAGAGCGAGAGAGAGAGCTTGGAGAGTAGAGAGAGAACGTACCCTTAAAATGACACTATTCCTCTTGTTTTATACTCCGAAACCCCCATGTGCTTTGCACATGGGGGGACACTTGTCAATCATCCACATAGGATCCCCAACCAACTCCAAAGTTAGTGGAATTATACTATCCACCTTGTCACATCACCTCTCAATGACGGCTAGGGTTGGACTTGTGGGCGCCAACCTGAATGGCACCCTGAAGCCCTCAAACATGCAAGTCGCCCAGTCGACAACCAAAGATAAGGCGATAATCCTTAGATCGCCATCAATCCCAATCTTCTAATAAGCAAGATCCCCACCTTCCTACCCCATTATAGGGAGTCATCAACAGACAAGTTATGCTTCTCGCTTGGCCTTATCTCTTACTTAGCCGTACTCTCACACGCTGTCTTGCCTATGTCGCATAATCCTATATGTCGCCCCAATTACATATGTCGCTTCATCATTATGTGCTTACTCGTGAAACATGGACCGAACATATTTGGTCCATTCTTTCATATTGGGCCTAATTTTACTATTCGGGCCTAAGCCTATTTTTCACAATCATATCAAAAGCTTTTATGTTCAAACTTCTCTGGAATCTATTGAAACATTATACTTCTCTTTGGTCTATAATGATAAAAAATAAGTACTTCCCTTGTTTTTCCTTCTCTTACTCACGCTCCAAAGAAAGCCAATGCGTCTTGGGTCTGGAAAAATATTCACAAAATGCTCCCGCTTTTCAAGGAAGCTCTTGGTTGGAATGTTGGTAACGGTGAACATGTTCAATTCTAGATAGACACGTGGTTGGGTCACACACCTTTACACACGGTCTCAATTCGCCCTGTTCCCCACTCATGGCTTTCCAAGACTATTATCAACTATCAGAGTGATCTAGGGTGGAAGGAAGGGTTGCTTCAACACTTTCTGCCTCACGATTTACTACAACGTCCGAGCATATCCCTGGCCAATTTTAAAGACCCCAGACAGACCAACTTGGATTCCCAACACAGGGGGAACTTTCACAATTCGCTCTACCTACTGTTTGGGGTAGAATTTTTACTCAAGACTGCACTGACATCTTGGTTAATATGGTTCTTTAGCGTCTTGATTCCTCAGCATCTTTAACATGACATCTTATTTTTGACAACTTGAAGACGCAGGTACAACTGTTCCTAACTGTTCCTATTTTTTAGGAGATAAATACTACGCAAATATCAAAGACCAAGTCTTACATAATTCAAACGCATTTTTAATGGAAGATCAGGTCATGGCAATGGCTCCATATCTTTAGCAACCTGCCCCGGATTTGTAGGGATTTTCGGTTACTAATTAAATTCTTTATTATTTTCGGGGTATAAAAAAAGAGCTAGGGATAGACGCAAAGGGGGGCAATTTTTGTAACTCTCTCTATACTTCCACTTTGTACTCACTCAAGAAATAATAGAACATTGTTTGGTTTTAGGTAGGTTTCCTAAAACCTCCCGAGGTTTTGTGCCGGAGATCAATTGATCAAGGGCTTTCCTCGTTACATCTTGGTGTGACATCTTGAATTTTCTCATTCTTATATTCCATTTGTGACGTAGCGGAAGACTTGGATAGAGACTAATTGATGAATTCCGCTCGAGGAACTCAACAATCAATCAACAATTTTCGCTCGAGAAAATTGAAAGAGAATGAATTCAATTCATAAAATGTCAAAACCGAGTTTCAAACCCTAAAACAAGGTATAAATAAGACGGCTGCAACCCTAATTTGAAAAAACCCTAAAACAGTTCAAAAGACGAAAATATCCAACAACTAGGGAAAACGGATAGAAAGCTTCGTCGGGCCTTTTGAGGCCTTTAGAAGCATTTTTTGGCCTTTTTTTTTGCCTTCTCATGGGGCTTCGCCCATGAATCTTGTTCCTCTCGTCGAGACGGTCGTTTTGATATGCTGTGCGTCCCGTAACTCCTCCGGAATCAAAAGTTACGCCCGTTTCCGCGTTGACGCTCAAACGACTCCAAAAATGACTCCGCAATTGTGTCCGCATCAATTTGTGCCCAAAATCATTCCACTAAAGTTCAGTTTCAAATCATACAAAAAATTGACCAAAACAATTTGACGCCGTCTGTGGAAACTTTGGTATTTTAAGTTTGCTAAGAAAATTTCAAGATGAGCAATCCCAGTTATGGTCAAGATACTCAGAATGTTTCAGGACGGACTGGAGCACTTAGAGCATCTGGTGTTCAAGTTTCAAATACAATTGGGATGCCAATTCCACAAAGCTTAACAGTTGTTACCACTTCAGACGTGATTCCTCAGGAGGAATTGAGCTTTGATTTTATTACTAACATGACCAACATGATGGAGTACTTAAAAAATCAACAAGAAACTCAAAAGTACACCAATGAAATGTTGTTCAATGCTATTTCCCATCTTCAAGGTGCATCTACTCAAGGTCCTGGAACATCTCCAGTGCCAAGCACACTACAACCTAGACATTTCAGCTTCGGAGGAGCTTCAGGCGCAGGAGGTTTAAGGAGCCACATGACGCAGTCGGAGAGCATTATCATCAATCCGTGCACTACCTTGCCAACCTCAATTCCATCGTTTCAGACACCATCTTCAGGATTAACATGGGTTTTTACAAATTATGCATATAACTTCGTTAATCCTAATCCTAATCCTAATAACTCTGATGCAGGAAGTTTCGTAGCTAGACAGTTGTAGGAATTAAGGGAAATGGTTATGAATGTTCCAGGAGTTGCTTCTCCCGTGCATAGATCATCTCCAACATGTTAAAATGATACCCGTTTTGTATCTGCTATTACCTATGCTGAATTACTCAAGAGATTTACTGTTCCTCAAATGAAGCAGTACGATGGCACTAAAGACCCGTTGGAACAAGTAGCCCTCTATCAGGAGAAGATGAATGTCATCTATCCCTTTGGCGTATAAAGAAGCATGTCTCTGCAGAGGCTTTGGATCAACATTTGACTGAGCAAACCTTTAAGATGGCTCATTAATCAACCTTTGGGTTCTATTGAATCTTATGCACTATTAATTGATATGTTCACTAATCAATTTTCTTGTAACAGGGTATTTGAAAATCTTACTAGTGACTTGTATCGGATAACTCAGCAACCTGAAGAAACTCTTAAAGATTATTTGAGCAGGTTCAATAAAGAAACATTGGACATACCAAACTTAGACATGTCAACGACAACCAAAGCATTCAGGATGGGTCTCAAGAAGGATACACCATATTATGAAGATCTAGTCAAAAACTCATGCAAAAAACTTGAAGATGTCAGGACAAGAGCTATCCAATTCATACGTCTTGAAGAAGACATGCTAATCAGAGAGAAAATGTTTTCCGGAAAATGAATTTCCTGTAAAATGTTTTTCGAAAAATGAGATGAACATGTTTTCAGCTGTTTGGTAAGGAAAATATTTTTCGGAATTTTTTTTATGTGTTTAATGAAAATATTTTTCGATAAAAACACAATTTGAGTGGGGTGAGGGAGGGGTGGTGAGTGGAGTGGGGTGGGGGGAGGGGGCGGGAGTTGAGGGCAGGGGTGCTGGTGGTGAGTGGAGTGGAGTGGGGTGGGGAATTGTTAAAAATAAATTTTAAATGATTAATTTTTTTTTGACCCGAAGGGGGGAGGGGGGCAGGGTCGTGGTGGTGAGTGGAGTGGCGAGTTGTTAAAAAACAATTTTAAATGATTAATTTTTTTTGACCCGACGGGGGGCAGGGGTGGTGGTGGTGAGTGAAGTGAGGAGTTGTTAAAAATAAATTTTAAATGATTTTTTTTACCCGATGGGCGGGGAGGGGGGGCAGGGGGTGGGGTGGGAGGGGAGTTGTAAGTACCCCTAATCTGGATAACCCTCTTCCGAGCTCCTGGGAAACACCGCAGACTCACTCAAACGTAGTCTCGAACACCCGAAACCCTCAAAAAGCCATCAAAAGCCTTCAAAAACTCTCAAAAGCCCAAAAAAAACCACCAACCAAATCAAGGGGGGCCTTTCTGGGACAAACAAACACAGAAGGACTTTTTGAGAATTATGCAGAAATTGGAAAAAGCATGAAGTCCGTACGGACCTCTTTGCATGCCAAAAAGGTCCGTACGGACCTTCATGCTACCAAATCTCATAATTACGTAATCCTCTAAAGTCCAAGAGATACCCTAAATCGGGGAAATCAAAATTTTGGTTTACCTGTATGTCCGTACGGACCTTATTGCAGAAAATCCATGGCTATAAATAGAGGGCTCCCTCTCCCTCATTTCACACCATCCTCTTTCTACTCTCTCCATAAGCTCCCTCTAAGTCCTTTCGAGGCACTCCCGCTCCTTTCGGATCCTTCCCGAGGCCTTTCGAGCTCCCTCGCGGTGCTTCAAAGCCCTTTCGAGCGCTCCCGAGACGCTCCGCGCCGTCCGAGGCACTCTCGAGGTACTCTGAGGCCCCTCGTGGTACTCCAAGGCCTTGCCTGGTCTTTCCCGAAGCGTCCCGACTCTTTCCGAGTCAAACCGGCAACTCGAACGCACGCCGGAACTCTGCCCGAACGCAACCGACGATCCCGACGCACGCCGAACCTCTGCCCGAATCCAACCAACAATCCCTGCGATCCCAACGCACGCCGAAACTCTGCCCGAGTGCACACTTGACAATCCCGAGGCACGCCAAAGCTCTGTCCGCAGACAATCGGCAAATCCCGAAGTAATCCCGGTCCGTCCCGGAACACTATTCCATCCTCAAACACTATTCCCCAGCGGAAGACAGACACGAACCAACATTGGTAAGGCTTCCTTCCTACACTATTTCAATACATTTCAATAAGCAGTGTACAATGTAGACATCCGACACAGCATGCATTTTTAAAAGTACACACACACACACACACAACATTTAAAGAAAGAAGGGGTATCGAAAGACTCGTTTACGAGGCTACTTCGGTGAGCTCTTAATATTCTAATATTCTCTTCCCGAGGAGTAACTCCGACCTCCGAACTCAAAATCTCATCACACAAAAACAGCTTTATTTTTAAACCGATGCCTTTTCTCACTGTATTGGGCTTAATCAAAATGGCGTGGCGACTGTACAAAGCAAAACAATGGGGCGAGACACCTCCTCCAACGCAACGAAATGCCAGATGCCGGGGCGCACGATCGCTGTGCCTCTCGAATCCGGGTAGTTTCAGTTGGCGACTCTGCTGGGGACGATTTTGTTTTAAAAAAAAACTTTTAAACAAAAACAAAAGATTTTTAAAACGATGATGAGGGTCAAACTTTCATTTTACCCTTTCTTTAATCAAGGTGTGTGTGTGCATGTGCTTTACTTTTTATTTACAAAAATAAAAATACAAAAAAATGCATCGATATACATGTTGTGTACATACATTTAAAATTCTTCAAAAACTTCGTTTTACTTAAAAGAATTTTAGAGACCGCATGTGGACTCACTCGCAGACCGTCGCTCGCAGATCGCACGCTACGCGCACCGCACGCTACCGCATGCCACGCGCACCGCCGACTCCTGACACATCGCACACTACAACCTCAACCCG
>JAFEMH010003639.1:0-254490 GCA_022495995.1 Adenophora triphylla var. japonica | reverse complement strand
ATCCAATGACTAGTTTCTTGATGCTTGGGTATAAATACCCTAATCTTCACCATTTGAAGATTGCTTGAAAAATCTTGAGAAATTCTTTGTGTTCATAAGAAGTTGAAGCTACGCGAGAAATTCTAAGTCCTTTGAATCTTCATCTTCATACTTCAAGAAATATTCCCCGGCCAATCAAGCCTTAACACATTCAAGAATCATTGAGCTACATCTCTCGGATTTAAAGAGCCTTGATCTTGAACACACACACACCTCACTTGTTTAAACACATAGTTTATTCATTTGAGATACGGTTATAGTCTAGGATTTGTTCTTCATAGAAAAGATTTTATTGTACTTTGTAATCTCATACTCAATATAAAATCTCTCTTAGAAATCCAAGACTAACCATCTTGGTAGTGGACGTAGATCGTTTATCGATTGAACCACTCCAAATAGCTTGTTCATATACTTTCTTTGCATTTATATTTTACGTGCTTGCTAATTATTTATCTCTGTCTCTGTTTGATCTTTATATAGTTATCCTTTATTGTGAAATTGTGTTTGGAGTTAACATTGTCAAACTACACTTTCGGTTTACAAGCTGCTCGAAAATTGCACTAAAACCGCCTTGCAAAACCGCCTCCTCAAAACCGCATTTATTTTAAGTATATTCCATTTGTGCATTTTACATCATTACTTGCGATTACATTATACGGCTGCAAGAGGATTTTCTATGCGTAGCGGTTTAGTTTAAAATTGAGGTAGAAAAAATTTGAAACTGACTATTCACCCCCCCCTCTTAGGCGTATTTTCACCCTTGTTGCCACCTTTGGGACCAATAAGTGGTATCGGAGACAAACACATTTTAAAACCCTTTGTTTTCAAGCAACGGCTTGTGTGCCGATTCGATATGGCAAATCTGAAAGACAGCTGACTCTTTGTAACTATTCACACATTCCCAAATCTTGGACGAAGACCGCTTTGACATCTGGAAGTGCCGAATGCTTATTCATTTGGAAACTATAGATGAAATGCTTTGGTGGAGTGCGTGATCAAATAACCCTCTAATTCCAATGAAGGCTAACAACGATGCAACCACAAATGCTTTGAAGCTCCGGAAGTCAAAAAGCGAAAAGATGAGTGGTCGGATGAAGAGAAGGGATTGGTTGCCTTGGACGGCAAGGCTAGGCACGTCATTTACGGAACCCTCCCCCCGTATCAACTCTACGAGAAAGTGATGTACCTCAAAACACTTAAGCGAGATCAGGGATGCCATTGAGAGCTACCTCGAAGGTGATGACGAATGCAAGGAAAGCAAATTATATCTTTGTTGAAAGATCATACGACAACTTCGACGGGGAAAATCCAGCGAAACCTTGCGTCAGGCCTAAATAGATATGTTGAGGTAGTTAATGCTTGTAGATCTCTTGGCTTAGCTTTTGCTTAGATAAGGAAATCAATATGACTTTCACTGTATGCGCTTTAGGTTCTAAATGGGTAAATAAGGCTACCTCTTTAGAAGACTCCAAAGTTTTGGGTACTGATTCGTTACCCGTAACTTATGCATGAAATCTTAGAGTCTATGAATTAAAATTAAATCATATTGAAAGAGATTGAAGGGAAAACCGTCGCTATCCATGTCCGTCGAGTGGAACATGAGGAGAAACCATCTACATCCAATCAAGCTGCGAGATCCTTCCATATCAACCTCATCATTCGTCGAGATGGATGATGATGATTTTGCCGTATTTGTGAAAAGATTCCAAGAATTTAGAAAATCCCTCAAAACCTTTCACAAAATCATTTTGAAAAGGCAAACCACATATGACATTTTCTAAAATTTGGAGTCTGAAAGAAAAGAGTGATCTAGTTTGCTAAAATTGTAGAAAACACGGTCACTTTGCATACGAGTGTCCACGGCCTAAATATGAATACATGAAAAGAAAACCTCTCTGCTAAATTTTCTCGTCATGAGGGAATGGTTCTTTGAGGAGGAAGAAGAATTCCAAGGAATTGGCTACTTGGATTGAAAGCAGTTCGATGATGGAAGTGATGATGAAGCCAGAAGAGGTTAATCTGCAGCAATTACGGAAGCGCTTCCGATGAGTCGGATTAAAGTCAATCGAGTCGCAAGATATGGAAGAAAAGAGGTTTCTACAAAACTTCCAAATTTTACGTTGGATGAAAATATCAAACTTACTCCTAGCATTAAGATAGGAAATTGCTCATATTCACGTCCCATTTTTCCTCCTACAAATGCTCCACCTTCAAAAACAATTCCAAAGAAGAAAATTTTGAAAAAGGTGGTGGAAGAGGTTTCTCCCATGGAGTATGAAGGGATATTGAGGAAAATTTGAAACGGTAATCCATCAATTCTCCAATCTTAAGAAAGCGCCAAACTTAGCTCATGATGAACTTAATACGTACAAGATGGAGAAAAGCTGTGATGAAGTCAGAAATTTCAAATCTTAAGGACCAAATCAGAAAGTATGACTCCTCTTACGATCGAGAACCGCATCCTTGAAACTGGGTTGCTTTGCACTTGACCTTCCGAGGAATGATGACTTGGTAACCCCGAATCAACGATCTCGAAAGATTATTGATTCGTGGCTCAGAGTCTCCAATCCACCATGGATAAAATCATGGACTCCCAAGTTCCTCCTGGAATTAAGGAAGGCCTAGGTTTTAGATGCGAGGAAGAGGAGAAGTGTGCATCCTCGAAGTGAAAAGGATGAGGAAATTTTGGAACTAACTAAAGAAATTCCTAAGGGAAGCATCTTTAAAGCGAGGGTAAGGGCAAACAAATAAATTATGTCTACCCTAAAGGGAAGCAATATGGGAAGAACTCTCGAGATGAAGCCAAAGGATTACGAGAGTGTAGCGTCGAAGAAATGGCTTATGGAGTTGGCCGCATCCCTAAAACCGCCTCTACGGTGGAACTAGAGATCTTTGACGACCGCGGAGTCTGGCCAGCGCCTCGCTTCTTCGACCGCTCCTCTTGCCTTCAAAAGCGGGAATAACGTTCCTAGAAAATATGTGGTCAAACCAAAGCTAGTTTGTTTTGTTAAGGGTGGCTCCGCGTTTCTCAAGCCGCATGCAACTCCTAAGAAGAGTAAGAGGAGTTAGTAAAAAACCTCATGAAGCTTGTAGCTATTATAAATGTTACGTGTGTGATGGTTTAGGTCACAAGGCTATAGAATGCCTTTTGTGGTTCACATCCAATGCCGGGAAGAGTAAACCTCATTACATCCAAGCAGGTGTGGGTCGTAAAGGGTTGCTAACTTAGGACCCAAGGAATAAGGGGGACCTCGTTCTTAATGTTTACATTTCGGGTCTACCTTCGTGGCTAGTCGGCTCGAAGGATAATGAATGGTATCTTGGCGTGGGTTTTCTTTCAGACATATATTTGGAGATAGATCATTGCTAGAAGATGTCATTGAAGCAAGTGGTCCGTGCGTAACCTTTGGTGACAACAACAAAGGCAAGACCATTGGATATGGTATTATAAGGAGAGAGGAAACCTAACCCGTTGAGAAGGTTTCTCTTGTTGAAGGACACAAACACAACCTCACTTTCAATTTCTCAATTTTGCGACAAAGGAATGCTTTGCAACTTCACGTCATCAAATTGCTTTATCAAAGATAGCATCTCACGGCGTCACCCTACTCACGGGGATTCGTAAGAGTAATATTTACATCATTGATCTAAATTACGCGTGTAGAATTACTAATCTGTTTTGTAGCTAAGAATGTGAGCGAAAATAGTTGGCTATGGCACAAGAGGTTGAGCCACTTGAACTTCAAGTATCTTGCAAAGATTGGTAGGGAAAACCTCGTTCGTGGTTTTACCCCAAGTAGGCTGACCACCATCCGGAGAAATGTAGTGCGTACCGGCTTGGTAGCGGTCCGCGTCGTCTTTCGCTGCTTGAGACGGCTCCATGTGGCTTTCAAGATCTTTCCTAGCGCTTCACATTGATTTGTTTGGACCCGTAACCACTTTGCCCGGCATTGGAGGAAATAGATATACTTTAGTGGTGGTGGAAAGATTACTCAAGATATACGTGGGTTGAGATGATGATTTCCAAAGATGGCCCCGTTATGAGATTCTCAACGCGCTTACAAGACGGCTCGAAACTCAAAAGAAGAACGACATCATTAGTGTTCGATCGAGATAATGGAACGGAAATTTAAGAACAACGGTGTTGCTCGGTATTGTGATGACCATGGGATTGATCACAATTTTTCAACGTGGTGTTCCCTGACAAAATGGGGTTGTGGAAAGGAAAAATAGGGCGTTGATTGAAGGCAGAAAGACAATGATATACGAAAGCGAAAGCTACCTGCTCGGTATTTTGGGCTGAAGCAATCAATACCGCATGATTCACTCGAGAGCAGCTCCCTCATCAACAAAACCTATAACAAGACTCCCTATGAGCTTTGACGAGGAAAGAACCCACAACATTGCATTCTTGAAGATCTTTGTTTCTGCAAATGTTTTGTGTCTGACGGAAGAGAAAATAGAGGTAAATTCGGAGCTAAAGCCGTGAAGGTATTTTTGTTGGGTATGCTAAACATTAAAGCTTTTCGTATTTTCAATAAAACTAGTTTAAAAATAGTTGATTTTGTCCATGTTACTTTTGATGAGCATTCTCTCCTTGAGCCATGTTTGGCTCCAAATGTTCTTGATGATTTTGTTGAGCATAATGAAACCGGGTGAACCATCTCGAGCCGCACCTGAACCTCAACGCAAAATCCAGCCACCCTCAAGCGAAATTCCCTCAAACCGCACTTTTGAAGCCGCACCCAAGTTCCTACTCAGGCGAAACTCAAGGGAAGATGAAGTTGAGAATTCCCTTTATCCCGGCTTATAGAACCTGTTCGTCAGCTTACCTTGACGGCCCATTTGAAGGATCTAACGATGTTCAATTGAAGATCTTGTGAAACCTGAGTTCAACCCGAGACTTACCCCCCGGAGGTTGTTGAAGTCAGCGGTCACCCCCCTCACAAATGTGATTGGTGATCTATTTTACGGTGTTCAAACGAGGAGATCGAACTATGACGAGCATACTTCTGCTTTTTATCTGAAGTTGAACCCAAGAAGATTGATGAAGCACTCCAAGATTCAGGTTGGGTCGATTTGCTATGCAAGAAGAACTCAACCGGTTTGAAAGAGTGCAAGGTCCTGGACTTTGGTGCCTAGACCTCAGGATCAGGTAATAGGAACTAAGTGGGTATTTAGGAATAAGATGGATAAGAATGGAAGCATCACTTGGAGATAAAAGCAGGGTTGGTTGCACAAGGATATAGGCAAGAAGGAATAGGTTATGGCGAAACCTTTGCTCCAGTTGCAAGATTGGAAGCTATCGAGAATCTTCTTAGCCTACGCCTCTTTCAAGCGTTTCAAGTTATATCAAATGGACGTAAAGAGTGCATTCCTCGCGACGGCCCAACGAGAGGCGGGTGTATGTTGCTCAACAACACTTTGGATTTGAAGACTCCAAATTTCCCAATCATGTCTACTGAAACTCCGAAAGCTTTGTATGGACTTAAGCAAGCTCGAGGGCATGGTATGAGACTCTTTCTAAATTTTTACTAGAAAAAGGATTTAAACGTGGTAAAATTGATACAGCTCTTTTTGTGCCAAATATAATGAGCATACTTTACTTGTTCAAATTTATGTCGATGATATTATTTTTGGTTCTACTAATGAGTTACTTTGTAAGCGTTTCGAAAAGCTAATGAAAAGCAAGTTTGAGATGAGCATGATGGGAGAGTTAACATTCTTCCTCGGGCTTCAAATCAAGCAATGCGAAGAAGGTATTTTCCTCGGCCAAACCAAATATACGCAAGGAGTTAATAAGAAGTTTGGATTAGAAAATGCTAAAGCATATGATACTCCTATGGCCACCAGAAGCAATAAGCTAGATAAGGATCTCGAAAGGTAAGAAAGTTGATCAAACTTTATATCGAGGTATGATCGGCTCATTACTTTATAGCTTGCTAGTAGGCTACGATATCATGTTTAGTGTACGTGTATGTGCTCGCTATCAAACGAGATCCTAGAAGCACATCTTATTGCGATCAGCGTATAATCCGCTATTTATGCAGAACTACTAACCTTGGACTTTGAGTATTCCAAAGATTCGAACTTCCCGATCTTATAGGTTATTTAGATGCGACGATTATGCGGCTTTGCACTATTGACGAGGAAAAGCACTTAGTGGTACTTGTCATTTCCTTGGGAATAGACTAGTTGCTTGGGCCGGCCAAGCAAGCATCGGTTTCGATGTCAACCACGGAGGCAGTACATTCTTTGCTTGGTAGTTGTTCTTTGTCAAATCCTTTGGATGAAACGGCGGTTGGTAGACTATGGAATCCATGAAGGGAATTGCCCACGTCATGTGTGACAACACTTGACAATTTCGATCTCCAGCAACAACCATCATTGCATTCATTCCAAGACCAAGCACATAGATATCAAGTATCATTTCCTCAAAGACCATGTGGAGAAGAGGAATATCCATTTAGAGTACGTGGGGACGGAGACAACCAGATTCTTGATATCCTCACAAAGGCTCTTGACTCCAGAGATTTTCTTTTCTCGGAGAAATGGGTATGCTTGAACTTAAATAAATTCCATACTTTTTATTTGCTAACTTGTTTGTTGAGTCTAGGTTGAAATTCCTTTTGGGAATCAAACCGCTCTGGCTTGAAGCTTTGTGCCAAAACCGCAAGATTATCCAAATGCACGCATCCCTGAGCTCCAAACCGCTCATGCGGTCGTAGCTTGGATCAAAACCGCGTTTCAACAAGAAGTAATCTCTGTCTATTTTATTGCTTATCTTTATTTATTAAAAAAAAAAAAAAAAAAAAAAAAAAAAAGCTTTGTTCCAAATTCTTTTATTTATTTTTAAATTTTTATTTTGACATAAGGGTATTTTGCAAATGTTTTCCCTCAAAAATTCAAAATTTTAGAGCATTTAATGCTAAGGGGACATGAGCATTTAAAGCCCTCATGTCGGCCGTCATAGAGAGATGTGCGAGGAGGTGAAAGGGTGCAGCGGTTGGTTTAATTCAATCATTCTTTCGACCAAGCCTCCACCCCTTCACCCTATATAAACCTAAGTTGGTGAAAACCTAAAACCTTTTACGCATAACTCTCTGCATACCGTCCTCTCTCTGTCTACCAAACTGGCTCTTTCTCTCTAAAACCTTCAAAACCTCCATTTTTAAAGCCTTTATACGCGTAGTAAAATGGCAACAACATCAAAACCAAAAGAGCCTCCCTTATGTTGCTAGGGGTCCCGAAAGAAACCTATCTTGGAAATGGTAACAACTTTCTAACCCTAATTCTTAATTTTCTTTTGATAATCGGCCGTGGATGAACATGAAAACCCTTCGTATTCTTGATGATTTACGTTGATTTTGATCTTGTTTCTTGACCATTTTGATTGAAATTTAAGGTTGGGTTTTGCTCGTTTGTTGTTTACATGGATTCTACATATATGTAGCTTATTTCATGATCAGCATCCAAGTTTAGGACTTGATTTTGATTTATTCGAGTTTCATACTGTTTGAAAACCACTTTACATGTTCTTGACTGATTATGATGGTGATTAAGGTAAAGGATGATTTTAATGTTATATTATTGTTAATCCCCTTCCCAAAGTGATCATTTTGATATGTTATTTGCATATTTTGGTTAAGTTTCATGAATCTCTGTTCTTGGTGTTCATGAATGTTCTTCGTGTTCTTCGCCATAAAACCCATGAGTTTTTCTTGAATATTCATATGTTTTGGATGCACGATTACGAAAAATGTTTTCCAACACTTAGAAATTTTCAACATTTTCAACTTTTGGATTTCCTCGGTTTGGAAACCGCTTGTATGCAGCAGCTTAAGGTTTCGAGTTTCAAACCGCTCCTCCTTTTCTAGCTAAAACCGCATGTTCTAAACGCATTTTCAAATCTTTTGAAGCGCATCGTCTTTAGTTAAATTCCTTCCTTCATTGCCTATTTTTAGATTTTACTAAGTATATGAAATTTGGAAACCAAAAATTCCTCTCTAATCAGGCTTGCCGGTGTGGGATAAGTTTGGATTACAATGCCACGTACTTAAGTAATCTTTTGTTCTCAAATCCTCATTATCATTATTGTGTATTCATATTTCACTTGGGGTTTGAAATTCTCAAACCGCACCATTACTCTTCCAGCTTGGTGCCCAAACCGCTTGTGACTTATGAATACAAATATGGATCTAACACTTCATGTTTTTACCTTGTAGGATCCATCTACCTTCCTACCTGGATGGGAAGTTAATGAGGAAGAGCTCAAAACTGATGCTCTTGGAAGGGAATTGCTGAGGAAGCTGAGAGTTTCAGGCATCCTGCCGCTTTTCACCAAGAAGCAAGACTTTATAGTGCCTTCGTTTGTGGACCAGTTCTTTACAACTGCAAAGAAAAGATCAAGAGTTCTAGATCAAGGTCAAAGAGTTGCTTGCCTTACCGCTGTTGTTGAAGGCATGAAGCTCTCCATAGACTACATTGACATCAGAAGGCTTTTCAGATTTACTGTTGGTGGAGCTCCCTTAGAGGTTGATCAAGTCATTCAAGACAATGTTGCTTTCCAAACCGCCAAAGTAGACACCTTGTCTAAGAAGTACAAGAAGATCCCCAGAAAGAATTTTGGTGAGCTGATGAACTTTATAGGTCATCTAGTGGGGAGATCCATCTGTGGGAAGACAGGAAATTACAACAACTTTACATCCCAACAATGGATGTATAGTTCTGCTATATTTATGGAGATTCAACTGCATTGGCCTAAAATCCTCTACATGGAAATTAAGGATAGCATTGAGACCTATCAGTCCAAGGTCAAAGGTGAAGATCAAAGGTGGAGACCATTCTGCAGGATCATAACCGCTCTTTTAATGGACTATGGGCATCTAGCTGATATGGTCACAAAGAATCCAGAGCTTATGGTGGACTGCTCAGATGATTGCCTAGGACTGCTTGCTTGCCACACCTTCAGATATGCAAATGGTGATGCATTATACAAGTCTTTGTATGATGCAGATACCTATCCAAGGAAGGAGCCTTATGAATTAAGAGATCCTTCAACCGCTCCTCAAAATAAAGCTACCAAGCGGTCCAGAAAGCCCCAAACAAGAGTTGAACCGCTTCCCAAGAGAACCAAGACCGCTCCAGCATCCAAACCGCCTACTGCTGATGATGGAGCTGGTACAAGCAAAAGGAAGAAATCCTCTAAGGAACCTGAAACCTTGCACTTGGTGGATGAAGATGATGAAGAAGAGGAAGAAGACCCAAGTATTCCAAACTTGGTGGCTAGAGCCAAGAAATCCAGAGATGAGATGGCTGGTTTAGTTTGTTGAGGAGCAGATGAAGATTTTGGAAGATAAGATTGCAAAATTGGCCAAGGAGCAAGCTGAAAAATATCAAGCCAAGGGCAAATCCACAACTGAACCAACCGCGTCTCATATGGAACCACCACCTGAGACCCAACCGCTTCAAGAAGAGAGACCTCCTCCAACCCTTCAAACCTCTCCTGTCCAATCACCTACCCAATCCCCAGCCAGATCCCCTTCAAAATCCAAATCCATAACTCCTTCCCCTATCAAAACCGCTCCAATTCAGGGGGAGAAACCTAAGAGAAGGAAGATGGCAGCCAAAAAGAGAACCTCTAAAAAGACCAAGCCTGTCCAACCCTCACCCTCTCTTTCACCTCTCAGAAATTCCCCTCCTCAATCACCTCAAAATTCCCCTTCACTTTCCCCTAGAAAATCTCTCTCACCCTTATCTTCCCAATCACCATATAACTCACCCCAACATTCCCATTCCATAAACTCACAACACTCCAACCAAACCCCTACTCGCTCTGCTTATCAGCAATGGCAGTCCAAACCCTCTGCTGGTCGTGCCACATCCAAATCTGTTAGGGATGATCCAACCCCAACCAATTCCCCTAACAAAAACCGCTCCCATTCCCCTACACCTAATCGCTCTAAATCAAACACCCCTTCAAAATCCCCAACTCCTCACAACTCACCCATTATACAAAACTCACCTCCTCCAAACATACCTCCTCCAAACCAAACCGCTCCTGAAACCAACCAAACTCAACCGCCTCCCATTTTCCCAACCGCCTCACCCTCAACCGCCCCTCCCTCAGAATATTCTCAAATTCTCCAAACCCTAAATTTGATTCAAGGCCAACTTATAATAAACCAAGGCCATGTCATTTCCTTGACAGCCTCCAATGAAACCCTCCTTGAATCCAACCGCAATTTGCAAGCCAAGGTAGATTCTCACTCCCTTGAATTGGCTTACAGCAATTCCATCCTCCTCCTCAACCGTTCCTCCTAATCAAACTGCTTCCATGATCAAAACCGCTTCTGAAGCCTTTCAGAAATCCCTTGAAGCTGGTTTGGTCAAAGCCCTAGAAGATAAAGCATCAGTTGAGGAGATGAAAAAATCTTTGGATATCCTTGGAGAAAAACTTTGTTCCTCCCTTGAAAAGGATCTGGGTAGCTTAAGCTCAAAATTCCTTGATTTCCTTCAATCCAGACCGCAATTATCTCAAGTTGTCCAGACCGCCTTGGATAATTTGCGTGAAGAAGTCTTGGAACAAATTGATCTTTTCAAGGTGGATTCAAAGGTGAATCTGATACCGTGTCGGACAATAAAGGCCAAGCTGAACGAGATCCAAGATGAGTTCAATGACCGCTTGGACAACCTCAGGGAAGGATTCAACTCCAGACTAGGCTCAACAGTTAATGAACTCAAAACCTCCCTGAAGGTATCTGTGGATCTTGAGCCTATGGAACAAGCAATTCTAGCCCAAACCGCTTTAGTTCAAGAGGAACTCCACACCATTTTCAACTCTATCTATCCCTCTGTTAATGTAAAGCTTTACATTATCAAGGAAAACCTTGTGGAAAATACCAAAGCGGTTGGTGCTACCAATTCAACCTCTGCTCATTCTGTCAATGCCCTAAAGAAGCTTGAAGCTACTCTCACCAGAACCGCAGAGGAAGTTAGAAGATTAAGGAAAGCGTTTGCACCAGATCAATCTAGAGCTGGGCCAAGTGGAGTTGATCATGAAGTTAACAAGCCGCCCCAGCAGTAAACCGCTTTTCCTTTTGTGAACCGCTTGTGTAAGTTGGACCGCACTCTCCTTGTATTTTCTTTGTCCAACTTACTTTATTTTGTTTGTAACCTTGTAATTTTCCTTCATTCCTGTACTTGTAATCATCTTAGGAATTAATGGAAATTGCATCATGGTTCCAAAACCTTGTTCATATCAAACTGCTTGTTTGTAGAACAATGAAACCGCTTATGGTCTTAAACCTCATTCAAATATTTTTCAACTTAAAAATCATTCTTTTGAATTGATGTTTAAACATTCAGTTTAAACTGCACTTTGAACTTAAACTCATACTTTTTAAGTGCACTGAATGCATTTCTATACTCTTCAAATTGTAAGTTTTTAATCTTTCAAAAGTATAGAAATCTATAGCTTAAGCTAGTGTGTGCATTGACTTGGGACATGACTTACCATGTTAATTCTTATGGACATGTTTTTACCAAGTACAATGTTTGCTTTTGCTGTAGTAGGTAATGGCATCAATCAAATAGGGAGAGATTGTTGGGTATGCATATTTTAACCCTCCTATTTTGTATTAGATTTGATTGATACCATAACCTCCTATTTATTTTAAGGACTTTAGGACCCTATGTAATGAAGCTTAGACTTCAATTTTTTAGCTAAGTCCATTTTATAGAATAGGTTAAATTTAGGCTTGAAGATTAGCACAAGAATCATTGGATCTTAGGATTGCAGTTTAAAGGGTTTCAGAATCGCCCTTCTAGAACCGCTTGGCAGAACCGCCTTTTTGCCTTGTGATTCCCTTCATCTGAAACCGCTTGATTACCAAAGTGCAAACTGCACTCTTGGAAATCCTTCTTCTGGTGGAACCGCTTTCATGTCAAACCGCTTGACCCCAGAACCGCCCCAATGATTGGCTTCTTGAAGTGAACTCTTTTGACCGTTGGAATCCATGTCAGCAATATCAAAAGTCAACTACCATATCTTGTCACGTGACTACTTTTCAGACAAGATCTGCAAGGATCATAAAAAGGTGACAGATGTCCTAACCACCTTGATTGCGGTGAGGCGATCGGCTTTACTGCATCAGCGGTTCGAAAAGGACAAAAGTGGTTGCTGTGGACCAATGGGATTGCATCAAGGACTATCCTTACAACAGCTGTATCCAACGGCTAGTTTCTTGATGCTTGGGTATAAATACCCCTAATCTTCACCATTTGAAGTTGAAGCTCTGCCCAGAAATTATAAGTCCTTTGAATCTTCATCTTCATACTACAAGAAATATTCCCCAGCCCAGAAATCAAGCCTTAACACATTCAAGAATCATTGAGCTCTACATCTCTCAGATTTAAAGAGCCTTGATCTTGAACACACACACACCTCACTTGTTTAAACACATAGTTTATTCATTTGAGATACACTGGTTATAGTCTAGGATTTGTTCTTCATAGAAAAGATTTTATTGTACTTTGTAATCTCAAATACTCAATATAAAATCTCTCTTAGAAATCCAAGACTAACCATCTTGGTAGTGGACGTAGATCGTTTATCGATTGAACCACTCCAAATAGCTTGTTCATATACTTTACTGCATTTATATTTTCTTTGCTTGCTAATTATTTATCTCTGTCTCTGTTTGATCTTTATAGTTATCCTTTATTGTGAAATTGTGTTTGGAGTTAACATTGTCAAACTACACTTTCAGTTTTACAACTGCTCAGAAAATTGCACTAAAACCGCCTTGCAAAACTGCCTCCTCAAAACCGCATTTATTTTAAGTATATTCCGCTGTGCATTTTACAACTCTACTTGCAGTTTCTTATACACTGCAAGAGGTTTTGTAAGCGTAGAGGTTTAGTTTTAAATTGAGGGCGAAAAATTTGTAACTGCTATTCACCCCCCCCCCCTCTAGCTGTATTTTCACCCTTGTTGCCACCTTTGGGACCAACACCCACCATACTCACTTCAAAGGTGGTGGTCATACTGGTGACAAAGAAGTCCAACATGGGTTTGGATGAAGATCCAAACACAATGTCGTCAACATAAATTTGAGCCACCAAAATCCCCTCTTTATCTCTTAAAATGAATAGGGTCTTGTCTACTTTACCTCTCTTAAACCCCATTTGTACGAGGTGCTCAGTGAGTCTCCCATTCCAAGCCATAGGGGCTTGCTTCAGCTTATAAACATGATTAGGACAATGGGGATCAGTGAAGCCCTTTGGTTGCTCAACATATGCTTCTTAATTAAGGACACCATTCAAGAAGACATTCTTTACATCCATTTGATGTAGAGTGATGTCCAAATAACATGCAATGGCAAGAACAAGCCTAATAGATTCTATTCGAGCAACTGGGGCAAATGTTTCTTCAAAATCAATCTCATCAACTTGTGTGTAGCCTTGAGCTACTAGCCTAGCTTTATTTCTAGTTATTTGTTCATTCTCATCTGTTTTGTTTTTGAAAATTCACTTGGTCCCTATAACATTTCCCCCATTAGGCCTAGGGACCAAGACCCACACATCATTTTTATCAAATTGGTTTAATTCTACTTGAATTGCCATAATCCTGTTATCATCTTTCATTGTCTCTATGACATTTTTAGGCTCCAGATGAGACATGAAACATAAAGAAATTACCTTGCTTACCTGTGAGCAAACACAGCTTAATCCAGCCAATTCTCTGTTGTTGATTCTTGTCTTATCCCTTGTTCTTACATTTTCATTGACATTATCAACCAATTGTAATATTGGGTGATTCTTCTGAATTCTGCTAGGTAAGTCTTTGGTTCTGTCCAGTTTGCCTTCCTCACAGTCTGAGCTGTCAGACAAATCTTCTGAGTCTGAAGCAGACTCATTTGATCCTGATGTAGGTTACATCATCTTTCTATATCTCTGTTTCTAATTACTGTTTCTGTCCAGCTTTGTTTTGAGTGTCTTCCACCATTTCCACGCAACCTGAGAATTCAACTTCAAGAATTTTTAGATTCAAATCAGCAGTATAATCAAAAGTGACATTAATAGACTTCATAACATTTTTGGTTCTAATGTTATATACCCTATAACATGGCTATTTGTGGGGTATTTTAGGAACACAACTTTGTCACTTTTAGAGTCAAATTTTGACAGATAGTCTATATCATTCAGAGCATAACATATGCATCCGAAACTGAATTTGACCCGAATCTAAACGCCATGGAACCGAACTCGATCCGACCTGAAGGTATAGAAACCCGATGTATTTTCAACCAAAATTTATTTGGCGCCAATTTATGTTTAGGGATTTTTATCAATAAGCCCTTATTAGAAGGTGGAATTTATAAAAAAAAAAAAAACCACATATCATAATCTACCATAAAGTCCATAAATTGAAATTCATTTTACCAATAAACCCCTAGCCCATTTTAAAATATTTCATAATCCCAAACTACCCTTCTCATTCTCTCTCTAAACGCTATTCATTCTCTCTCTATACGCAATTCCGGACGAGCTTCCATTCCATGGCGAGCTTCCAATTCCTCTCAACCATGGGATCCTTCTCCAACAATTCCTCTCCTCCAATTCCTCTCAACCGTTCAAGCCATGCTCTGCTCCGCCTTCACTTCCGTCACCGCCGATGTTGTCTCCAACTTGCCTGAGCTTCGACTAATCGTCACCACCAGCGTCGACATTAACCACATTGACCTTCCCGAGTGCCACCGCCGTGGAATTCAAATCGCTAATGCTCCTCGAATCTTCTCCGAGGATGTTGCGGATATGTCTGTGGGGTTGTTGATTGATGTTCTGAGAAGGATTAGTGGCGCTAATCGGTTTGTTAGGGCTAGGCTTTGGCTTCGTGAACGAGATTATCCTCTTGGCTCCAAGGTTTGTTCTCTCCTATTCTTTTACAAGTTCTTGGGTGATTTATTTAATTTCTCATCGGTTGTCATTAAAAGAATTTGAATTTCATATGAGAATGCCAGTTTCTTTCTGTAGGTTTAGGGGAAGAAATTTTAATCTACAGTTAAAGTTTGTAGCTGATCAACACATGTGCACACCAACTGTTTGATTAAATGTATGGTTTTCAATGTCATTTCAATTGGCATTGCAACATATCACATAGTTTATTAAGCCTAAAACAGTGTTTTTTTCAAGATTTCAGTCACACTTTAAGGATTCCTGCTGTTAATAGTGAATATTCTGCTCAATGTGGTATTAGCTAGCTATTCTTTGGTGCATTGGGATGCTCCAGAGTCCAGACTATTTCAGACATTCAACAAACACCCCCTTAGCCTTACCAAATACGAATCTGAATTGGATATTTTCCTGTCTATAAGATTTCTTTCATTTGAATACATGGTGGGGATCTTTTTTTTACTTTTGCATTTTAGACAGCTGCCAATTTCGAGCTGCTTCAACTTGACATTCAACAATGCCAATTTTTTTTTTTTGAAAATTAAAGTTTAAGCTTTATCATAATTCTTATATAACAAATTATTATCAGTTGTAGCTTGATGGTGATTTCACATTGGCGTATTTATTTGTCTGTGGCGATTTATAGCTTGGTTTCTCAGTTATAAGATGCTTACTTTCAGGCAGAACTTCAACTTAATTTTTAGAAGAGGAGAGGTCAAGGAGTCTTATCTCTACTGTGGCCAAAATTCAGTGGGGTGTTAGGCGAAGCTCTAGATGTTGCTGCTAGATGGAGTGGGGATGTTGTAAGTACTAAACCAGAATCTTATTGACCTGAAATATCTGCAATTTTATGAACCTGAGTTGAACGATCTTAAGGACAGATATTTGGTTTAAAAAGAATCACAAAGTTCAGTTGGGGTATAGAATAGATAAGTTTGGGATGTTGAATAGAAGTATAGATTGTCAAAGGATTGTTCTTGTATAGAAAATGTTGTTCAGATTTTGTATAGATCTAAGATGATATCTAGGTTGTGTTTAGTAGTGGAAGGTTGTAATAAGTGCATAGATAGGCCTAGCTTGTTAGGCTTTGTCTTCTATGGATAGATTTTTGCTTTGATTCAAATGCTTTGGTGGGGCCTTTTCTTCTTGCTGATGCAATTATTGGGGTTTATGCATGGTTGCAGTGCATTTCATCCGGCTTCAAACAATGTTTGGTGTGTGTGTGTGTGTATGTTTTGATAATGTTAGTCTTAAAGGTAGTGAAATGTTTTTCACACTTCTAAAATTGTGAGGTCAGTTTCACAGTTATTTATTATGAATGTGAAATGGTTTGGTTTTTGACCTATCTAAACTGAAAACTGTGAGGTCAATTTCACAGTTAATTTGGTACTTAGTATGTTTGGTTTATCCGTTATTTATTAGTTGTTGATGATTGTTTGTGCACAACTGTGAGGTCAATTTCTCAGTTATAGTTATGAGTGTTATTTTTGTGTCATTCCTTTCGCACAACTGTAGAACAAGTTTCACGGTTGTTGGGTTTGATGTAAATAATTGTGTAATGGTTTTCACAGTTATTATGCATAACCGTGAATTCCATTTCACAGTTATTTTTATGTCATTCCTTTTGGACAACTGTAGAACAAGTTTCACAGTTGTTGGGTTTGATTTAAATAACTGTGTAATGATTTTCACAGTTATTGTGCATAACTGTGTAATGATTTGCACATTTTCAAGCTGAGAATTATGTTTGTGCACAACTGTGAGGTCAATTTCTCAGTTATAGTTATGAGTGTTATTTTTGTGTCATTCCTTTAGCACAACTGTAGAACAAGTTTCACGGTTGTTGGGTTTGTTGTAAATAACTGTGTAATGATTTTCATAGTTATTGTGCATACCTGTGAATTCCATTTCACAGTTATTTCTATGTCATTCCTTTAGGACAACTGTAGAACAAGTTTCACGGTTATTGAGCACAACTGTGAGGTCAATTTCTCAGTTATAGTTATTTATCTGTTATTCATGATTGTTTGTGCACAACTGTGTGATAGATTTCACTGTTTTTATGTCATTCGTTCATAGAACAACTGTGAGGTCTATTTTACAGTTGTTAGTTGTGATGTGAATAAGTGTGAAATGTTTTTCACAATTCTAAAATTGTGAGGTCAGTTTCACATTTATTTATGAACGTGAAATGGTTTGGTTTTTGACCTTTCTAAACTGAGAACTGTGAGGTCAATTTCACAGTTATTTTGCTACTTAGTATCTGTGGTTTATCCGTTATTTATCAGTTGTTGATGATTTTTTGTGCACAACTGTGAGGTCAATTTCTCAATTATGATTGTGAGGTCAGTTTCACATTTATTTATACAGTTATTTTCATCAAAATTGTGAAATAGACTTCTCAGTTTATAAATGTGAAAATCATTATACAGTTGTACTCATGTATGAACAAATGATAAATGATTTTCTCAGATTTTTACAAGTAAAAAAAATTATTTTATTTATAAATTTTGAAATATATGATGAGTAAACTTATTTGATTCGTCTTGGCGATGTGATTAAAATAGTGATTTCGGATTATTTTTTCGTCTTTTAAATTTTGAGATATTGTATTTTAAAAATTTAAGAGAAAAAAAAAAGGAAGAGGGAGAGAAAAGTAAAGTTAAAAAAAAAAGGAAAACGTAAAAAAAAAAAAAAAAGAAAAAAAGAGAGAAAGAGAGAGAGAGAGAGAGAGAGAGAGAGAGAGAAAAGTGTGCGTGTGAGCTGGGCGCGTGAGTTGGCAAGGGCAATTTGGTCCAAAAAATATTTAGAAACTTTTTTGGGGGTTTTGATAATATTAGTCCTTAAAGATAGTTTTCATTTGGATTGGGGGTTATTTGGTTAAAGCCTCTTATGTTTAAGCCCAATGTTACGGAGAATAATAAAAAATCATCATTTTTTTACCCACAAACATAAATAAAAGAAATACAATTTAGCAAAACATTAAATATATCATTTTGTTATTTAACATTAACACTTTATTTTGGGATTGGGTTGGGATAGATCGAGTTTTGGCCGGGTTGGATAGGGGCGGATCGAGTTTTGGCTGGGTCGACTTCAGAATCAAACCCGATCCAAACCCGTTCGGGTTATGAAAAAGTCTATCTAAATTTCGAGTCCGATCATTTTTGAGTTGATTGGAGTTTAGTAACAATGGCTGCAACAAAGCAACAACAAAAAGTCCCAAATCTAATCCGTTAGAATATTCCTAAGTATTAGGGATATACTTTATAAATATTGTATGTATCTCTTAGCATTTGTATAGAGATAGGTTACCTTCACAATCCATGCCAAAATTCATATATTTCAATTTCGCCCTAAGTTTGTTTACAATGTACTTTAGTTCAACTTCCACTTTAATTATCAGTTTTTTTAATACAAAAGCCTCCACTATATTTTGGGAAACCTTTCACATAAACCTTAAAAGTTAATTTCCTTACATAGCGGTTAACAAAAACTTTAAGTATTCACACTTTCATATCAAAAATTTCACATTGAGAGCCATGTCACCATTCGACCCCACTCTTCAACCTCTATAACCGCCACCATTAACCACCACCACCACCGCTATCAACTTCGACCATTCATCATCCCGTAGTCTCTCCGCACATCATTGATAATGTTTTGGTCAAATTTCAACAATTAGATTTGTATGATGGGAAAAGTGACTAAAGTGACATGAATCTAGGTACAATGATCATCGAAATGAATAGAAATGGACACAAGTGGTTTGTTGACTAGGGAAAGCCCTTGAACAACTTGTTCGCCGGCACAAAACCCCGGGAGGATGTGGCTCCTACCTTCACCGAAAGTTTACTAAGAATGTATTCCAAATTACAAAGCTAAGAGCGTATGAAAAGGGAGCTTAGGCTAGTGTAGTCCGTGTGTGAATTTACAGTGTATGTCCCCTTTTATACCTCAAGAATAAAACTAAATAACAATGAGGGCCTACAAACTCGGAATTGGGGTTTATCCTTGGAGATTTATCCGCACTCGTCCGTTGGGAAAGAGATAGTCGTTGGCTTGCTGAAGAAACGTGGCGGAAATGGTCTTTGGCTTGATCCCTATAAAATAGGAAAAGCGTTATGCGTCCCAACTGTAAAAACCAAGTTGTAAACGAGAACAACCCAAGTTGTTAGTACCAAGTTGTTTAGGCGTAAGTTGCAAACATGTTATTTGTGAAAAATAGGGCCCAACAATTGCCCCCAAACCTTTTGAATTTAAAAATGAAGAATGAAAAGAGACAAAAAGAATTCAAAAGGTTTGCCAAAATAAGAAAGGAACGACGGTTTAAAAAAGAGACGCGATGGGACGGTTTTCAGGTAGTTTCCCGAGGCAAAAAGACTTGATTGTTTTTTAGAGTTCCAACCACCTTCAAACCCTTATTTAATAAGCGGTCTCTCTCTCCAACTCTCCCTTTCACCAAATCAAGAACGTCACTTTCTCATAGGTTTCTAGGAAAAGAGCCAAGGAAGCGAAAAATCGAATAAATAACTACGGTGAGTTTCTTGCCTTCTCTTCAATTTCGTCTTGATTTCTTGTTTTTAAGTTGAAAAAATGGGTCGGAAGAAGGTAGTTGCGTTCGAGAGCGACGAGGGTTTGCCCAAAGGTTTCAAAACCCAGAATTTGTTGAAGGAACCCGACAACGAGAAATGTCTAATGCCTAAAGTAAACCTAGAGGTTATCAAGAAGAACCACGCCATGCCTGATGAAACGGTGTACTTCACCCATCCTGACTTGACCTCCGAATGTTACTCTTCCACTTGGGTATGTTTTCCGGAATATCCCTTTGTCATAGGTTTACGATTCCCTTTTCCCCCCTTGATTACGAAGTTCTTTTCTTCTACCAAACTCAATTACGCCCAAATGATGCCTCAAGGATGGAGGTATTTACAAACCCTAGTTAGGTTAGGAGAGAGGGATGATTTGGTTGCCGGGTTAGAAGAGTTGACGTATCTTGTTGATTTGAGAAGTTTTTGGTCCAGGAAGGTTTGGTTTTAGGGTCAAAAGTGGTGAGCCTATTCGATTTCCAACCATGACATTGCGGATAGAGGGTGGAAAAATAAATTTTTCTTTGCAAGGAGGGACACCTTGGGTCAGGAGGAAGGTGTTTTTTCCAAATGGAGGTTTGAAGGTAGTGAAAATAGTTCCTCTGTTTTACGGAATGCTTCTTAATACTACGGTAGCTAACTCTCAAAATTTCCCTTTGCAGGAATTCCTAAACTGTCAGACTTGTTTCCGGAACAAGAAGGGACTAAAGTGAACGTGAACCAGCTTCTCCAGTTGGGTGTAGCTGATAGATCCTTCAAGGCCTTTCCTGTCGAGTTTTTTGTTGAAGTGATTTGGAGGCGAAACAGAGGTTGAAGTCGAAGAAGATCTACCCTCAACTCTACCCGAGATGTCCACAGGTTCTAAGTCCTTAAATATCTTTGTATTTTTTCACGAGCATTTTGATTGCCTTAACTCCCTGTTCTTGTTGTAGCTACGCGATCCAAGTCTACCGTAAGTGCCTCTGAGTTGATGGCTGCCGCTAAAGCAAAGAAAGTTGTCAAGAAAGACAACAAACCTCCAACTCCAATGTCCATGGCCTCTAGTTCAGATGTGAATGCTTCCAAGAAAAAGGAAGAAGTAAAGAAAAGAAAGCTGTCTGATACTGAGGTTTTGGATGGAGGAGAGCTGGGAATAGCAAGGAAGAAATTGAAGGATGCTATAGCCAACTTTGTTGACGAGGTAAAAAATGAGAAAGACTGAGATTTACCTAAGCTCTTTTAAGGAATGCTGATATTTCTTTTGCTTAGGTTGCGGATATTATGTGTCCCATTATGGACCGGCGCCTTTGTGAAAATCAAGGCGGCCCAGTACGGTTTCCAAATTTGAAGAACTCAAGGAGCAAGCTGCAAAAGATGCTTGAGGATTTCAAGAAGCGAGGCTACCAAAAATGCCGAGGAGATTGAGAAGTTGAAAAAAGATCTCCAAGTGAAAAGGAGGAGTTGAAAGTCGTTAAAGCCGAAAAGGCGAAGGAGCATGAAGCCCATGAGAAGGAATTGGATCTTTGCGAAGAAGGATTTTACGTTCAATGCCACCAAAGTGGTGTTTGAAGCAGGATTGGACTCATGGAAGAATATAAGAACGGGGCTTCGGAATGGGATGTGGAAGCAGAGAAAGGTTTTGGAGGATTTCGTTGGTGAGCCGGTAGATGCGAGAGGAAGTGAATTCGCAGCTTTGGAGGCTCTAGTTGAAGACACCGATAAGACCTTGAGTGCCCCGGTGGTGGCTCGGAATGGTCAAGAAGAAAATGCAACACCGGCGGCGTGGCCAGGAAGTTTGAAGAATGTTTTAAAACTTTTGGTATTTTGAAAAAACAATTTTTTGCTTTCGCGTACCTCTGTTGGTACAACAAATGGGGGGAGTATCCCTTTAAAACAATGTTTTTTGGTTTGTAATGGTTCATAAGAACCGAGACAATTTCTTTTTGGGGGTACTAGGTTGGTCTAGTACTCCAAGCTTTTTAGGTTTTTAGGGACTTTGTTGGCTTAACCAACGGTCCTTTAACTGAAAAAATCTTTTGAAAAAACACTTAACGGTTTTTAGCAAAGTAAGTTATGTCCCTGAGGGACGCTTGTTTGTTCTTTGGATAACATGTAAATGTTATAAACCGTAGGTAACATGAAAATGTTACAACCAATAGTTCACAACTTAAAGAAGTGTGAAAACGTGCGCCCAGGCGAAGGTGTCAAAACCTTAATTCGTAAGAAAAGATGTAAATCTTTTAACCAATAGTACCTTTGATCAGAGGTAAATCGTTTGAAGGGATAGAGCAAGTATCAGCCGTCCGGCGTGTCAACAAGCTCTATACCTCTCCATTAGAATTCCAACATGTATCGGCCGTGCGGCGTGTCAACATGTTGAAATTTTCTTCTTCAGGTTCAAACACGTATCGGCCCGTGCGGCGTGTCAACATGTTTGACCTGCTCCAGCTTGAGCCTCAATAAGTATCAGCCGTACTGGCGTGTCAACATGTTGAGACTGTTCCATTTGCTCAAGTTGCACCTTGCAAAACAGATTTATGTTAGGGTTGCGCCCCTCCGACGCTCAAGTTAGTAAGGATTTGATAAAAGTAAAAAATTGAAATGTAGTTGAACTTAACATAAACTTAAACCGTATTACTGAGGGAATTCTAGTTGTAAATAACTTGGACTTACATAAAATAGAGTTTCAAGTGGATAGCGTTCCAACTTCTAGGGATTCTGTCTCCACTTGGGGTTGATAACCAGTACGCACCTTTGCCAGCTTCAGCATCGATGAGATATGGGCCTTCCCACTTGGGAGCTAGTTTACCTGCATTCAGTTCTCTTGTATTTTGAAATACTTTTCTTAAAACTAAATCGCCAACCTGGAACCTTCTTACTCGACATTCTTGTTGTAAGATCTCGCGATTCGTTGGCGATAAGTGCCATCCTTATCTTGGCTAAATCCCCGATCTCATCAATTGTATCTAAATCTTGAGTCAATAAGAGTTTATTTTCATCTTGAGTCAATAAGCCATACCTTCTTTGTGGGGATCGTCACTTGGCTGGAATTACGGCTTGACCCCGTACACTAAAGAATAAGGAGTTACACTGTTGCTCCTTTAGAAGTAGTTCTGTCGGCCCAAGCACAAGTGGTAGTTCTTCGACCCACTTGCCCTTCTTTTGATCTAGACGCTTCTTCAAGTTGTTGATAATCAACTTGTTGCTTGATTCAGCTTGGCCATTAGCTTGAGGGATGGACCCAGTGTTGACATGATTAACACGATGCCCCGGCGAGTACAAAAGTCTCTGGTCTTCTTACTTATGAATTGTGACCCGTTGTCACATATAATCTCCGATGGTACACCAAACTCCGCTAATGATGTTCTTCTTTAAAAATGATATTACCTCTTTGTCTCTTATTTGTACATAAGCTTCTGCCTCGATCCACTTGGAGAAATAATCGGTTAGAGCCAACATGAACACTTTGCCTCCGGGAGCTTTAGGCAACTTGCCTACAATATCCATCCCCCACTGCATGAAAGGCCAAGATGAGACTATAGGATGCAGGGGTTCAGCAGGTTGATGCAAGATGTTGCTGTGTCTTTGACAAGCATCACACTTCTGCACATAGTTCATGGCATCTTGACGCATGGTGGGCCAGTAATATCCCGTCCTGAGGGCCTTTGATGCAAGTGCCTTTCCTCCAGAATGGTTCCCACATATTCCTTCATGGATTTCCTTAAGCACCAGTTCAACTTGCTCATTATCGACACATCTCAAGTAGTGCCCTGCAAAAGACTTCTTGAACAGCACATTATCTATTAAAACGAAAGTTGAAGTTCGAATCTTAAATGATCTAACATTCTTAACATCAGGGGGAATAGTTCCAAGTTGAAGGAACTCAATGACAGGTTGGGTCCAAGAAGGCTTAGCATCTTGTGTCCCAATAGGTGGAGTAACCACTTGAGTTTCTTCAACTTGGTCTATCTAGGGTACTTAACATAAATAATGGGGATATTAGTATGCAACATTGATTTGCAAGTTGAACCCAAGTTGGCCAAGGCGTACGCCTCGTATTCTCTTCTCTCGGGGACTGTTCCAAAGAGAATGATAGAAATCTCGAAGCTAAAGCTTTAACATGTTGGAGGTACGAGTCATCTTGGAATGCTTCGCCATATAAGCGCCATTAAACCGGTTAGCCGTAATCGAGAGTCAACAAATACATTTAAATGTGTAATATTCAAACTCAAAGCTGTAGTTAAACCCATGATTAGGGCTTCATACTCAGCTTCATTATTTATTGCATTAAATTCACAAGATACAGCTTGAGGTATGATATCACCTTGAGGGGATTTTAGGACTATTCCCAAACCAATTCCCTTGGAATTTGAGGCTCCATCTGTAAATAATGTCCAAAATCTAGGAATAGTTTTACCTTCAAGTTGTTGCACTTCCAGTTCTACCTCAGGCTGCAAACTTGGACTGAAGTCAGCTACAAAATCGGCTAGGGCCTGTGATTTGATGGCTGTTCTTGGCTCGTATGATATGTCATACGTGCTCAACTTGACTGACCACTTGGCCAACCTGCCCGACATCTCCGGAGTCCTTAACACATTCCTCATAGGATAATTAGTTCTAACAGTTATGGAATGTGTTTCAAAATAATGACGTAATTTGGTAGCAGCAGTAGTTAAGGCTAATACTAATTTTTCAAGATGAGAGTACCTCGTTTCGGCATCTAATAAAGACTTACTCACATAGTAAACAGGATGTTGCTCACCTTGGATTTCCTTCACTAATACTGCGCTAACAGCATTTTCAGATACAGCTAAATATAAATAAAGATGCTCACCATGTTCGGGTTTAGCGAGTAGGGGTGACGTCATCAAATATTCTTTAAGTTGTTTGAAAGCTGCTTCATGTTGGTCGGTCCATTGAAAGAGTTTGTTTTTTCTTAACACTTCGTAGAACAACCTGCACTTATCAGATGATTTGGATATAAACCTATTCAAAGCAGCTACTCTACCTGTTAACCTTTGTACGTCCTTGATGTTTTTAGGGGACTCCAAGTTGAGGATGGCTTTGATCTGTTCAGGGCTCGCTTCAATTCCCCTTTTGGTCACCATATATCCCAAGAATTTACCTGCTTTGACTCCAAAGTTGCACTTTGCCGGATTGAGCTTCATGTTGAAGGCTTTCAAGATGTTGAATGCCTCAGCAAGGTGCTCTACATGATCTTCAATATGCTTGGACTTTACTACCATGTCATCTATGTAAACTTCCATCGTCTTGCCAAGTTGATCTTTGAACATCTTGTTTACTAACCTTTGGTAGGTTGCCCTGCATTTTTAAGACCAAATGGCATAGAAATATAACAATATATACCTTCCGGAGTCATGAATGCTTTGTATCTTCTTGGTCCGAAGGTTCCATTTGAATTTGTTGATACCGGAAGATGCATCCATGAACGTCAAGATGTCGGGCCAGCTGTCTCATCAACAAGAGAATCAATGTGAGGGAGAGGGAATGGATCCTTTGGACAGGCCTTGTTCAAGTCGGTGAAGTCCACGCATACTCGCCACTTGCCATTCTTCTTCTCCACCACTACAACGTTAGCCAACCACTTTGGATACTGAACTTCTCTCGATCATCTTGGACTTGACAGGCCTTTCAACTTCATCCTTTATGATCTGATTCCGCTCTTGGGCAAACTTCCTCCTTTTTTGATGGACAGGACGGATGGTTGGGTCAATATTCAACTTGTGAGTAATAATATCCTTGCTTATCCCTGTCATGTCTTCATGCTTCCATGCAAAACAGCATTTCTGACTTTTCAGGAACTCAATCAGCTCCTCTTCAATCTCGGAGGGTAGGTCTACCCCAACTTGCACTTGGGCCTCAGGATTTGATGCATCAACAGGAACGCTTTTTGTATCATGCTCCACTGCTTCAAGAACATCCTGGGCCTTTTTCTTTAATTGCTATGCTTGCCGAGGGACCGAACTTGCTTTCATGTTGACCTTGTAACATTCTTTAGAGACTTGCTGGTTTCCCTTCAACTTGGCAACACCCCAAGGTGTCGGAAACTTGACGCATTGATGATAAGTTGATGGTACAGCCTTCATGTTGTGGATCCAAGGTCTCCCCAATATAACGTTGTACGAGGAAAGGCATTCAATCACACAAAATCTCTCCATGGAATTCATACCCTCTAGGTAGATGGGCAACTTGATTTCTCCCACTGTCTGTTTCACCTCACCACTGAACCCTACCAATACGGATGAGTTCTTCACAACTTCGGACAAAGGAATGCCCATATCTTCAAGAGCATGAGTAAAGATGATGTTGACCGAGCTGCCACCGTCGATCAGGATTCGCTTGACTACACAGTTGGCAATCCGCATACGAACAACTAGACCATCATGATGAGGGTCCAAGGTGTTGTCTTTATCTTCATCTTCAAATGAAATGATATGACCATCCGTAAAGTCACGGTGCCTTGAAGGCAATTCTAATTGATCTTCCTTAGAGCTCTTGGCATGGCGCTTGGCGCAGAGTAAGTTGTGCCACAAATATGAGACCCACCGTAAATAACATTCACCACCTTTGTGGGTGGAGGGGTGCAACTTTTCGGGTCTAGGCTGCTCCTCAGAACCGGGTTCTTTGGATTCACTTCTCGACCCTCTTCTTGCCCAACAAATCCTTAAGAAGACCTTTGGACAGCAAATGAGCAATCTCCTTCCTCAAAGGCGAAGCTTGAGTTCTCGGTGGTATGCCCGAAATCTTCATGAAATGCGCACCACTTGGACTTGTCCTTCCAAGTTGTTGGTGGTCATTCTTCTTGGGCCATCTCGCTTTATCTCCAAGATTTCCCATGGCGCATAAGATTCCTGCAATGTCCACAGAAAAGCAATATTCAGAAATCTGTGGGTAATCGTTATCATCTCCTTCTTGATCATCATCTACAACATGAATTCTAGAAGGTTCAGTTTTAACAGGGGGTTTGCCCCTGTTGGACTTATAGTGATGTGAATCCGATCGTCTGTCAGAGGGTTCGAATAGAGGAGTAGGAGTCCTCCCAGTTGATTTCCCCATTGCCAAGCTATCTTCCTCCAATCGGATGTAAGGCAAGGCCCAGTTCTGATTTCTACAAGTTGTTTCGCGGGGGTCATCACCAACTCATTGTAAAACAATGAGCTCTTTCTTCAAGCCTATACGGAATGCCTCCGTTCTTGTGGACACGTCCAAGTTGGGTATAGTCACGCCTCCTTATTGAACTTTGTGCAAGTATTCTTTGAGACTTTCATTGAAGTCATTTGTACAATTCTATAAAGATCACTAGTCAACTTGTCAAATGCCCTGTTGCATGAAAACTGATTAATGAACATATTGACAAGTTGAGCATAAGATGAAATAGAGTTTAGAGGAAGCCCTGTTAGCCATTTTAAGGCCGGTCCTGACAAGGTTGAGCCAAAGCCCCTGCAAAAACATGCTTCTTTAAACATAGGAGGGATACTTATGATATCCATTGACTCTTGATACAGCAACACGTGCTCTGCTGGATCGGTACTTCCGTCATACTTCTTCATGTGAGGGACTGAGAATTTCTTCGGGATCTCCACACTGGCTATTGCTGGCACAAAACGAGACTCGTTATAACAAGTTGGAGAAACTTGGTGATACGGCAAGTTGACTCCCGGCACGCTTCGAAGCAACTCCTTAATGGTTTGCATTTCCTTAACAAGTTGGCTCTCTGCAAAAAGAGGAGCATTATTAACCTGAGGTACGAAGGTATCGAAAGTACTAAAGAAACCCCCTGTTTGCCCCGCTGAGGGTGTAGCATAAGTGTAGCAAGATGATAGCGCGGATTGGCTAGCTGATAGGCCGAATCTTGGTTGCTCAATTGGAATGGATGTCACAATCGTGCTTTCCGCTGGCAAGGTGTTGGACATCGGGATATCTCCAACATGGCTCGGTCCTGTACCTGCACCAAATAAAGATCTAGGAAGTAAAGGTGAAAACGGAGTGGATACTTGGGTCTCCGCTTGCTTCCCTTTACGCAGACTATCAATGGCATTGAATATCATTGTATTTGTACGCTCCTGATCATCCAACCGATCGCCTATTTTCTTCATCATGTCCGCCATGTTGGACATTATCTCCAAGTTGACGGCTCGCACTTGGAGGAGGGTTGCCTTGGGCATTGGAAACAGGAAGCGGCCGACTCGGCTGGGCTGGAAGATGGATTAACCATTTCTACTTAGATAATCAAAGTTTCCCACAGACGGCGCCAAATTGTTTTGGTCAAATTTCAACAATTAGATTTGTATGATGGGAAAAGTGACTAAAGTGACATGAATCTAGGTACAATGATCATCGAAATGAATAGAAATGGACACAAGTGGTTTGTTGACTAGGGAAAGCCCTTGAACAACTTGTTCGCCCGGCACAAAACCCAGGGAGGATGTGGCTCCTACCTTCACCGAAAGTTTACTAAGAATGTATTCCAAATTACAAAGCTAAGAGCGTATGAAAAGGGAGCTTAGGCTAGTGTAGTCCGTGTGTGAATTTACAGTGTATGTCCCCTTTTATACCTCAAGAATAAAACTAAATAACAATGAGGGCCAACAAACTCGGAATTGGGGTTTATCCTTGGAGATTTATCCGCACTCGTCCGTTGGGAAAGAGATAGTCGTTGGCTTGCTGAAGAAACGTGGCGGAAATGGTCTTTGGCTTGATCCCTATAAAATAGGAAAAGCGTTATGCGTCCCAACCTGTAAAAACCAAGTTGTAAACAGAACAACCCAAGTTGTTAGTACCAAGTTGTTTATGCGTACGTTGCAAACATGTTGACTGTGAAAAATAGGGCCCAACAGATAAGTCCCATATTTTGGGTCTAATAATAATAATAATAAAAAAAAAAAAAAACATCAAATGAACGGGAGGATGGAGATGGAATTGGAGAAGGTGGTGGAGGGTATAGCGTGTATAAATGTGTATACACAATATAAAACATTTACGTAACATTTCAACAGTATAAATTTAGATTGCATGCTAATGAATAATAATGCTTCTCATAAATAAACCACTATTATAATCCTTGCTTTCCGTGTGGGAAGTTTTATAACATAGGTTTTACAATGACATTATTTTATTAAATTTAATAAAATTATCGTTTCTGCAAGCTGTCATAATAGACTTAAACGATTTTCATTTTGAACTTTAACTTGAGTACATATTTTTTAAAGATCATACATTTTAAAACATATGGAAAGAAATTGAGTAGCTAAGACGGACGAATGAATACAAAAGAACCTGGTATGAGTCCTGATGTGATAGCACCAGCACTAGCACCAACACAAAGCAGCAAAAAAAAAACAGATTAAAACAAAGTGAAACACAGATTTAAACAATTAGCTACAGCAACTTGCTGTAAAAAATAAAAAGTTTCTCTTATAAAATCAATTGAGTGACGGTTTACACGAACACTAATAATAAGAGAAGAACAAATAACCAAACAATCTCTCACACTAAAAACTCTTTTCTTCTTTGGAACTTCAGAGATTAAAGCCTAAAACTCGTGAACAAGAATGAGCCGAGCGGTCTTGATTTATAGTGAAAGAGAGGTCCTTGTTTGTAGGAGGTGATTTGTTTGAGAAGATCTTCCACAATTAGACTTCTACCTTTCTTATTCAACCAAGTCAATCATTCCTTATCATGGACTCTTTCCTTGTGTGAGAGATATCTACAAAATAATGAAATATATACTACAAAATATCCAAGATTTGGTTAGTACACTACCAGAAATTGAGGCTTTAGCGACGAAATCAACAGTGACGGAAGCATTCCGTCGCTATATAGCGACGAAAATTATGCTATAGCGACGGAATGATTTTGACGTCAACTTTACCGACGGAATTGAATTCAGCCGCTAACTTCCGTCGCTAAAAACGAATATTCCTCGAATATTCGTTTCTTTACCGCCACTAAATTGGCGCCTGATTTATCGACGGAATATTCCGTCGCTAGTTCTTTCTCAGGGACGAAATTATTCCGTCGGTGAAAAGTTATTATTTTTTTATTTTCTTATTTATCAGCGACGGAATTATTCCGTCGGCGATTATAATATTTAATATTTAATTATTTTTAATTAATCAGCGACGAAATAATTCCGTCGGTAAAAATTAAATATTTTTTAATTGTTTTAAAATAAACCAGCGACGAAATATTTTCGTCGGTGATAAATTAATTTTTTTTTAATTAATCAGCGACGGAATTATTCCGTCGGTGATTTTAATATTTAATTTTTAATTATTTTTAATTAATCAGCGACGGAATAATTTCGTCGGTAAAAATTAAATATTTTTTAATTTTTTTTAAATAAACCAGCGACGGAATATTTTCGTCGGTGATTAATTAATTTTTTTTTAATTTATCAGCAACGGATATAATCCGTCGGTGATAAATGATTTTTTTTTTATTTATCAGCGACGAAAATATTCCGTCGGTGATTATAAAATTTAATTTTTAATTATTTTTAGAATTAATTAACAAAATAACTAATTGAAAGCATTAAAAAATTTAACTTAAACGTTAGAAAATTGACTGGAATTTCAAAAAACTAACTGAAATTTTGAAAAACTAACTGAAAACGTTAAAAAACTAACTGAAAACGTTAAAAAACTGACTGAAATTCTAAAAAAAACTAACTATAAACGTTAAAAAACTGACTGGAATTTCAAAAAACTAACTTAAAATGTTAAAAAACTGACTAAAAACGTTAATTGCCCAAGTTCTATTATTGTTGCAAGTACAATTATTACTTGCATGGTTGCACCCACCCATATTCCAGTTATTAATGCAAGCACCGGTAAAAAAAAAAACAAATCGTGTATAGAGTGTAGGGTTTAGGGTATAGTATATAGGGTATATAGTATATGGTATAGTATATAGGGTATAGGGTATAGGGTATATAGTATATGGTATAGGGTATATAGTGTATGGTATAAGGTATAGGGTATATAGTATATGGTATATGGTATAGGGTATATAGTATATGGTATAGGGTATATAGGGTATATGGTATATAGTATATGGTATAGGGTATATAGTATAGGGTATAGGGTATATAGTATATGGTATAGGGTATATATATAGTATAAGGTATAGGGTATATAGTATAGGGTATAGGGTATGTAGTATAGGGTATAGGGTATATAGTATATGGTATAGGGTATATAGTATAGGGTATAGGATATATAGTATAAGGTATAGGGTATATAGTATAGGGTATAAGGTATGTAGTGTATGGTATAGGGTATAGGGTATATAGTATATGGTATAGGGTATATAGTATAGGGTATAGGGTATATATATAGTATAGGGTATATAGTATATGGTATAGTATAGGGTATAGGGTATATAGTATATGGTATAGGGTATAGGGTATATAGTATAGGGTATAGGGTATAATATATAGGGTATAGGGTATATAGTATATGATATATGGTATATAGTATAGGGTATAGGGTATATAGTATATGGTATAGGGTATATAGTATAGGGGTTAGGGGTTAGGGTTTAGGGTTTAGGGTTTAGGGGTTAGGGTTTAGGGGTTAGGGGTTAGGGTTTAGGGTTTAAGGTTTAGGGTTTAGGGTATAGGGTATATAGTATATGGTATAGGGTATATAGTATAAGGGTTAGGGGTTAGGGTTTAGGGTTTAGGGTTTAGGGGTTAGGGTTTAGGGTTTAGGGTTTAGGGTATAATAATGGTGGTAGTTGTTGTGATAGGTGTATAGGGTATATAGTATATGGTATAAGCTATATAGTATAGGGTATATAGGGTATAAGGTATATAGTATATGGTATAGGATATAAAGTATAAGGTATATAGTATAGGGGTTAGGGGTTAGGATTTAGGGTTTAGGGTTTAGGGGTTAGAGTTTAGGGTTTTGGGTGTAGGGTTTAGGGTTTAGGTTCAGCGTTTAGGGGTTAGGGATATAGTGTTTAGGGTTTAGGGATATAATAATGGTGGTAGTGGTTGTGATAGAGGTATATGGTATATAGTATATGGTAGTAGTAATTGTGGTGGTAGTGGTGATAGTGGTGCGTGGTGGTGGTGGTAGTAGTGGTGGTAGTAGTAATAGTTGTGGTGGTATAGTAATGGTGGTAGTGGTAGTGATAGTAGTGCATGGTGGAGTGGTGGTGGTGGTAGTGGTGGAGTGTTGTACGTGGTGGTAGTAGGGGCGGAATAATTATGTCGGTGTTAATTAGATTTTTTAAAATTTGTTTAGCTCTATTTTTATTTTATTTTAATTTGTGATTTATTTATTTTTCAAAAATAATATTTATTGACTTATATTTATTTTTTGAGAGATATTTAAAATAATTTTATTTAAAATAATTTTCATGTTTTATATAAATAAAAATAATGATATTTATTAAATTAAAATTAATCAACACCAGCGACAGAATAATTCCGCCGCTAAAAAATAATCTACCGACGGAATTGTAATTCCGCCGCTAAATATTAATTCTAGCGGCGGAATTATTCCGTCGCTGGTGTTAAATATATATACTCATTTTCCAGGGATGCAATCGTTTACACGCCCTAATTTCCCTCTCTCTTTCCACTCTCTCTCTCTCTCTTCCCGGCGATCTCATCTCTATCTCTCTCTTCCCTCGCTCTCAGACCACCGCCGTCCACCCTCTCCACACCGCCACGAAGGTTCGCCGTCCGTCCACCTCTCCACCGTCTCCGCCTCGAAAAACAGTGATTGCCGTCTCACTCGCACACCGGAGTCCTCACTGTTGGAATATTTGTATTTGAGGTATGGAAGTTCATAGCTAATGACATTAGGGTATATTGGCTTGAACTGAATTGGAAAAGGGAAGGTAAATGACGTCGGAATTTCAGCTAGGAGCGCGACCGCGCTTATGCCGAGAGCAGCCGCGCTTAAGGGCCGAGAGGACGCCTGTAATTCCTGGAGCTTAGCGCGGTCGCGCTCCTTGCTAGAGCGGCCGCGCTTGTGACGGGATTTGACTTTTCCTGGGCCGATTTGGAGCAGGTTTTTAGGCTTAATTAAACCTAAAACCTAATATTTACCACAAGTATAAATACTCTTTTCCCTCAGCCGTTTTTGATACATGAATATTGAAGAGAAACACAATTCTCTTGTTTTTATTCATTGATCAATCACTCCCGTTCATAGAGATTCGTTCGTGAGATTCAAGGCGATTGAGATAGGACCGTCGGTGACTATCTACCTGTGTGCTGCTTTGTGGTACGTAGTCCGTGATCGTTTTATCCTCGGAGAAATTTGCCTGTACCTGAGTTGCACCAATTGGGGGCAATATTTTCTCTTAGGACAGTCTTCCTAAGGCGACTCGATCAAATCACGATAAGTTTTCTAACCGTTTGTTTTATTGTTTCTGTCTGTTTTCCTGATCCTGTTCCTTGGCTTTCGGTTTTGCTATTGGCTTAATTGGTACGTTTGACTTGATCAATAAAATCCCCTACTGTTGATTAAATTGTCTATTTAATCTGTGGTGCTTAATTTAATTTCCAACAGTCTAAGAGAAAATAATATTTTTATTTGATCATGTCTGGTGGTTCCTCTAGCTCTCCCTTTAAGTCCCTAGTTGACACCTCCGATCTTCCGGAGAAGTTTGGTGGTAAGAACTTCAAGCGTTGGTCTGAACGCATGAAGATCCGGGCCGTCAATTAAGGGTATGTCTCGGTATGCCGACATCTAAATGTCCCGCTCTGAATGGTGATGATCCAGTTAATGTGGCTGCTGTTAAACTGTGGAAGGAGCAGGACGATGTTGTTCGAGGATGCATTCTGTCAGCTTTGTCGAATGCACTCTTTGATGTTTATTGCTCTGCTCCTCTCACTGCTGCGTCATTGTGGGACTCGCTTTCCAAGAAGTACAGCACCGATGAATCCGGTGTGGAAAAGTACCAAGTGGGAAAGTTCCTGAATTATCACATGAGTGAGGGCAAGTCGGTTACCGATCAAGTGCACGAACTCCAAATCATTTTGCAATCACTCAAGGATGCTGACATGGGACTTCCTGATAAGTTCGCTGTCATGGCTATCATTGAGAAGTTTCCTCGATCTTGGGGGGAATTTGGTATGACCCTCAAGCATCGTACTGGAAGCTTGTCACTCAATGAGTTGATGAATGCAATTGCGATTCAGGAGGTGCATAACGGTAACCAACCGAGTGTACCTGTGGAGGCTGCCGCTAATATGATAAATCCCAGAAAAAGCAAGTTTAAAGGAAAAGGTGTGAAAACTTCTAAGGATAAAGAAAACCATGATAAACTTAAAGTTAAGAAAATAACTTTAGGAAGCCAAAAGCAAAACAGAATCTCTGGAATTGTGGAGAAGGTGGACACTTTTCTAGGGACTCGCCCGTCCAAGAAAGGAAAAGGACCACAAGCCTCTGCCGATGACCATCCCGCCGTCAACATGGTGTCGGGTCCGAAGGATTATGATGATCCCGACTCGACGCACCCGGAGTTGACGATCCGACCCGCAATGTTACAAAGTATGTAACTTCTTATCCCGAAATCTTTACCGTCTATGAACCCAACGAGTGGCTAGTTGACACCGGGGCAAATGTGCACGTTTGTGCCGATAAATTGCTATTTGTGTCTTACCACTCGAGCGTGGTAGATCGCTGACGATGGGGAACTCTAGTGCTGCAAAGGTGCTTGGGACTGGACGCGTGGACCTGAGGTTTCCTAATGGGCGCATTCTTACCTTGCATCGAGTGTATCACGTTCCTGACATTCGTCGCAACATTATTAGTGGTTCTAGTCTAGTTAGGGAAGGATTTGAGATTTCATTTAAGTGTAATAAGGTCATAATTTTGGATTCTGGTAGTTTTGTGGGGAAAGGTTATTCCTCGGATGGTTTATTTAAAATTAGAGTTGAAACTGATGTTTGTTCGCACAACAATAATTTTAGTTCTATTGATTATCCTGTTTCTTATTCCATTGAATCTTCAAATGTTTGGCATGGTCGTTTAGGACATATTAACTATGATTCTGTGAAAAGAATGATGAACTTAGATATTATTCCTAAACATGCTATTGATAAGAATTCTAAATGTCATGTATGTGTTGAAGCTAAATCTACAAAAGGTCCGTTTAAAACGGTTGTGAGAAATTCTGAAATTCTAGATTTAGTTCATACTGATATTTGTGAATTTAATGGTGTGTTGACCAAAGACAAAAAGAAATACTTTCTCACCTTTATTGATGATGCTAGTAAATACTGTTATGTCTATTTGCTTAATTCTAAGGATGAAGCATTAGATAAATTCATTATATTTAAGAACGGCGTAAACACAAACTGGCAAGAAACTTAAACGGTTAAGGTCTGATAGAGGAGGTGAATATGAGTCTAATCCCTTCATGTATTATTGCCAAGAAAACGGAATTGTACATGAAGAGACTCCTCCCTACACCCCTCAATCAAATGGTGTTGCAGAACGTAAGAATAGAACCCTTACTGATATGATTAACGCTTACTCATAAGTTCTGATTGCCCAAATATATGTGGGGAGAGGCTTAATACGGCTTGCCATATTCGAATAGAGTCCCTCCTAAGCATAGAAAGGAAAGTCCGTTTGAACTTTGGAGAGGTCGACAGTTAGCTTGAAACACTTAAAAGTGTGGGGGTGCCTTGCAAAGGTACTTGTACCTCGCACATAAAAGGAAAAAGCTTGGACCTAAAACCGTTGATGCTATCTTTATAGGTTATTACGAAACAAGTTATGCATTGAGATTTCTCATTATAAAATCTGAAATTTCGGCATGGATGTGAACTCTATAGTTGAGTTACGTGATGCAACATTTTTAGGATGTGTTTCCTATGAAGGACGGACTTCCTAAGGAATCTAACCCGACCACTAATTCTATTCCTGCTCAAGTAGAGGAGCTGACAAATGTGGGGGTTGATTCCAGTGCAACTCATTCTGACGATGAGATTGAACCAAGAAGGAGTAAAAGGGCAAGGACCACCAAGGACTTTGGAAATGATTTTATCACTTACAATGTCGAGGGTGATCCTCTAACCTTCAAAGCTGCTATGGCTACATCTGATGCCAAGCAGTGGAAGGATGCTGTTAAGAGTGAGATGGATTCTATTGTCTCTAATGGGACATGGGAATTGGTCGATCTCCCTCCTGGTTGTAGCACGATAGGGTGTAAGTGGGTCTTCAAAAGGAAATTGAAACCGGATGGAACCGTTGACAAGTTTAAGGCTAGGTTAGTGGCTAAGGGATTCAAGCAAATGGAGGGAATAGACTATTTCGATACCTATTCGCCAGTTGCTAGAATGACTACAATCCGAATGCTTATCGCATTGGCCTCTGTATATGATCTTCCTACCCATCAGATGGATGTTAAGACCGCCTTCTTGCATGGCGATCTTGAGGAAGAAATTTATATGGATCAACCTGAAGGTTTTGAGGCCCCTGGCAATGAGAGAAAGGTTTGTAAACTTGTTAAGTCCTTGTATGGACTGAAACAAGCCCCTAAGCAATGGCATGAGAAATTTGATAAAATTATCTCATCGTTTGGCTTTGTTACTAATGATTTTGATAAGTGTGTTTACAGCAAGAGTATTGGTGACAGTAGTATTGTCTTATGTCTGTATGTCGATGATATTCTGTTGTTTGGAACGGATATGAGGATAATTAGTACTACTAAGGAATTCTTGAAAAGTAAGTTCGAGATGAAGGATATGGGAGTAGCTAGTGTGATTCTTGGCCTGAAGTTGACTCGGTCAACTAGTGGCATAACCATATCGCAATCTCATTATACCGAAAGTGTAATTGAGAAATTTGGTTATAAGAATTGCAAAGTGGCTAAGACTCCATATGACCCTTCATCTGCTCTTACTAAGAATGAAAGTGGAGTACCGATGGCTCAGTTGAGATATTCTCAAATTATTGGAAGTTTGATGTATCTTGCCAATTGTACTAGACCGGATATATCCTATTCGGTGACTAGGTTGGTTAGATATACTCAATGTCCAAATAAAGCACATTGGGAAGCTCTTGATAGAGTTCTCAAGTACTTGAAGGGAACTATTTCCCTTGGGCTGCATTACGGTAGATACCCTTCGTTCTTGAAGGATATAGTGATGCAAGCCGGATTGCCTATAACTCAGGGAGTTATGGTTGTACGGGGTATGTTTTCACCTTAGGCGGAGCTGCGGTCGCTTGGAGGTCGACTCAAACAAACTCGTTGTCTAGGTCTACATTTGAGGCCGAATTAGTTGCTCTTGACACTACCGGTTTGGAAGCCGAATGGCTTCGAGGACTTATGTCCGAGTTGCCCATGGCCGCAAGCCCATGCCTGTTATCTCTCGTACATTGTGACAACACCGCCACAATTGAGAACCGAAAAGTGTCAAGTACAACCGTAAAACTAGGAGGCACATCCAAATTAGATTAAAATCTATAAGGGATCTAGTGTCTCGGAAGGTGATAGTGTTGATTATGTTGGTACCAAGGATAACACGGTGATCCTTTAACCAAAGGGCTTGAATTTGCTCTAGTTCAAAAATCTAGGTTGGGGATGGGGTCGAACCCCGTCTCGACTCAAACGCAGTAGCAACCCAATCTACCTGAGTGGAGATCCCACAAAGGAGATTCAATGTGGTAATAACAAGCTGTGGGGTGAGTCGGAGCACCAAATAATAGATTGACATGTTTCATGTCTGAGTCTATCCCCTGAATAGCCTAGAGGTGCTCATTGCTGCTAATTTAGTAAAAGTTTGGAACTTTGAATGGGATCAAGTCTTTTAGACAAGATGTTAGCAGTACATCTTCTGAGATGCCCAGCTAAGTGAGTGTTGTTGTTGGCCGCAACTAGAGGAATTTGGGTTATTCCTTGAAAGCACTCATGATAGAGGATCGGGACGTATGGCTTATAAGCGTCAAGTGTTCGATAGAGGGCCTATCATAGCTTTTGTTGTGTTTGTTACCAGCAAAGGCCTCTACATCCAAAGGCATCAGATTCAAGACACCCGTTCATCTGGTCCTGTGGAGGTTTGCGTTGGATAACATAGGTAGTGGTTCAAGCCGGAAGGTACCATTATTGAAAGCATGGCAATGGACAATCTGTACACGTCATATTTCTATGAACTTGTGGGGGATTGTTGGAATATTTGTATTTGAGGTATGGAAGTTCATAGCTAATGACATTAGGGTATATTGGCTTGAACTGAATTGGAAAAGGGAAGGTAAATGACGTCGGAATTTCAGCTAGGAGCGCGACCGCGCTTATGCCGAGAGCGGCCGCGCTTAAGGGCCGAGAGGACGCCTGTAATTCCTGGAGCTTAGCGCGGTCGCGCTCCTTGCTAGAGCGGCCGCGCTTGTGACGGGATTTGACTTTTCCTGGGCCGATTTGGAGCAGGTTTTTAGGCTTAATTAAACCTAAAACCTAATATTTACCACAAGTATAAATACTCTTTTCCCTCAGCCGTTTTTGATACATGAATATTGAAGAGAAACACAATTCTCTTGTTTTTATTCATTGATCAATCACTCCCGTTCATAGAGATTCGTTCGTGAGATTCAAGGCGATTGAGATAGGACCGCCGGTGACTATCTACCTGTGTGCTGCTTTGTGGTACGTAGTCCGTGATCGTTTTATCCTCGGAGAAATTTGCCTGTACCTGAGTTGCACCAATTGGGGGCAATATTTTCTCTTAGGACAGTCTTCCTAAGGCGACTCGATCAAATCACGATAAGTTTTCTAACCGTTTGTTTTATTGTTTCGTCTCCTGCTTTCCTGATCCTGTTCCTTGGCTTTCGATTTTGCTATTGGCTTAATTGGTACGTTTGACTTGATCAATAAAATCCCCTACTGTTGATTAAATTGTCTATTTAATCTGTGGTGCTTAATTTAATTTCCAACACTCACAGCCCCAGCTTCCACCATTGTTTCTCTCTCTTGCTCTAATCAAGGTAAATGTTTCTATTTCTTTCAAATACGTAGTTCTAATTCGAGAATAGGGTGTTAATTTGTTGTGAATGTGATTTCTTTTCTATAAATTGAGCCGTTGAATGTTGTTTCTAAGCTGGGTTTGCCTGAGAGGCTTGTTCAGTCTCTTGCTAATCGGGGAATTACTGAACTTTTCCCAATTCAAGTATACATTTTGTTTCCAGTTTTGTTTTTAATTTTTCGTAATTTTTTATCCTTGCAGGGTTTTAATTAATTACGAAAATGATTGTTTTTGATGTTAAGATTACGCTTAAAGACTATGTTGGCAAATTCCAAGCACTGGAAGCGTAACTTTCGCTCCACCGAAGCCATTTTGTTCTTCCAGTTCCAAGTTCAAGGCTCGGAATTGAGTTTCCAAACATGCCCAGTCATACCTGCAGTTTTGATTTCTCGAGCTGCTCCAATAGTCCTTGTTCCTATAGAGTTTCAAAAGCCATAGAACCAAAATGAGAAACTTGAACACAAGGAAAAATGATAGTTAATATTTTTGGTATAATCTGGCCCCTTAAAGGAAAATGCATGACTTTTTACTGTGGAAGGAAATAAAAATAAATAAAACAGTTACTATGTTAGCAAACTTAGCTAGGATCGATTCGTCTTATTAAAGATCTTGAATATTTGAAATTGCTTTAAAAAGTTTAGTTTCAAATCCCAGCTATGCCAAGAAAAGAACAATAATTTTGGTGTTTGCCATGCTTAATTTATAGGGTACGTACCTTCTTGTCCTTAACCGCTGATATGCCTTCATTTAGTTGATGCTCCAAGTGCTGCAACTCTTTATAGCTCAATCCTTCGAGCTCCTTTCCGATCATTCGCCTTTAATATCACAAATAATAGAAATCTACGTCGTTAGAAGATTAATAAGAAGTCTAAATCTTAGGTAATAACTTAATATCTGCGGAATGAGCAACTTATAATTTCACAGTGAAAAATAGTTACTTTTTGTAGCCTTGGAAAAGAATAAACTAACCGGTATATTTTTCGTATTCTTGCAACTTCAGCTTTCAAAGCATCAATCTCTGGCTGCTTTTCATGCTAACGAAAAAAACAAAAATGGAATAACACTATAAGAGCCTAGCTAAGAGGTTAAATACAATCTGACGAACAAAATGAAACTTAAAAATCCAATAGCGAAAATTTACCATGGTACAAGAAATGCGCAAACAAGTAATTATAATAACATTCTTTAAAGAAAAATTGACAAAAAGATGAAAGCCTATAGTGATTTTTCAGAAAAACATGATACCTCAGTCACATTCTCAATTGAAGGAAGCTCTGAAGAATCTGGATTCCTGTTGTACCTTGAAAGAATTTGCTCCATGCTTCACATTTATGTAGAAGAAATAAATAGTTTAGTTCAAGTGAAAAGGGATTAATTAATTTTACCAATGGCTAATGCATACTTGTTGAATTTGAAAAGGGATTGCCTGCCCCTATGAGGCAGCAGCAGATATAGAGATGTTTGGCTTGTTTTGAGGATTTTTCTAATCCTTTTTCTTTGCATTGTGATATTTTGATTCATATGACTTTCTAAGAAATTTGATCAGCCATGTGTATGTAATGTAATATACTTGAAAGCATTGTTGCTCCTTTGTTAGAAAATTTGTCCTAAAAATTTATTTACACATGCAGTTAATCGTGTTTGCTTGAGTTTCTTCTCGAATCCATAAAGCGATGTCACTGGGATAGTTCATCTTCCTAACATATACACTAGGACCGAGAGGTTTCTATGGCTTCTCTTTGGACCAAGAGGACTGGAGACAAAGTTCACCCTTTCCCTAGAGCAGTAAGTTAAAGAAGAAAAATTGAAGCCAAAAGAAACAATAGCTAGAGAAATAAATAACCGTACTCATAATCAACACAATTACCACCCATAACATGAATGGAAAAAATGGAAAATGTGATGTATATAAATTAAGTTACTAAATATCTAATTTTACTAATTTCAACACCAATCAATACATTAGATAAGTTACTAAATATCTAATTTTCAAGTCCTTTAGTCAAAGGGGGAGGAAGGGGGTGAATGTCTCAATAATGTAACATATTCAAATGCACACTGCCTTACTGGTTCTAGATTTCATTTTGGGGCGATTGACGGCATCGCGGACAGTGATGTATGTCGCCTACGTTTGAGCGCCTGATATCAATCCTGGCACCCTAGATGCACCTTAGGTCGGATCTTGTGTAAAGTCAAAGGGGGAGGGGGGTGAATGTCTAAAATTAGGAAGACTTGGATGGAAGTATTTTTAAGGAATTAGACTCCTAATCATTGTCTAAAATTAGGAAGAAAACTCTTAGTGGCACTGGTTGGTGGTTAACATCTTAAAATATAAACAAGATGAGAGCATTTCTCATCCACAGCTATCAAAATCCGTCCATCTTTCGTTTCGAAAGACAGAGCAAACAAGTTATCCACTGTTTGAGTAAAGGATTTTCTATTTAATAAGAGTTTTTTCAGTTTCACTGTCCGTATTGTATCTCAGGATCTCAAACATCACAACCATGTTTGTGACAGTGTCTGTTTTCTCTTCACTGGTGTTATACTGCTACCTTGTTTTTACTTGTGACCGTATAACACCAGTGAAGAGTAAAACAGGCACTGTCACAAACATGGTTGTGATGTTTGAGATCCTTAGAGAGAAGAGAACAGTGAAACTGGAAAAATTTCTTATTAAACAGAAAATCTTTTGCTCAGACAGTCGAGAACTTGTTTGCTCTGTCTTTCTTGGTCAACGATTGAATAGGGTTTTGATAGTTGTGGATGAGAAAGACTCTCATCTTGTTTATAAATGTTAATTTAATTCATCATTGTAAAATTATATATTTTACAACAAAGAATTAAATATTAATATTTAAAATTATTCACAATAGTAATAATTTAGGTCTATCCAAAAGCCGAAATTTCTTTATTTTCGATTATAAAGCAAGTAGACAAAGTGATATTTGCATTTCATATAATCATGCATTTCGGGATGGGATAGGTTTATAAAACACAGGCACTTAAAGGATAGAGTAGGTATTGATTCCAGGTCAACAAGTGTTGAATTTTAACTACCTAACCAACTAAGCTGCCTGAAACATAGATTAATAAAGTGCACAATAATTGTATTGCTATAACAAGAGATAAAAATAAATTAGTAAATGTTCCGACTTAATTAGGTTTCATGCTGGATTAAAGCTGGTTGGAAGCATATACTGTTTGCTTAATAATTATATTGCTAAAGAATTGTAAAATTTGAAACCTATATGACAATTAATTTGTATAAAGTTATATCTAGGGGCGTAAGTGGTTAGGTAGGGACACCATTATCCTTTAGTTTAGTTTGAACTAGAGCTCAAGATTTGTTGATACTATGAAGCCAACCCCAATTCTAAACCTAATTTTAAATATTAACAATTTACAATTATTCACAATATTAATAGGTAAAAAATCCCAGCAGCCCCAATTTAAGGCAACATGGAGCATTACAATGGAGAAATTGTTTCCCGAGAGTATCAATTTCAACAAGACATTCTTGAAATCTCGCACTTTCACCAAAAACAACACCAGAAACTTATTGATAGGAGGTATAGCATGCCATGCATCTGGTCTCTAAAAGATTGGAAATTGATTGGGATCTGCTCCGAGCTGCTTCGTGCTTTTGGGATTCGGAGCGACATGTGTTCACCCTATCGTACAAAGATCTGATGCCAACGATGGAGGATTTCCGAGCACTGACTGGTGTGGTTGAGTCGAGGACTGTGGCATTTCCGCGAGACAGACGATCAGTTACGGAGCAACTATCTGAATTCTTGGGATTATCAGCAGATTGGGTATCGGATATTATCGTGGACGATAGATTCATAGACTCGACTCATATAGCCAGATTGAGTCGGACCAGCCCCAGTCTGTTTGATGTATCCACTTCCTTAGATATATTCATGTTGCTCATTCTGTCTGCGCACTACTTCTGCGGCTACATCGGAGTGTGTCCAGCTACGCTGTTAGAGATCATCAGGCAGCTGAGAGGTGATTGAGGAGTTAACATCCGACATAATCAATCTGGACAGGGAGCGATGGACATCATTCCACTGTTGCTAGCGGAGACATACCACAGCATTGATAGATTAGCTGGAGGATATGAGTACATGGGTTCAGGCAGCCCCAGATTACTATCATTGTGGCTGTATGAGAGATTGCGCTTGATCTCACCACTGCCAGAGGGGCAGACGGCATTACCTTGGGAGACTGGACAGCGCAGGATATTAAGGGATGCCGCTACTGAGAGTTGGCATAGAAGGTTGGCCTTGGCCCGATATGAGACCGCAAACCTATACTATTAGATTCCGGCATGGGGATTGCACACTATAAGAGATATTTAGGACGAGTCAGTGATTGTCCGACTTTCGGGACTACATATATTATCCTTTTGTATTCCATCTCTAGTGAGCAGACAGTACGGATACCCGCAGCAGACCATTCGGACTTTGAGAGAGCAGTTGACGACTAATACCATGCCGATGATTATGACTGAGCCTCAGACTAGACAGTTCTTTGGCAGAGCATTTCTAGAGGGTTTATAAGAGGGTTGAAGGGGTTTATTGAATTTGCTAAATCAAATCCCAGTCACATGAATGATGGTAAGATTACGTGTCCATGCACCAAGTGTTGTAACACCAAGTATCACAGCTTGATCGATACTCAGAAACATCTTTTGTGTAACGGGTTTGATGTTGGGTACAAACGGTGGACTCGTCATGGTGAGCAAAATCTTACTCTTGTTGGTTTCAAATCCCAGTCACATGAATGATGGTAAGATTATCTGCTCTGATGGTTTCAATCCGTTTGGTCCTGGGGCAAAATCTTACTCTTGTTGGCCGGTTATAGCCACTGTCTACAATCTTCCCCCTGGTTGTGTATGAGTGATCCCTACATGTTCTTGTCGTTATTCATCCCCGGACCAAACAGCCCTGGAAGGAACATTGACATCTATTTTCGACCTTTGATGAACGAATTGAAACAACTTTGGGAGGATGGGGTCGAAACGTGGGATGCTTTCAAGCGAGAGAATTTCAGCATGAAGGCTGCGTTGATGTGGACAGTTAATGACTTCCCTACATATGGGATGTTATCGGGTTGGAGCACCCACGGGAAGTTGGCCTGTCCGTATTGTATGAGTGACACAAAGTCTTTCACGCTCAAGCACTCTGGAAAACCATGTTGGTTCGATTGCCATAGACAATTTCTTCCGGAGGACCACCCATTCAGGACCCATAAGAATGCGTTTAAAAAGAACAAGATTGACCATGATGAGGCCTCGATTCGTTTAAGTGGTGACACGGTCAATGGGGAGGTATCTAGATTGCCCGATCCTCGGTGGGGGAAAAAGTTTTCGAAGACCAAAATACAAGGGTTTGGGACTTCCCGTAACTGGACCAAGAGGAGTATATTCTGGGAGCTGCCATACTAGAAAACAAATCTCATTCGACATAACCTTGACGTGATGCACATTGAGAAGAATGTATTCGATAATATTTTTAACACGTTGATGGATTTCAAGGCAACAACTAAAGACACAGATAAAGGTCGAATGGACCTTAAGGAAATCTGTAAGCGGCCGGCCTTAGAGATGGCATACGTCAATGGTAAACCAGATAGACCGGTGGCTCAATACGTGCTTACAAAGGAAAACAAACTCCTCCTCCTGAAATGGCTCAAGGATTTAGAGCTTCCAGATGGTTACGCATCTAACATTGGTAACTGTGTCAATGTAGAAGAGGGGAAAGTGCAGGGTTTGAAGAGTCACGATTGCCACGTTTTGCTGGATAGACTACTTCTGATTGCTCTCAAGGGTCTCTTGCCTGACAATATCTGGGTAGCGTTAACAGAGTTAAGTAAGTTTTTTCCGAGAGTTAACATCGACCACACTGCGTGTTGATCACATGAAAAAGCTTGAGGAGAGCATCGTAGTGACTTTGTGCAAACTTGAGAAGATATTTCCTCCTTCATTCTTTGATTCTATGGAGAATTTACCGGTCCACTTGGCACACGAAGCTAGAGTCGGTGGTCTAGTTCAATACAGATGGATGTATCCATTTGAGAGGTAATTGAATTTATTCTATTTCTAAATAATTTGAGCGTTAACAATATACCTTCTTTAACATTATTTATGTTTTAATCTACGAATGACTTTTAGGTATCTAGGCCAATTGAAAAGGAAGATGAGCAATAGGGCCATGGTCGAGGCCTCAATTTCAGAGGCTGTTATTATATATGAGATTGTTGCCTTTGTCGGAACATATTTTCCTCCTGATGTTGATATGATATTGACTAGGGTTGGCCGCAATTACGATGGTGGTCCATCTAATGGAAACATCTCTGTATTTTCATCCCCTGGTCGGTTCCTCGGCAAACGGGTTGGTACGCGTATGTTAACCGCTAAAGAGTTTGCCGCGGTCTCACTCTATGTTCTTATTAAGTGTGACGAGGTTGAGGAATATATCAAGTAAGTCATTGATGTTATGTTTACACCTCATCGATTAAATTATGCATGTTTAATTACCTGCATATGAAATGCCTTGTTTAACCCTATTGCAGAATGTTTGAAGATTTATCTCCAGAACTCATCGCAACTAGGACAGACAGAGAATTTCCAAACTGGATAAGGAAATATGTAAATATTTCGTTTTATTCAAATTTATTCTATACACTTTTTTAAACATTCAATCTTAAAATTGTATTAAATTGGTTACATATTGTCTTATAGATAGCTGAACATCCGGGTAATGCCAAAGCTGCGAGATTAAGACATTTAGCAGGAACTTCGTACTTGAACGTTAATTTATAAAATGGTTATTTCGTGAATGGCTATGTGTTTTATACTAAAGATTATGGGGGCTCTAAATTAACGTGGAACGGTATGAAGCTTAAAGGAAACCTTGATTATTATGGCGTCCTGAAAGAAGTAGTCGAGGTGGAGTATTTGGGTAGAAATAATCTTGTCTTGTTCAATTGTGATTGGCGAGATGCTGTGCGAGGTGTTAAGAAGCACGCCATATTTGACCTCGTCGATGTAATGGACTCGTCCAGACATAATGGCGACGACGTCTTCATCTTAGCATCTCAAGCACAACAGGTATACATGACTCTCGGCGACCCGACGGATGGTGGGCTGTCTGGAAGACCAAGGCTAGGAGCATGATTGACAACCTACCCTCGTCGACAACTACAAAGTCGTCATTAGAAACACCATATCAAGAGGATGAAATGCCAGTGCCACCTAACGTTACATCAGCTAATCATCCATTAGATGATGTCACTCATATTCTTCAAAATGTTGATGAACCTGAGGAGGATTTCTTACCAGTGAATTTACCACCTCCTCCGCCTCGTTCAGGTCATCTCGCGCACATTGAAATTGATGAATCGGAGGAAGAGGAAGAGGAAGAGGACGTCGAACCCGAGTTTGATTCATCATAGTCCAAAGACGAAGATGAAGAACTTGAGTTTTGTAGTAATTCAGAGTCCAGTGATGATGATGGGGACGAAGATTAATAATAGTTTAAAGTTTTATATGTATTGTGAATGCTTTAGATTATTAGAATTTTAAAGTTTTATATGTATTGTGAATGCTTTAGATTATTAGAACTTTTAAATTTTATGTGTATTGTGAATGCTTTAGATTATTAAAATTTGTCAACGATTGTTTTAGTTTATTTGGTGAGTGTGCTCTATCAAAAATATAACACGATGAATTGGATTAAAATTGAATTGAATTGAAATAATGTGAGCGAGAAACATACCTCTTCCTCGTGACCTATGAGTGGACAGCTTAATTGATACTCTGTGGGTATCAATTAAGCTGTCGACTCATAGATCACGAGGACGGGAAAGATTTCTCGCACACATTATTTCAAATCAATTCAATTTTATTTTTAATCCAATCCATCGTGTTAATTTTTGTTTTTTCTTGAACATTTAATCTCAAGGAGCTATATGTATTGTGAATATATTATTTCCTATTGTTAAAGTTGTATATTTTAATATTTTTAGTTTATTTAGATATGAGTTCTAGTAGAGCGGGCAGGAAGACCCGTCCCGTGTACACATCTATTACTGGGACGCAACAGCCTCCGATCCAAGACAAAAAGTGCTATCGCATCGATGATGTCGACCCTACACTTAGTAGTACCAGCTCCACCTCTGGGGCCGATACTCCTACTCCTGTCGATTCTGAGGGGAGGATATATCTCTAGATATCGCCACTTTATGAGCAGTAAGTAACTCTTCATTAATTTGATATAAGTTGGTTCCTTTTTGTTTTATATATAATTAATTATTTAAGTTAAAATGTTATTGTATAAATATACTTGGCAGGTTTGTAGGTGGATACCCTACCCCAGGGACAAAGATTGGGCAGTATTGGCGGTCTCGGGTCATGGCAGAGTTTTGGCCCAACTGGAAATCATTGCCACTGGAGGAGAAGGAGAATGCTTGGGAGGAGTTTAAGGTAATGTGTTAATGGTTTTTTATTTAAAACTTAAATAAATGTTATAATTAATAATGATTATACTCTTTTAGTTTTGTAATGTTATCATTATATGTTGTAGGGGAAATTTATATGGACGCCGGATATCGACGAGGCGTCGGCTAAATATGTTTTCAAGAAACAGTGTGCTAAGTTATTTCGGGATCATATTGGTAACATATTTATCTATCCTTAATTAGTTTAATTAACAATGATTATACTCTTTTAATTTTATAATGTTATCATTATATGTTTACGAGATATTCATATTTTTATAGGTATGACGAAGTCTAAATTTTATATTAAGCGGCTCGAGGCGAGATTAGCACCCTTGACACCTCCTTGGATGACCGAGGAGGTGTTTTGTAGCTTTTGCGAACATTGGTCGTCGGATGGGGCGAGAGCTATCGCCGAACAGGCTAAGGCAAATAGAGCAGGCTCCACGGGGTCGACGACAAAGCATACGATGGGGACGATACCAGTCGGCGAGCATCACTACCGTATGGTATGTATGTTAGTTTAAATGTAGTGTATGCATGCTTTTAAATCAGTTTATGTACGTATGTTAGCTGGGAGCCATGTTGATGCTATGAAATCCATGATTTTAGTGTAAATGTAGTGTATGTTTTCTTTTCTAAGATTATTCCTAAATCCTAATGAATTAAGTAAATATTATACTCACAACTTTAGTGATTAAAGAGAACATTTTTTTATCATAAGGATAATACGGGAAGCTAAATGTTGCATTTATACAATTTCAAAATAATAATCTCGCTTATTTTATTTATAGGAAAAGGAACATGGCCCGGATGTCAGTTTTTTGGATGTTTTCGTTAGCACCCATGTTCGAACTCCTACATCGCCCGATCAAACTCCGCAATGGGTTAACGATCGCTCTGCATTGGCCTTTGTAAGTAAACTATCATTAAATGACTTGATTTTGAATATGTAAATTTATTTATGTACATTACATTGTGTATATGATTATAATTGTTTTTTTTTATTTTGACAGAGTACATATCAAGCCGCCGTTGTTCCCGAAGGTACGCCTCCCGGCCAGCCCGTTCCCTTCGTGCTTGATGTTTGGCGCTCGGTCACCTCGGATGGACATCCAAAGAGAGGAGACCGAGTGTTAGGGATGGGGGATTACGGGCGGCAATGCCCATCGACGTCGACTGGTCGTCGGCCAAATCTTTTCACGCCCGAGACTCGGTATAAAGATCCGAGGATCGACACTCTGGAGGCTGAGTTGGCTGAGGAGAGACGCGTGGGTGCAGAGACTAGGGCACAGCTTTTGGGCGCTTTGGAGGCTCAGAAGCAGCATCTGGCGGAGAATGATCGAAAATTTGCGATGTTGATAGCCCATATGCAGAATCAGCAGCAGGGTAATAATTTCCAGCCTCCCCAATTCCCCCCGAGTTGATTTCGTACTACTTTATACTTTTTTGTAGTAACATTTGTGATATTTGTTTGTAATAACATTTTGGGTACTGGGATTCCCCCGCCTCCCCACCGATTTAGTACCACGGAGCCCCACCCCTATTCTATTTGGTACGAGATCCCCCCCCCCCATTTGGTACACTGATATTTGGTTTTTTAGATCCCCCCTATCTATTGAATTGTTATATCGGGTACAAAAAAAATTGGTAAATTTGATATTTTAATTTTTAATTTTATTTTATTTCATTATCAGCGACGGAAATTTCCGTCGCTGTATTAATTAATTTTAATTAAATTTTTATTCCAGCGACGAAAATTTCCGCTGATATGTCAATTTATTTTAATTAAAATTTTATTTTCACCTGCAGAATATTCCGTCGCTGGAATAAAAATTTATTTAAATTAAATTAAAATAGCGACGGAAATTACCGTCGCTGGATTAATTTAATTTAATTAAATTTTTATTTCAGTGACGGAATATTCCGCCGGTGAAAATAAAAATTAATTAAATTAAATTATCTCAGCGACGGAAATTTCCGCCGCTGAATTAATTCATTTTAATTAAATTTTTATTTCCCCGGCGGAATATTCCGTCGCTGATATAAAAAATTAATTAAAATGAATTAATTCAGCGGCGAAAATTTCCGTCGCTAATATCAAAAGATCACCGACGGAAATAATTCCGTCTGTAAAATCAAAGGTTTATCGGCGGAATTTGGTCCGTCGGACCACTGCGGCGGGATGATAGCGGCGGATCACCGACGGAATTTTTCCGTCGGTGTTGAAATTTAACGATGGAATTTTGATTTTTGCGGCGGAAATTTTCGCCGCTAAAACATGTTTTTCTGGTAATGGTAGGTTAGTCAATAAAATAAACTAAATATACTAAAGAGATATTTACAAATATATTCTAAAAATAAGAAATATAAAAATTCTAATAATTAGAAATCATCATTGGTAAAATCGCGTGAAAACTCACCCTTACCCATATAGTTTGCCAGTTTTTCTTTTAACTGTTCTAACACCTTTCTTTCTGTCCATTTGATTTTTTTATTAAGAAATTTAAATTATTTTGGAATTTTTCGTAAATAAATTATTACTCATTGTACATAAAATAGTACTCCTGCTAATTCCTAACTACTCCCTCCGTTCATAAATGTTTGTCCCATTTGACTTTTCAAACATTTTAATTTAGTGATTTTGAAGCTTTAATTTTGGTTATTTTTACGAATGCTTTGAAAATTATTAATAATATACACCGCCGTTATGTAATACTTCGTCCCTAAATGTTATAAGTTTTGAAAATTTAGTGATTTTGAAGCTTTAATTTTGGAAATGAGACTAATTTTTTGAAACAAAGAAAAAAGAAAAATGGGACAAACATTTAGGGACGGAGGGAGTATTACATTCATCGTTCATTAGCATTGAGTTAAAAATAAAAGGTATGCAAAATGTGGTAAGAATACTAATCGCTGTTTCATGTAATGACACAAGTTTTAGCAATCGAAAGTCATTTGAGGGGGATAAATGGACTTTTTTCTCAAATAATTTATTTTTAAAATTATATTTCCCAAAATGAAAATTTTTAGAAAGTATTAACTAAACTCTGACCACTTTTTTTTTTAACTCGTCACTTCAAGTAGCGATTTTATAAATTTTCACTTAAACTCGTTACTTCGATTAGCGAGTTTTATTTTCCTATTTTTTTATTACAAAAATAATTTTGAGAAATTGATGAAAATTTTAATAAAAATAAACTCGCTACTTATAATAACGAGTTTAAGTTAATTTGATAACATTCTTTACTTAAATCATTTTTAGATTAACCTTAATTTGCTAATGATAATAGCAGTTTAGTCAAATTAAATTTGTTACTCCCATTAGCGAGTTTACTGTAACTTTATTTCAACATAAAAAATTCAGTTTATAGCCCAACTTTATAACAAAATTCTACCAAAAACTGTGAGAAAGCAAACACATTTAATCTTTACCAAACACATTTCAACACCTTTGACAAATAAATACATTCAACAACACACAAATAATACAAAATATGATTAAATGACTACAACCCGGCCACATAGGAAATGTATCAAATGTTCATTTAGGAATATTTTTTTCCTACGCTTGTATGTTTTTTCTTTAGCTACATATTTTTCCTCAACTGACGTAACACAATCACCACGTGTATCGTGGTCCTGTGTGATACGAGGTGGCTGATCAAATGATAAATGAGTACTATCTACATGTGTAACCTCACCTTGTGCATCTATCACTCTCTGAGTCTCAGGATGTGATTGGGTTTCGAGATGTGTAAGTATCTGTTACTCTAGCAGAGTCTCGGGATGTGCATCTGGCATTAATGGAGTCTCGGGAAGTGTATTTATTTGAGTCTCTACCCGAGCCTCCTGCTCCTGCTCCAGTTGTCGCTCTTGGTCAGTGCCGAATTCAGAAATTTTTGTAAAGGGGGTAGAACTTACTTTGAAGATAATTAATATAATTAATGTATACAAATTTAGGATGCAAGGGAGTCAAAAAATAATTTAATGCAATTTTTTTTCAAAATTAAGGAGATCAAAATGTATAAATCCATCATTTTTATTAGTAAAAAGTTATTTTCTGAAAAGTTGATGATACAAAATTGAAATATTCTAAAATTTAAGGGGGTCGTGACCCACTTGTAGCAAATGTGGCTTCATCACTGCTTTTGGTCCTTCTCTTACTCATCCGCTAAGTGTTGACCAGATTGCCTCGATCTCTGTGGCGCTCCCTGCACGCGACGACATTGAGGCCGATTTAGGAAATTTGTAAAATATCTTATATTTTGTCCATCCGTAAAATATCTTATCATAAAACAAATAAATGGTCATTGCATTTTGTTCTAGGTGCGATAGGAAATCTTTTTAACTAAAAAATTCGAGACATAATTATATGTGTCATTTTTTGTATCAAATGTGATTTAACGATTACAAATTATTAGGATTGATATAAGCATTACATTATATTATCGTTGATAAATAACCGTTGAATAATGTATAATACTCCCTCCGTCCCGATTGAAATGTCCCAAAAGTAGTATTGCACGGGAATTAAGGAATGAATATAGAGTACTCCCTCCGTCCCATTACAAACCACAAACTTTCCTTTTTGGTCGTCCCATTACAAACCACAAACTTCCTAAAATGGAAAGGAATCTTTACTATTCCCTCCACTCATTCTCTCTCCTACATTATTTTAATACTCACAACACCATTATAATTCACTATTCCCTCCACTATAATTCACTTTTCCTTAATTCCCGTGTCTACAGTAAATTTCCCATTACTAATGGGACGGAGGGAGTATATAATACAAAAAGTGTATAGTGAAATAAATGTTGTGAGTATGAAAAGTGATGTAGGAAAGAGAAAGTGGGATAGGAAATAGTTAGTGGATATTTATTTTGAGTATGACAAGTGGGTCCCACAAATAAAAAAGTATTAAAAAATTTTTCTTTTTTGAATTGTGACATTTTAAATAGGACACCAAAAAAGAAAAATTGAGACACTTCAATTGAGACGGAGGTAATAATACACAATTTAATACTCCCTCCGTCCCATAGAACTTTACTCCTTTACTGTTGAGAACGGAAAATAAGGAATAATGTTATTAAAGTAGGTATTGTGAGTGGGAGGAGAGAGAATGAGTGGAGAGAATAGTAAATTTGAAAAGTGTTGTGAGTATGATAAGTGGATCCCATAAATAAAAAAGTATTAAAAAATTTCCTTTTTAAGAAAGTGAAATTTTAAAGTCAGACATCCAAAATAATAAAAGGAGTAATGTTTTATGGAAGGAGGGAGTACATAAAAGCATAAAAGCGATACACAGGTAATTGATACACAGGTAATCTGGTAAAGAAATTCACAAAGCAAATCTAAATCTAGGAGATCTGAGTGACAACTAACTAACTAACTCTACATATCCAGCGGGAAAAGAGTGGTGGGGATCCATCAAAGGCGGGGGAAAATCTTTGACTTTTCTGTCCCATTGATCAACTTAACATTAATTTCCAGCGTAATCCCACACACATTTAATGCCCCCACATTCACATTTATCATAGTCAACCACTTTCTGTCCCGTTTTGGATAACTCTATACTCCTTCCGTTTCATCCAATTTAAAACATTCACTCCCGATACAAAAATTAAGAAATACTATTATAATATTAGGAAAAAGAATGAGTGGAGGATGTGTTGTGAGTGTGAAAAATTAAATAGGAGAGAAAATGAGTGGAATAAATAGTGATGGGATTATTGTTGTGAGTATGACAAGTGAGTCCCATTTAATATAAAAGTAATATAAACTTTTCATTTTGGGCCGTCCTAAGTCAGGTGGGACACCCAAAAGGGCAAAACGTCATAAGTCGGACGGGACGGAGGGAGTATATATAAAAGGAGGATAGTCTTGGAGCCAAAAACCAGGGATATTTTCGTAATTTCACGCGGTGGCGAAATTGCAATAAACAAGCCGGATGAGACACGTGTTATGCTTGGACTGGGCGCGTGTACGCGTGACGGTTTTTTTTTTTTTTTTTTTTTTTTTTTTTTTTAAAGCGACAAATGGCACAATCTGATTGGATGGTTTATTTTCCGATTTTTATTTTTCCTCCACTTTTTTCGACCTCAATTATTTTATAAAAAAAAAATTTTTTAAATATTTTTACACCAAAATTCATAATTTTTTTCCTCTTTAATTAGAGACTAATTTTATTTAATTTGGACACAAAAAAACCACTCTTTTTTAAATATAAATTTCTTTATTATCCTTTCTTTATTTTTCTTTTTAATTTTTCAATATCTTTTTTTAAAAAAAAAATTAATTAAGTGTGAAGTATATTTTTTTATTATAAATGATGATAATAATAATCATAATTTTACTTTTTAAATATAAATTATTATTTGTAATGTTAGTTCCTTCGTTTCAAAATTTGACATTAATTTTTTACACATATTAAGTAATATTGTATAAAATATTCCTTGGGAGAAATATATTAATTTATTTTTTTACCCGAAGTAATATTATTTTGTAAAAATTAATGTTTATAATGTTTGCGTCTTCGTGTCAGAAAATAAATATTAATTTTTTAGACAAGTCAATTCATTGATTATGGGATGAAAGTAGTATTAATTATGGGATGAAAGTAATATTCATTTTTGAATTGAAAGAATTTTTTTTCTTACAAAGTAGAATTTTTTTATATGTCAAAAAAAAAAAATGAACATTGCTTCTTTCATCTCAATAAACATTTTAAAAATAATACTATTTTATTCGTCTAAAAAATTAATGTAATATTTTTAGACGAAGACTCTAACATTACAAACATTAATTGCAGAGGCGAATGAAGTAGTATTATTTTTTAAAATATTCATTGCGATGAAGGAAATAATGCTCATTTTTTTTGGAAAAAAAATTGTTGTCTTATTTTTGGGTTAATCATTTCGAATCGAAAGTAATATTCATTTTTTAAATATTGTAATATTAGTGCATTCGTTTCAAAATATGACATTACTTTCTTAAACAACTTAAGTAATATTTTATAAAATATTCATGGGAATGAAGATGGTATTTTATTTTTTTAGCCGAAGTAGTAATATTTTGTAAAAATTAATCTTTATAATGTTTGTGTCTTCGTGTGTAAAAAAATAATAACTATTTTTTGAGACAAGTAAATTCCTTGTGGCAAAGGAACCAATTTTCTTTTGCTAGAGAAAGTAGTTTTCATTATGGGACGAACGTAATATTCATTTTTGAATTTAAGTTATTTTTTTTTCTTACAAAGTAGAATTTTTTTATATGTCAAAGAGAAATTAACATTGATTCATTTGGCTCAATGAACATTTAAAAAAAAATAATACTACGTTATTCGCCTAAAAAATTAATGTCATATTTTGAGACGAATGCACTAACATTACAAACATTAATTGCAGATGCGAATGAAGTAGTATTAGTTTTTAAAATATTCATTGGGATGAAGGGAATAATGATCAATTTTTTTGATAAAAAATGTTGTATTATCTTTGGGTTATTCATTTTGAATCGAAAGTAATAATGAAAACTAAAATAAATAAAACTAGAAGGAAAAATTATATTTTTCGTCTCAAGTCAACTTTTAAAAATGTCATTATACAAAAAAACTTATTTTTTTCATTTCAAAAATGAATATTACTTTCAACTCAAAATAAATCACCAAAAAATAATACTACTTTTTTTTTATCAAAAAATTGCATTATTATGTGCTTTAACTAGAAGGGAAAATTATATTTCCCATCTCAAGTAACTAAAATTTTTGAAGTAGCGAAATCAAATTACTTTTTTTGGCCCAATTCTAGGAAAATAATGTTAGTATGTGCTTTAACTTGATTTTGCCCTATTTCAAGAATTTTGTAAGTAAAAAACGGGTTGATAAAATTTTTGAATCCCTCCTAAGCCCGCATTGATCCGCTTCTAATGAAAAGAGTTTGGAAATGTTTTCTTTTAAATCGGGTTGGATTGGGGTGGATTTGGGATTAGCTCGAACCGTCCCCTTTAACCCGAACCCGCATAGTATTCATCTTTTTTTTAGAATAAATTTTAAATATTGATAATATTTGTATATTATTATTTATGTATTTGTTTATAGTTTATTGTATTTTCTTATTTTTCTATGTCATATTATTCATCTCTACATTTATAAGGAAATAAAGAGAAAAAATATCATTGTATAATAGAAATATTAATAATTTTTTCTTCAACTTTTGTCCAATTTTAAACGTTAAATTTTTTTTTGTATAATAGAAATATTAAAGAAATATGTAAAAATCAAACGGGGATGTAGAAGTTGAATACGGTTCAAGAACAAAATAAGTTCTCAAAAATCAAAATCGATGATACTTGAAAATTCCATTTCATGTAATTTGTTTGTTTGGAGAATCACTATAGTCAAGAGTTATGAATTGCAGTTGAAGAGAAAGATGTGAAGACTTATAACTAGATTGATTACGCTTTCCCAATCGTTGGCGAACCTAAGTGATACTGTGGGCAAATTACGCACATATCACGTTCAATACACAATAAATATGTTTTACATGAAAAATATGAGTTCAATTCCATAGCATTGAAAAATGGCTGTCAAATGTGATTATTATTGAATATAATGGGAATTTACGTATAAAACACGCTTCGTACAAACTAACTATTCCTTAAGAGTGCGTCTGCTGAGAAACGCGTTTCTCCATAACTATGGAGAAACGTGTTTTTCATAGCCAGAAGCTTTACATTTGATAACCAGAAAAAAAAAACCCAAGGCCAAGACCAAAAGCTTCTGGATATCCAGAAGCTTTGCATTTGATAGCCAGAAGCTTTGCAGTTGATATCCAGAAGCTTTGTATTTGATAGCCAGAAGGATGTGAAATGTATATCCAGAAAAAAAAAACCCAAGGCCAAGACCAAAAGCTTCTGGATATCCAGAAGCTTTGCATTTGATAGCCAGAAGCTTTGCAGTTGATATCCAGAAGCTTTGTATTTGATAGCCGAAGGATGTGAAATGTATATCCGTAAACCGTTAGGTGCATATCCGAAAACCGTTAGGTGCATATCCGTAAATGTGTTAGGGCATATCCAGAAATTGCTATTGAAGGTTTTCGGATATCCGAAACCTTCAAATGTATATCCAGAAACATTTTGAAGGTTTCTGGATATTCATTTGAAGGTTTCTGGATATCACTTTCATAGGTTTCTGGCTATCTAGCTCATTGTCGCGCGACATGTCGGGACCCGTTTCTCCATAACTTATGGAGAAACGCGTTTCTCCCTAGATTTTGTGATTCCTTAAATATATATTTCTTTTAGTGACATTCAATCTGATATTTGTATTAATAATATACTTTTCAAAAAAGTGTTTTACAATGTACACAAACATTTCTATTTCCTGTTATATTTGTATGAATTTTCGTCAATATGTGTTAATAGCTATCCGTGCATCGCACGGGAGTACTGCTAGTTATTAGTAATTTTACAACAACTTTTTATAAATAAGCATGTTGCATGCTCCTTCCGTCCCAAAATTATATAGACTTTTTGGTTTGACATGAAGATTAAGGTAAAAGTTGATAAAGATAATGTGTTGTGAGTGTAAAAGTAAAATAAGAGAAAGAATGAGTGGAGAGAATAGTAAATTTAAAAATTATTGTGAATAGAGAAAAGTCGGTCCCATTTCTATTTTAGAAAAATATAAATTATTGTGGGACGACCAAAATAGAAAATTTTATAGATTATCGTGGAAGGAGGGAGTATACACATCAACCAAACGTTTAACAATTATTCTACCTAAGAAAAACAATAAAATATAATAAAAAAGATAATCTAATTCTTGTTTCAAATCGGTTTCAAATTAGTAGGTGTGTATACATACAAATTTAATTAGCATGTGAAATTGGTCTGAACACAGTTGGATGTATCTATAGTATAAATGGCACCGGTATTATTAACAGTGCCAAATTAATTTTTTTCATTTTGTTCTCATTTAGTTGTTCCTTTTCCATTTTGCCCCTTTTTTTAAAAAAAAAAAAAAAACCACGTGTCCTTGAACACGGGCTTTTACTATGTACTACTGATAGGCTTTATCGCAACACCTACAAATTACTACAAGGACTCCTAAAAATGTAGATAGTGAAAGTCTAGGATCGATCTCGGGGAACAATTATTTGTTTGTGTAATAGTCACAGAGCAGTTTAGGGGGTTTGATTAATTTGATTGTAATTAAACTAAAGCAAGAAAATAGAGTTGTAGACAATAATTTAAAGAACACCTTGGATAAATAAAACTATCACTGTTTATCAATCAATATCATTGGTTCATTCTTTCAGTTCTTCCCTTAATCACTTGATCACGAGATGTAAAATCTCTATCTCTTCTTTGATAGTAGTTAATAGCGGTGACACGCTCAACTAGAAACCCTAATTGATAAATAAAATCTAGCCGACACGATCAAGATTCTAAATATTAATTGATGAAATTCTAAGAGATGAAGATCAAGAAATTATTCTATTCTTTTTCAAATAGAAGATAAAGCTAATTTTACCCTACTCACAATTCAAGATGGCACATATAAGAATTATGAAATTGCTACAATGAAAACCCTAGTCCGACACGATAAAAGGGAATTGTAGCAAAAACCAATCAAAACGATTAAGAAATTGATCAAGTTTCAAAATCCTAGAAATCGATTTAACAATAAGCACGAGTAAAATTATAATTAGGGAGAAAGAGATAGACAGAATAAAACCTCAATTGATCTTCAAAACACATCAAGATTTATTATCCAAAGCGGTAGGAATTTAGCCCTCCATTAAAATCAAAAACTTCAAGCTTGTTCTAGACACTTCAATGTTACAGCCGTCGGTTCCCTTGAAAAATAATAAAAAAAGAGTATTTATACTCTCTCTCCTAACCTAGTCTAAAAAGGAAAGAAAATAAATTAAAACATAAAAAGCCCAAATCCCGTCGCTTGCCTTTTCCGCTCCAGCGCTGATGGCACGAGTCGTGACGAGATGGACGACTCGTCCCCTCCGCAGCCTCTTCTGATTCAGGCGTCCCTGATATGGGGAAGAATTGGATTTGCTTGGGACGACTCGTCCCCATCCTCGACATCTCTGAAACTGTCGTCCATGGCTGGGGGAATACTTGGTGGCTGCCAAGACGACTCGTCCCCTGAATGATATTTCCATATTTTCTCCACTTTCTCTTGCCTGCTTGACTCGATTTGATCCTCGTTTGATGTAGAATTGATGCCTTTGAGCTTCTTCACTTGATTGATGATTCGATTACAAGGTATAACTCTCTAAATCTCCCTCGAATTACATTGTTTCTCAATAATTTCTCACAATACAAAATACTCTCCCTATTACATCAACCCTATACGAAATACATGGAAATTGAACATAAAAAGCATGAAAAATATAGGAATTAGATAGTATGAAATACGCCACATCAAATATCCCCACGCTTAGACCATTACTCGTCCCTGAGTAATATCCTAAACTCCAATCTAACACCGGTCTAAAAACAGATGCATGGGAGGTAAATGATCCCTAATCTCCTCTAATCCGCCAACAAAACAATGTCAACCAAAATAAAAATAACCATCGAAGTATAGAAACTCCGTCTCCTTATAACACCAAAATAAAAACAATGAAAATAATGACCTTAGCTTGATACTCACTCCCATAGTAAACGGTATCCAAACTAAGGTCCATACACAAAAGCCAAGGGGAACTAAAAATGTCCTATGTTTCCCCCACGCTTGGCTCACACTAAATACACCCTCATAAAAAGAAATCTATGCAAGGTTGCGATCCTTAAACAAAGATTTACCTCGTGAAAAGCACCAACACCCCTTATAACTCCAACAGTGAACGAGGGTATCTAAATCCTAGGCACCACTATCCGAACCTCCTACTCCAATAATGGTCCTACCCGATACTCCAAAACCTCCCTTATGTCTTCACTCCGGTGATATAACAGATAGAAAATACTCAATTCTCACCTTTTGCCTAGGTGTCGTTTTCGGTTTTCACCTAGCCCCTCATTTTTTTCATTTTTTCATTTTTTTTTCAAAATACACCCTCTCCTTTTGTCTAAGTGCCCACTCGGGTTTTCACTTAGCCTCTATTTTGTTTTTGTTTTTGTGTTTTTTTTTTAAGCAAAAACAACGAAATTTACAATGATACAACCTCCCTATACCCCCACGCTTAAACTAGACATTGTCCTCAATGGATTAAACAATTAAAACAGAACAATAAAACATGGGAGAAAGGGCACCAAGGGACTAAATAAAGGGACAGAAGGCTCCACCAACATGAGCCTCATCAATGTAAGGGGGATGAAAGTAATCTTCATTTACCTCTAGAAGATGTTTGGTTTCCATGACATGCCTCCCCGTTGGAGACCATTTCAGCTTCCCCTTCTTCTTCTCCTTTGCTTTCTTCCTTGGTGGCTCTCCTTTCTTTTTCTCACTCTTCACTTGTGGAGACTCATCAATATCTACCACACCTCCTTGATACTCGGCTCCCTCAAGTCCATGGCACAAACTTTCCGAAAATTGTTCTTAGGAAAATTCTTCTCATCAAACATATCAAACCCAATTTTCTTCCCATCGAACTCCATCGTCACAGAACCACTAGCCACATCTAGCTTGGTATGAGAAGTAGACATAAACGGCCTACCCAACAGAATAGGAGCCTCAAAATCCGTCTCCATCTCAAGCACATAAAAATCTGCCGGAGAAATCAAGTCACTAACCCGGACTTCAACATCTCTCACTACCCCCTTGGGGTATGCGTTGGACTTATCCGCCAACTGTATAACCACTCGAGTATCCTCCAATTTACCCAATTTAAGGTCTTCAAACAATGTATAAGGCATAACATTGATTGAAGCCCCTAAATCGAGCATAGTCTTCTGCACTGAACTACTCCCAAAAGTCACTGGAATCACGAACATGCCCAGATCACTACACTTTTTGGGAATCTTTTTCTGATAAACTGCGCTCACATGCTCAATCACCTTCACTTTCTTCAGCTCACCCTTCTTTGGAGTCCTCTTCGGTGTGCACAATTCCTTCAAAATTTGGCGTATCTAGGAACTGTTTTGAGAAGGTCCAATAACGGGATATTCACCTCAATGTTCTTGAAAGTATCAAACATATGCTTCTCTGATTCCTTTGAAGCGTCTCTCTTCAATGCCTCCGGAAAAGGAACTTCCGGCTCATAGACACGCAACGGTGGAGGAACATATTTCTCTTCAGGGGTCTTCTCTACCTTCTCTTCCACCACTAACTCCGGTTCAACTTTCTTTTTAATCTCCTGTTCAGGCTCTATAGAAACCATCTGTCCATCAACTTTCTTCTTCCCCCTCACATACACTGCGCTAACATTTTGCTTCGGAAGGTTCTCAGTTTGAGGAGATGATTTTGCCACCTCTCTAGCTTCCATTCTTACCACTGCCTCCGCAATTTGGCCCATTTGCCTCTCCAGACCACTGATACTCGTATCAGTCCTCTGTTGATACTGCTGAAGATTGCTGATACTCGTATCTGTCCTCTGCTGATACTGCTAAAGACTGCTGGATAAGGTGCTCATACTCTGAGCCAGTGTACGGAACATATCTTGGGCTGTCCTGTTCTTCTTCTGCGGTGGCTGCTGCTGCTGCCCAAATGGTGGTCTATAAGCGTTGTACTGATTACCCTGGTACTGCTGCTGCTGATAACCCTGCTGATTACCAAACTGCTGTCCCTGACCACCCGGCTGATTCTGCTGCTGACCTGTACCCCATCTGAAATTAGGATGATTTCTCCAGTTGGGGTTATAAGTGTTACCCATCGGTCTCTGTCCCTGCTGCACAAAACCAACTGCATTGACATCCTCCATCTCACCTGTCTGTAACGAAGGGCACGAATCTGTAGGGTGCGTAATGTCATAGCAAATCCCACACGGCTTCGGTGTCTGTCCCAGAACCAACTTCTTTACCATACCCTTAAGATCCTCCATATCTGTCTCGAGCTTACTGGTCAACCCACTGCTAGAACCCGCTGCGCTAACCTGTCTCACAGTTGACCTCTTGACATGGGTCCTTGTTCTCTTGGCTAGCTCCTCGATCAATTTTTTAGCTTCATCAGTGGTTTTATTCAAAATACTTCCCCCACAACATGAATCCACTAACCTCTTGTCCTGAATATTCAACCCTCTATGAAAATAGACAATCAGCTGATTCTCAGTAAACCCATGATATGGACAACTCCTACAAAGCTTGTGGAAGCGATTGTAGTAGTCGTATAGAGTCTCATCTGCCTTTTGCTCCATATTGCTGATGTCCCTCTTCATTACATTAATCTGATCCTGAGGGAAGAATTCATCTAAGAATACCTCTTTCATCTGTTGCCATGTTGTGATGCTGTTGGGTGGCAAATAATATTACCACCCATTCGTGTTATCTTTCAGTGTGAAAGAAAACGCCCTCAATAACAGATGCTCGATCGGAAGCGACGCCGGCTTCATACTCTGACAGATTTGCACAAACTGAGATATGTGCTGATTAGGATCCTCTCCGGGCATCCCTGTGAAGTGCGGTAGCTGATTCAGTAGCCCCGGCTTCAACTCAAATGTCACTCCTGCAGGTAAGGCGGGGAATTGAACGGCATGTGGTTGCTCATTCCAATTCGGGGCAGTCCTTTGCCTCAATGTCTGTGGTGGAACTGCTTGTTCACCACCACCTGCATTATCTCCACCCTGCATCTCTTCAGCTAACAATATCCCCTTGACTCTCCTGCTTTGTTGTCGCCCTTTCCTGAAAGATCTTTCGATTTCTGGTTCAAGCGAAACAATCAAATTGTTAGTAGAACGGGTGTGGACCATACACGGTTCCACACCACGAAGGGACAGGGGGTGAAACTAATCAAGAGATAAAAGGCAAACAAATAAAATAAAATGACAGAAATTAAATAAGAACACAAACAAATAAACACCGTTCCCCGGCAACGGCGCCAAAATTTGATAGGCTTTATCGCAACACCTACAAATTACTACAAGGACTCCTAAAAATGTAGATAGTGAAAGTCCAGGATCGATCTCAGGGAACAGTTATTTGTTTGTGTAATAGTCACAGACCAGTTTGGGGAGTTTGATTGATTTGATTGTAATTAAACTAAAGCAAGAAAATAGAGTTGTAGACAATAATTTAAAGAACACCTTGGATAAATAAAACTATCACTGTTTATCAATCAATATCATTGGTTCATTCTTTCAGTTCTTCCCCTAATCACTTGATCACGAGATGTAAAATCTCTATCTCTTCTTTGATAGTAGTTAATAGCGGCGAAACGCTCAACTAGAAACCCTAATTGATAAATAAAATCTAGCCGACACGATCAAGATTCTAAATATTAATTGATGAAATTCTAAGAGATGAAGATCAAGAAATTATTCTATTCTTTTTCAAATAGAAGATAAAACTAATTTTACCCTACTCACAATTCAAGATGGCATATACAAGAATTATGAAATTGCTACAATGAAAACCCTAGTCCGACATGATAAAAGGGAATTCTAGCAAAAACCAATTAAAACGATTAAGAAATTGATCAAGTTTCAAAACCCTAGAAATCGATTTAACAATAAGCACGAGTAAAATCATAATTAGGGAGAAAGAGATAGAAAGAATAAAACCTCAATTGATCTTCAAAACAGATCAAGATTTATTATCCAAAGCGGTAGGAATTTAGCCCTCCATTAAAATCAAAAACTTCAAGCTTGTTCTAGACACTTCAATGTTACAGCCGTCGGTTCCCTTGAAAAATAATAAAAAGAGAGTATTTATACTCTCTCTCCTAACCTAGTCTAAAAAGGAAAGAAAATAAATTAAAACATAAAAAGCCCAAATCCCGTCGCTTGCCTTTTCCGCTCCAGCGCTGATGGCACGAGTCGTGACGAGATGGACGACTCGTCCCCTCCGCAGCCTCTTCTGATTCAGGCGTCCCTGTTATGGGGAAGAATTGGATTTGCTTGGGACGACTCATCCCCATCCTCGGCATCTCTGAAACTGTCGTCCATGACTGGGGGAATACTTGGTGGCTGCCAAGACGACTCGTCCCCTGAATGATTTTTCCAGATTTTCTCCACTTTCTCTTGCCTGCTTGACTCAATTTGATCCTCGTTTGATGTAGAATTGATGCCTTTGAGCTTCTTCACTTGATTGATGATTCGATTACAAGGTATAACTCTCTAAATCTCCCTCGAATTACATTGTTTCTCAATAATTTCTCACAATACAAAATACTCTCCCTATTACATCAACCCTATACGAAATACATGGAAATGAAACATAAAAAGCACGGAAAATATAGGAATTAGATAGTATGAAATACGCCACATCAACTACTATAAACTTTACTTTTTTTTTTTTAATTAACTCATTTTTACATTTTTTCGGTAGAATTCACTACTACATTTCGGAGCTAATGTAACAAATCTAATGCAACGACAGAGCTAATGTAACGCATCTAATGCAACGCCAGAGCTAATGTAACGAGTCTAATGCAACGACAGAGCTAATGTAACGGCACATTTTGATTAATGCAACTGCTTTGATCTCAGCGTTACATTAGATTTTTTGGTGTTACATTAGATTTTTCTAATGTAACGGCTAAATTATTAATGCAACGCCGAAATAATTCACTTTTTTTTCTTTTTTAAGGCGGGCTATAATATTTTCCCCAAATTAATATTTTCCTCCTTTTTTAATGGGAAAAATTGAAGACCACAAAACTCGGTTCTCTTTCTTCTTCTTATTTCTCACTCGGTTCTCTCTCTTCTCCTTATTTCTCTCTGCGCAAATCCCCTCCCGCTTCACTCTCTAGAACGGCTGCCCTAGCTTTGTCGTCGACGTCGTCACAATCCTTCGATACAGGTAACGCTCTTCTCTCTTCTCTCCTCTGATTCAATCCGTGCCCTAAACCCTTCCCATCCATCCGATTTTGATTTTGCCCTAAATCTTCCCTTCCATCTGATTTTGATTTCCCCCAATATTCATGCCCTAAGTTTCTAATTTTCATGAACACGAATTGATTAGAAGACAAGGGTTAGAGCAAAAGTGGAAATCAAGTTGTGTAATTTTATTGGGTTTCCCAAATGCCTAAGCTATGTCAGTTCTAGATTTAATTTTTTTTCTCAGAGCACTTTTCCGATTAAGCCAAAGATCAAGAGGTAACTTCTCATCTCTCATTCCGCCGTTTTGATTTATCCAATGAAAGGAAAAATTAAGAGGAAAAAAAGCCGCCTATGTTTTACGCTTTCTTTGATTAGGTTATAGTTTTGTGTGTTTGAACTTTGAACTAAACTAAGAAAGTTCACCAGAAAAAAGAATAAGTAAGACAATGTTGATTTTTCAATTTTGGCTGCTAATTCGAATGAGGGTTTATTTTGCTCTTATGAAATTACTCTGAATTAGGGTTTATTTTCATTTTATGAAATCAGGATGGGATTAAATTGAACTAATTCTTAGTTCAATTAAATCATTATAATAAGATTTCTCGTTGACCAATCTGCAATATGTTTAGACTTTTGTTTGATCTAGTACACTTTGGATAATGTTTATTGCTTCATATGATTTGTACTTAGTCAAATTAGCTTAATCTTTTCTCTATTTGGTGTTTCAAGAAAACCATTCTATCTTTCAAATTCTAGAGGATCATCTTTATATGTCCATTTACAATAATCATAATATATATGTTCTGGAGTGGTTTATTTTTTGTAAGTATTGAAGCATGTGAAGTCATGTATTTTGTGAACCAAAATAAGTTAGCATTTCGGTCTTTTACCTCTCACTTGAGTTCATAATATAGCGACTTGTGAATACTACTCTTTCTTTGAAACGTATTTCAGGTCCAGCTACCACGGCAGAAGATGTTGATGTTGCTGTTGCTGTGCAAGCTACTTGAAGAGCTCTCTCTCACGGAGGCAAAGACTACTGGATCATACCGTGCAAAGTTCTTGCTATTGCTGAAAGGTAAATATCTGATTTGGATATGACATCATTTGTTTATGTGGTTCTTGGTCTAGTTTTTACTGGGCAGTTATAGATATTTACGAACGTGTATCTTAATAATCTATACAGTTATTGTTAACTCCTTATTTGGAATCAGGTGTTGGTAAACATTCTCTGCAAATTTTGTCAACAACCTTACTTTTCAACAACCTTACCGATCCTCTTGGCGACGGTTCCATCGACTTGACACATGTACTCCCCCCGTTTCTGAATAAATGTCCTTTTTTAAAGAAATTTTTGTCTCAAAATGAATGTCTTTTTGTAAAAAACTGTCCCTAAATATTTTTCACTAGTCAAATTATCACAAGAATATTTATGCATCATTTCTATTTAGTTGTATAAAAAGTAAACATTTTCAGAATGTCCCTTAAATGAAGTTTGGACATTCATTTACGAATGGAGGGAGTAGAATATATCGGTCACTTGTACGTGTGCATTAGAACAGTAAGTAGCAGTACTTGCTGATTGATGAGTTAGTGTTTCTGATTCTGAATATATGTACGGTTGTTGAAGGTAAATGTCTCCCGCGAAGGTACTTCTTAAAAACTGAATCTCAACCTTATATTTATAATCTATACAATCAGGTGCTGGAAAACATTCTCTGCAATCTGTCAACAATCTTACTGGAAATCTTGTCGACAGTTTACAGGCTTGGTACAATCATGTAGAATATATTGGTCACTTATACTTGTGCATTAGTTAAAATAAGCAGCAATACTTCTTACTTGATGAGTTAGTGTTTCTGAGTCTAAATATATGTAATTCATTATTTGGACTTTTCAGGTCCTCTCATTGAATAAGATGGTTGATAAGCGCTTGAATGTTAAGCTTCAATCTTCAAAGATGCATCGTTCCATTAGTGCCTTGTTGAAGAAGCTGTTTTCCCTTGAGAAAGTCGCAAAAGAAATAAATATCTCAATCTGTGAAAAAATAGAACAGGTATGCTTCACACCTTTATTTAAAAAGCTGAATTCTCTACCTATCAAGTGTAAGTACACAAGCTTGAATGTAAAGCAGCCAAATTGTAAAGATAATGTTGGAGACAAGCTTGAATTTTCTTAGTTGGGATCTATGTTCAAGCAGGGTGGTAGGGGAGGATTGTTCCTTAGTATTGTCTCTTTGCATTAGTTAAAATAAGCAGCAATACCTGTTACTTGATGAGTTAGTGTTTCTGAGTCTAAATATATGTAATTCATTATTTGGACACGTATTTACCGTGTGTTTTATGCAGGAACAACTAAGTCCCTTTTTTACTGCAACTTTGTGAGAGATCACCTAATTTGTAATGGTTTGTGCCAAGAACTGATAGGATGACTCACTCTATATATAGTTAAAGTTTACAGCCATGTTTTGTTGTTCTAATTAGTTGTATTTTCACTTGCAGGTTCTTAGTTAGCATTGGAAGCATTACAATCCAACATAGTGGAGGCTTTGTTTTGTTGGTGCATCTTTTGGTGTTTGTAATTACTATGTGTCGATGACACAAAACTTGTTATGTACTTTTGCCACATAACTTATCTACTTTTCTTTGTTATGTTAAAAACTTGTTAGGTTTTTACAACTTATATTATGTAATTAGCATGTGTCGATGACACGTTGTCATGTGTACATATATATATTATGTATCTTTTGGGAATGAAGTTTGTCAATACATGTTAATTATCATGTCAATTAATTTTTTCTATAATATTTTTTATTATTTAATTGTATATATATTACTATTAGTAATCAATATTAATACATAACAACAGCCGTTACATTATGTGTGCATCTAATTTTTGGTGTTACATTAGGTATTCAACTACTTTTTAAATTGGCGTTGCATTAGGTACTCATCTACTTTTTGGCATTGCATTAGGTGTTCATATAGTTTTAAAATTGACGTTGCATCAGGTATTTACCTAATGCAACGCCAAAGCTCTGGCGTTACATTAGCTTACTATGTCGTTGCATTAGACCTAATACAACGCAAGAGAATGCAACAGCCATTTGGCCTTACATTAGGCCTAATGTAACGGTTTTTGGGCCCTAATGCAACGAAAATTGGCGTTACATTAGCTCAAAAATGTAGTAGTGATTTATTTCCTCCGTCCCGAAAATTTTATACAATTTAAAATTTTTATAATCAACTTAATCTAAATTTGAATATAATTTATGAAAATTTAGCTATTGCCATGCAATTCTAAAAATTATTGTTTCACCGTTAGCAAGATTATCAATAACAATTTTTAAAACTGTATAAATATATCTAGATTTTGATAAAATAATTGTCAAAGTTAGATTGAGTTAATCATAAAAGCTAAGGTGGGTCAAACTTTTCGGGATGCAAAGTAGGGAGTAACAAACATGATGTGTGTAAATTATGTTACTATAATACAAATTACTTCTTTCGTACCATTTGAAATTATAAAATTGTCATTTTGGTGCTCCACTTAAACTTGCAAAATCTCAAAATAGAAAGTTTTTAAATATGTTTTAAATAATGAGCCTCACTTGTCGTATTTTCAACAAGCACCCACTTAATATTCCCTATCTCAGTTTCTATCTCTTATCCTATTATCCACTCACAACACCTTAATATTATACTCCCTCCTCCCATTCGAAAATACACAATTTTCTAGTTTGAGTGTTCTATTTAAAAAGACACGCGCTCAAAATAAAAGTTTTTAATACTTTTTTTATTTATAAGACCCACTTGTCTTACTTACATTAACTATCCATTTACTATTCTCTATACCAATTTCTCTCTTTTACATCACTTTTCATACTCATAACACTTATTTACTATACACTCTCCTTAATTTTTTGTACAAGAATAACTTTGTTCATTTTCGATTGTGATAGAAAAAATATAATATTTCCTAATCATCAGAACATTTTTTTTTGATTACCCAGGTTCCCCAGCTTCGCCGGATCAATCCTGGATCACCAGGTACCGGCCCCTCAGTATGCTAGCGGAGGTAAATTGCGGGATATGCCCTATGCAGCCAGGGTGGCAGCACCCCTTATAGGCATTTACACTCTTACAACACCAAATGGCTGCTCCAGCTGCTCCTGCCAACGAGGCAATTACATCACTCTCACAACAAATGGCTGCTTCAGTGCTCCTGCTGCTTTCTTAACTGCACGGATGTGCCCCGGGGGACTACAAGGCTCCAGAAACCGAAGGAACAATTAAACCACAGGATCCCCCAGGGGGGGATCGAACCCAGAACTCCCCGAAAGGAGGCCGGCAAGATACCACTCGGCCAAGAGACCATTGGTATCAGAACATTTCTTTTTTAATTTTAAATAAGATGGAGGGACTATAACTTATCCTACTTAAAAATCGTATAATCTGGGGAGAAACGCATTTCTCCGTAACTTATGGAGAAACGCGTCCCGACTTGTCGCGCGACAATGCAGGCCAAGGCTTCTGGATATCCAGAAGCTTTGGGATGGATATCCAGAAACTTGGCCTTTGCCCCAAACTTTTTTTCTGGATATCCGTTCCAAAGCTTCTGGATATCCAGAAGCTTGGCCTTTGCCCCAAACTTTTTTTTCTGGATATCCGTTCCAAAGCTTCTGGATATCCAGAAGCTTTGGGATGGATATCCAGAAGCTTGGCCTTTGCCCCAAATCTTTTTTTCTGGATATCTGTTCCAAAACTTCTGGATATCCAGAAGCTTTGAGATGGATATCCAAAACACGTTTCTTCATAACTTATGGAGAAACGCGTTTCTCCAGAGACCGACTCCTTAAAAATCTAACTAATGTACAAGACTGCAGGTTGAAATGGGCCACTAACTGCTTATATATACATGTATTATTCCTCATCATAACTCAATCCCACCATTTTTCTGTCCAACCCAACAAAAATGGAGGCATCACCCATACTAGCAAGCATGGCAATAACATTCTTCATCTTCTTCGCAGCCCTAATTCAATTTGGAGTCACACAACTATTATCAATCCCTTTTCTATATGCAGCCATAATATTATCCTTAGTTTCTTTCACTTCACACCCTTCAATCAATCTCCCATTCTTGTTCTCATTAAAGAATTCAAATGGGTGTTTTCCAATATGGTCAACAATCATTTTCAGCCCTTACTTGTTCATAATCCGGGGAGTGATCGAGTTTTTGAGATCGGGTAGTGGAGATGCACCTTATAGAGAAGTGGTTGAGGGTTTGTACGTTGGTGGGTGGCCTTCTTCGTCCGAGAGATTGCCACCCGATGAACCTGCCATTGTTGATTGTACCGTTGAGTTGCCGAGGAAATTGAAGGTTCCGGCCGGCCGGGGTTATTTATGTGTTCCGACGTGGGATGATACTTCGCCAGATCCGGTGAAGATTGAGTTGGCGGTTAAGTGGGCTTGTGAAAAGAGGAAGATGAATACGCCTGTTTTTGTGCATTGTGCATTTGGTATGGATCTCAACTTTTACTACAACATAATTTTTGAATTTTTTTTCCTTTTTCGAGTTTAAGTAAGAATTTCTTTTTGAAAACATTGTTTTGACTTTTGATTGCTAATTATTTGGAGTAGGAAATGTCCCTACAACAAGCATAGTTAGTTAAACACGAGACGGTTTGTTGAAAATAATGCACGGCTTTAATATGAACTAGTTCATAGCCCGTCGAAATTCGACGGGAATAATAAAGCTAATCAATTAAGAAAAACTGACGTAAAGCTTTTTCAGAAAGAGAGAGAGTCTTAAAACTATAGTACAGAATTAAAGTTGAGACCTCTTCAACAACCAACTGGAAACATCTATTAAAATAATCAAGTAATTTTATGAGGGTCTCATTCATTCAATTCTTTAAAATCAAACCATATATTAAGAAAGTTTGGGAATGGAATGATAAATGTCATCTATATCTTATTACAACCAACTGCAGTGGTGTCTGTGGCTACGTCATCATTGACGCCACTGCTGCCATCTAAATCATTATCAGACCCTTGAAATAATATTTCTGTAGGGTGTGAGTTCTCAGGCATGACCTCTGCTTCATTCTCATTGAAATGCTCCTTAGCCATTTTCTGGAAAATCAAACCAACTTAAGTGTGTGCAAAAGTATACACTATATCACAACAACCACACAACCACAAATATATACAATTCGCAAGCATGTACACTTGCATACACCAACAAAAATATCCTTTTAACGGCCTACAATACACAAACAAACAAAAAAGAATTTTGATATTTCAATATTGTCTTATCAGAGTCATCAGACTACAACCAAGATGGATATTGAGAGCCATGTTAAACCACACTTCAGTAATATTACCATCCATCAAACACTAAGCAAATACTACGAATCAACTTTCTTTGAATCATTACCGAAACCATAAATGAGGCAAGTACTCGTTAAAAATTGGATCCATTGACCTTGGAAGCTTGAGTATGTAGTTATTAGGAAGAAAACTAGCACTAATCATCCCAAAACCCTACGCTCCCCTAGGTTTTCCAACTCCATCCACTTTTTATTAAAATTAGACCATAACCTGCTCAAGTGTACATCACATTGAAATTTCTTGGAGTAAAACGGAAGGCAAGTGCTTTAATTTTGAACCTCATTCTTTGTCAAATCAAGTCCTGCACTTTGACGCGAAAAAAAAAATGATTCTTAAAACACTAACCAGTCCAATCAGATCCATTGGCAACTAAAGTAAGACAGGTTCTTGTTTAGAACACGTAATGACAACTTGCTTTAAGAACCTCCTCTCGATTTCAAGTATAACCTCACTAATGCATGTCGTTGGAAAACAAACTGTCTCTTTGATGATTGCCCTACAGGTATACAACCAGTAAGTTCATTGTTCTTATAGTAAATTTCTCCTACACCAATGGTTGCAGCAAGGCATAAATGACCAAGAAAACCATAACTACAGAATCTGCAAGTAAGGACATAAATGTTAACTGCAGAATCTGCAACGATTAGTTACTTACATTATCATTCAGAAAGATCAGTCCCTGATGTTATGCCTAAAAAAGAAATTATAAGGAGAAAAAATAAGTCCTAATCGTTAAGTCAAAAGAATGAGTCAATTACCCCACTGCAATTAGTTACTTGGCTCGCCTGGCAGAGTGTTCCCAAGCTTCTTCGTACAATCAAATGTTCCAAGTTGAATGTTCTTCCGTTTAACCTGAAATGCATTTAAGTGTACCATTATGCATATGCTGTGGGGACTAATTTTGCATCAATAAATATAATACCGGAAATCATGGAGTACAACTCTTCTATGAGATTTGAAGAGAATAGCCTGGCAAGATAAAAGGAATGAGATCAATATTAGTTTCATTCACATAGTCCACAGGAGAAAGTGATGTCCAGTCATGTATTTTTTTTAATTATCTTTCTTTTATTTCTTTTTTCTTTTTGGATAAGTTGTTGTCCAAGTTGCTCTAGCAAAGGATGTATTTTTGTCGATGCATGACTTGTGGTGGCGTTTTTCATCTAAGAATACTGTCATTTCTGTACTCTTCACCACTTATTGTTGCAGCAACGATTTTACAGCGTAGCCTATCAATAGGTTCCTACTTATACCAGCTTTTTTCGACTGCACTCAGAACCCGGTACTGATATGTAGGATCCAAATTGATGTTGGATGTTTTTAATTAGTCTGTTATATTTTAAGTTGCCATTAATGTGATAGATATATGATGCATAATTCCCCAAGAATTAATGCAACATTCCAGAAGTTTGAAGTTATTTAAGGGAGAGGCAAAACATGACCAGAGAAGAGGTAGATATATCATGTCTAAGATAGCTGCATACTTTGCTGAACTACAACTCCATATGGAATGTGCATAGAATGATGGATATTAAGAGAATGATCACAAATTAATGTATAACTTCCAGAAAATTTTGTTCTGTAGTGTTATATACAGAGACATCTACAAAACAACATAAGGTGGAGGAAACCCAAGTTCCCCTTCTCCAGGACCTCCAAGTATGTGCCTTTATGTATTCCTTTTAATGCATTTCAAGTGTTTGTGAAAATGTCTAAAATAGGTTCGTTTTTATTTGCATTTTCAATGTATTTGTTGAAATGTTAGACCAAATTGTTTTTCAAGGCATTTATTGGTGTTTATTGATGTGGGTTTCGGGGTTATGTTTAGGTGGAAGAATCGAAGTTTATTTTTGAGTCCAAAACTATAATGAGAATGGAATTGTTGGTGCTCTCTACTCTTAAATGGAAGATGAATCCAGTGACCCCGCTTTCGTTAATTGATTACATTATAAGGAGGCTTGGATTAACAAAATATGACCTACATTGGGAGTTTATGAGGCGATGCGAACGCCTCCTGCTGTCTTTCATCATTGGTAAGCATTTTCAAGGAATTTAAGATTGACCATTAGCACATAAATGGATTGAGGGCATTTGGAATTAACTATCTTTCATTGTATGCAGATCCAAGGTTTGGGTGTTATCTTCCATCTGTGATGGCTGCTGCAACAATGTCTCTTGTTATCCAGGAAATTGATCCTTGTAATGCATTGGAATATCAAAATCAGCTTATGGGTGCACTCGAAGTTAGCAAGGTTTGTATTTCACTTCAATTTCATTGTTTCTATGCAATTTGTTACGCGGTAAGCATCATTTGGATTAATACTTTGACCTGTTTCGGGTATAATGAGTAATAAAATCTAGGCTTTTATTTGAGTAAGGAAAAAGAGATCCATTTCTGTGAACTCATTATGCCCACCAATCTTACTTGGTATGTATTTCAAGTAACTAACACTTTATAATGGTTTCCAAGTATCCGTTTTAAGGTTATTTCAGCTTGAGCTAACATATGCGATAGTTTTTGTTCAACAAAAAATCAATTTTTTTCTATATCCAGAACTCACATTGCTGATAAATTTCTGAGGATAGAATTTTTCTTGGCCTAGGCTTGAGGATGATCTCTAGTATATAGTAACTTGTCTCTTCCGAAAACTGGGACATTCAACCTTTCATTTACATTTTCTTTTCTTTTTCTGTTTGTGGGGGGTGTGGGGAAAGGGACCAAGGCTTGCTGGTATATGTTCTTGTTTCTTTTTTCTCACTCTTGTATATATTTATTGTTTCAGAGAGACAATGTTTTTTCATCTATATGTTTCAAGATTTACTGTTTTATACATTCAACTGGATAAAAGACATGACATTATCTTTCAGTTGCAATTTAACTTATTTATGATGCTTTGAATTGAAACTTTTGTTGATTAATTTCACAGCATGTTATAAAATTGTTCCGGTGTTCTTGTATTAGGGTTGCTTCAGGCGGAATGTCACGGTTGTGACCATGTATGCATCATTGGGAGAGGAGGCTCTGTGCCACTCATTGAATGAGGTATTACTCTTGTTTTACCAACACTCATATATATTCAATATTGTGAACGTCATGATTCTGTTTTTTGAAGTTAAGACTCCGTTCCAAAGTAATAATGAGATTAAGCTGGCCAATTTAGCAATCAAATTGCATTTTTGTATGTGGACTTAATTTAGAGGAGTACAAAGCGTTCCATATTGCAAGTAATTGTTTTATCATCACATGATAATTGATGAAACACAACAGAGGTCTTCAAGTTTTAGAATAATAGGATTGGGGATATCAATTGACGCCTAGAACAACCTAGCATTCAAAGTCATCAATAAGATTCTAGGCATGTCCTTAAAGTGAAAACATGAATAAAGTTAATGGGGTTTGATGTTACCTTTTCTGAGAGTTGGTGGCGGAGGTGTTATTGGGCAGAAGAGATGCAAAATTTGGGTGGTGAAAATGGCTTATTTCCTGTAAAAAATAGAGAAGAGACGTGAAGTATATAGAGGAAGAAATTCACAGCTAAAAGAGAAATAAATCATCAAATCTTGGGGATAAATCTGAATCTTTTGTAAATTATATCACTTTATAAATTTAAATTCATATATAAATAATAGAAAATATATAAATTCCGAAAATACTTAAAATGATTTTGTATTTGAATATAAATGTTTTCTTTTTAATCGTTTTATTGTATTTGTTAGATTAGATTGAGTTATGAATAAATCAAATAATTTGAAATTTTTTTTTTGAATCTATGCCGAAAATTTATGAATAAATCAACTAATTTGAATTTTTTTTTTTGATTTTTTGAATCTATGATTGCCGAAAATTTAGGAGCTGATTACTTGAAAATCTATGATTGGCGAAAATTTTTATTTGTTTGTAAGGAATTTGATTCACTTCCTCTTCTTATTATTATTTTGTTCAAATTGATCCGATTACTGATATTTTCTGTTTCAGTTTATCAATTGTTGTTCATCAGGATTTGATTAAGTACTTGAAAATATATAACTGTTTTAAAATACTTAAAATGATTTTGTATTTGAATATAAATGTTTTCTTTTTTATCTTTTTATTGTAATTGTTAGATTAGATTGAGTTATGAATAAATCAAATAATTTGAATTTTTTTTTTGAATCTATGCCGAAAATTTATGAATAAATCAAATAATTTGAAATTTTATGTTTTTTTTGAATCTATGATTGCCGAAAATTTAGGAGCTGATTACTTGAATTAACCTAATACTTAATTTTTAGAGAATTTGATTCACTTCCTCTTCTTATTATTATTTTGTTCAAATTGATCTGATTGCGATATTTTACGTTTCAGTTTATCAATTGTTGTTCATCAGGATTTGATTAAGTACTTGAAAATATATAACTGTTTTAAAATACTTAAAATGATTTTGTATTTGAATATAAATGTTTTCTTTTTTATCTTTTTATTGTAGTTGTTAGATTAGATTGAGTTACGAATAAATCAAATAATTTGAATTTTTTTTTTGAATCTATGCCGAAAATTTATGAATAAATCAAATAATTTGAAATTTTATGTTTTTTTTGAATCTATGATTGCCGAAAATTTTCTGTTTCAGTTTAGAAAATATATAACTGTTTTAAAATACTTCAAATGATTTTGTATTTGAATATAAATGTATTTTTTTTATCTTTTTATTTTAGTTGGTAGATTAGATTGAGTTATGAATAAATCAAATAATTTGACTTTTTTTTTTGAATATATGCCGAAATTTTATGAATAAATCAAATAATTTGAAAATTTATGTTTTTTTTTGAATCTATGATTGCCGAAAATTTAGGAGCTGATTACTTGAATTAACCTAATACCTAATTTTTAGAGAATTTGATTCACTTCCTCTTCTTATTATTATTTTATTCAAATTGATCTGATTACTGATATTTTCTGTTTCAGTTTATCAATTGTTGTTCATCAGGATTTGATTAAGTACTTAAAAATATATAACTGTTTTAAAATACTTAAAATGATTTTGTATTTGAATATAAATGTTTTCTTTCTTATCTTTTTATTGTAGTTGTTAGATTAGATTGAGTTATGAATAAATCAAATAATTTGAATTTTTTTTTTTTGAATCTATGCCGAAAATTTATGAATAAATCAAATAATTTGAAATTTTATGTTTTTTTTGAATCTATGATTGCCGAAAATTTTCTGTTTCAGTTTAGAAAATACTCCCTCCGTCCCACGTGAATGTGGACTAACTTTTTGGGTGTGGGAATTAAGGAAAAGTGATGTAAGAAAGAGAAAAAGTTAAATGTTGTGAGTATGAAAAATTAAATAGGAGAGAGAATGAGTGGGATGAATAGTGAGGAGAGAGAATGTTGTGAGTGTAAAAGTGAAGTAGGAGAGAGAATAAGTGGGTGGAATAGTGTATATTCTTTGCCATTTTGGGAAGTTTGCATTCACGTGGGACGGACCAAAATAGAAATAAGTTTGCATTCACGTGGGACGGAGGGAGTATATAACTGTTTTAAAATACTTCAAATGATTTTGTATTTGAATATAAATGTATTTTTTTATCTTTTTATTTTAGTTGTTAGATTAGATTGAGTTATGAATAAATCAAATAATTTGACTTTTTTTTTTTTTGAATATATGCCGAAATTTTATGAATAAATCAAATAATTTGAAAATTTATGTTTTTTTTTTAATCTATGATTGCCGAAAATTTAGGAGCTGATTACTTGAATTAACCTAATACCTATTTTTTAGGGAATTTGATTCACTTCCTCTTCTTATTATTATTTTGTTCAAAATCCATTCACTTTGCCAAACTCATTACCATTTAAGAAAATAAATAAAAAAAAAAAACTGAATTATTATTGCAGTCACAAAACTCAGCCTTGCATCAACCAAAAAAAGAAAAAAAAGAAAAGAAAAATAAACTAAAAACTGAATTATAGATGACAATTCGAATGATAAAAAAATAAAAATAAAATAAATTCATGAGTAACATTATTCCTAATGATGAACTTGATTGTTGTCGACATAAGTAATGCGCACTTGATCTTTATAGATGAGATCAATTCGAATGTGACCATGAGGTAGTCCGCGTTTGAAAAACTCCACGGAGATGATAGAGACGACAACTGCATAGATGAACAAATATATAATTACAATAGAGATTGTTAAAAAAAACTGCATTCATCAAATAGAACTTAAACTAATAAATTAAAAGAATTACTTACATGAATTGAGGTTGCTAAAACAACATTCTTCTTTCAAATCTCTCACAAGTTTCTTGAATTTAGTTTTAAAATTACCATACAATACATCAGGGATATATTTCGGTTCAAGGCCCAAACTGTCTAAAAATTTTGTGACTTATGGCAAAAAAAGAGTAGATCCAAAGCTTATTAATGTGAGAGAATCAACCGACTGTTTGTTTCATTGATCTGTGAAATTAACAAACAATAGATTCAGCCCAAATATTAATCATAAACCATGTTAGAGTGAAGAAAAAACGAATACTTGTTAGAGTGAATAAAAAAAATAGGATTACCTTCACGACGGATTCTCTCACAGTGAACAATGGAACTGATGGCTCTGATTTTCTGGCTCTTGTGAAGGACCTGTCGCGTGTGAGAAGAACAAATAGATGGAGATATGTAAGTGCGAAAATTGAAGCTTCCATGATGAGTTGAAACGAAAAACTGAATATTAAAACAAAACTTGCAGAAGCTGATCTTTTATAGTAATCAAATTTAATTTTCGGATTATAATGAGCTTGAATTTTGAATTTGAAATTTACACTTTCAAAATATGTTGAATTATCCGAAATATTATAAATTAGTCTTTTATTTTTTTTATTTTTATAGTTTGCCAAACTCATTACCATTTAAAGACAAATTTTCGTATTTTTTTAATTGGAAAATCTGTCAATTTTCTCCTGATTAATTGGAAAATCGTTTGAATTTTAGAATTGGCTTGTTGAGATTTGTTGAGATTTAGAAAATCGTTTGAATTTTAGAATTGGTTTGTTGATGTATATTTATCTTTTTGATAAATATTTGCTTAATTTTAAAATTGATTTGTTGAGATTTGAAATTTTGAAGGAAGATTATTAATTAAATATTGATAAGAGATAATCAGGAACATTTTCAAGGCTTATCCCGACTTTTCAGCAACTATGTATGGAATATTAAGGGTGAGTTTGGGAGTGCTTTTTTGTAGCTTATAATCACTTTTGAAGCTCAAAATCACTTTCAATAACGTTTGGATAACATTACTGATTATGATTTTAAGCTGTTAAAACGCAAAAAGCGTGTTTTCGTAGAAGCGGTATGACCCACTTTTTTGCTAAAAGTGATTCTTAGAAGCTGTTATTTGTGTTGTTTTTACAATATTAACCTCTATCTCTTTTATACATTTATTATATTGAGATACATATCATAAAGGTCATTTTTGTTATTTATCATTAATAATCAGTTTTGAACATATACTATCCAAACATACTTATAGATTTTAGTATTTATTACAAATAATCAATTTTTCTAAAATCACTTTTGAAAAATCACTTTCACGAAATCAGAAGCAATGCCAAACTCACCCTAAATCTGAATTTGCTTATTTTCTGAAAGAGTATTACATAATCTTTTTCAGAGAATTAAAACTTATTGAATTTGCTTAATTTCAGGAAGTAACTGATTCTATAATTTTGGATTAGTTTAAATCATTCCTAAAATAAACTCATTTTATAACTAAAAATTCAATTTTTGAAATTCAAATTTACTTTTTCAAAATTTATTGAATTATCCGAAATAGTAGGAATTAGGCTTTTTTTTTTTTTAATTTTCGGTGATAGAAGGAAAAAATGGCTGACCAATTGAGAAACTCCACGTGGCTTTCCACGTCATTATGCCACGTGGCGCAGTGTGAAGGCTCCAAATTCTTCTGCTTTCATATATTATATAGATTATTTTTGAAAGTTACAGTAAAAAAATATAGTATAAAAATACGAAAAAGAAAAAAATATTTCCAAACAAAGTACAGATATAATACGAATACCAATAAAATATATAAACGTAAAAATACATTATATTTTTATTTAAAGTCGGAAATGTTCCTATGTAACATCCATCTCTACCGCAAACTATTTTAATTGGTGGGATTTCATTTTCTAGTTCTTGTTTAATATACTCCCTCCGTCCCAGCCTAATTGATACTTATTTCCTTTTTGATCCATTCCAGCCCAATTGATACTGTCCAAAATAGAAGGGAATCTTTACTATATTCCCCACTCATTCTCTCTCCTATTTCACTTTTACACTCACAACATTCTCTCTCCTAACTATTCCTCTCACTCATTCTCTCTCCTATTTAATTTTTCATACTCACAACATTTTATTCTACTTTTTCTCTCTCTTACTTTTTCTTAATCTGTGTGCCCAAAATTTTGGTATCAGTTCGACTGGAACGGAGGGAGTAGGTGTTTATAAATGTGTATAGTTAATTTAACTATACACAATTATTAAAAAAAAAAAAAGATAAATATTGTGAATATAAAATGTAAAATAAGAGAGAAAAAGTTGGTAAATAATATTAAGTGGGTTATTGTGAGTGTAAAAATTGAGTTTCATTATCAATTTTAGGAATAAAATAAAATATAAATCTTAAATCGAGACAAACTAAAAAGAAAATGTAATAACCCCCATCCCACATCGAAAATATGTGGAAATTTAGTGTGATATATAGAAGGTCCATACACTACTACTAAGAATCAAATCATCCATTGGACTTTTGGAGGCCTGTGATGGGCTGTGGTTGACCCAATTAAGGAGATGCTTAGTGGGTCAGTGTGGTGCCCGTTTAGCGAGTCGGGCTTCGGGCTCAATCGTTACAAATGGTATCAGAGCAGAATCCCGACCTTAACGCTTGCAAGCTAGCCAGGGACGGCAATAGTTTGAGTGTAGTCTATATTTTGACCGCTTTAATTGCAAGCCTTGAAAGCTGAACAGAAGGAACAAAATAGACTATGCAAAACAAAATTCACTGTTTTACTCCTCTTAATAAATAAATAAATGTCCATTTTCGATTTTTTTTTTTATCCAAATGAATGAATTTCATTTTTGGAAAAAAAATAATTGTCTTTTATTGTTTTTTACCAATTTTTTTTCACTATTTCCTATATAATTGCAAAACTAAATGTTCGGAAAATAAAAAACAAGAATGTTTATATATTTTTGCTATTAAATTGTACTGTCGGGTTCCAAATGAGGAACAAAATCTAGAGGGTAGAAAATAACCATTCCTAGAGTGTTTCATTATTGAAATTTGGACATTTATTTAGAAACGAAAAGAGTAATACATTTAGTTACTTGGATTCAATATAAAAATTTTAAATAGAGTATTTTAGTTACTCAATACCAAGCCATGATATTGGACGAGGGAAAATTGGATTGCCTTCCATTTAAAGTGAAGTTGTACATTTACGGAGAACTACAAATCATCTTGTAAGCAGTAAGTAAGCATATAGCTCTGATCCATATTGTGTAATTTTTTTAGGGCACGAACGAAGTGTTACTGTGATGTGCGCATTGTTGGTAGCCCTAGGTGTGGCCGAAGACTGGAAAAACGCCGAGAAACTAATCCGGGAGAAGCGCCCTTGTATTCATCTGAATTCTCTCCACCGTAAAGCCTTGGAAGAGTGGTCTAAACACCGATCTTCTCCTTCAAAGACTATTTAAGATTGCACTTTCAGCTTTGTTCGCGCTTTTGTAGTACGTCTGACAATCAAGTTTATTATGGTGTATTCGTTTGAAATTTATGATGTTTTAAACTATTGTAAGATGGTTTATAATACACAGATTAGATTGTATTGTCAATGTTTGGAGTTGTTTTGCCACAATTAAATTTGAGAAATGTATTCTTAATTAGCTTATATTTATATCTCAATGTTCTTTATTAAGAAATGAACCTGAAAAAAATTGAGCAGATAAGATTGACAAATGAAAACACAAATAACTTGTGTTATTTCGTGTTATTACAGGTGTAATAGCACCAGTACTAATACCAGTACAAAAAACAGCGGAATAAAAACTTTAAAAAAGTAAAACTAAAATTTAAACACTTATTTACAGCAACTTGCTGTAGACAATAAAAAGATTTTCTTTATAAACTTGAAATTGTCTATGGCCAGTTTGCAAATGTTATAAAAAAGGTTGATAGCACAACTGATAACACTTACGATAATACACACAACAGAGTATAAAAACAGTATGTAAAACAAAGCAATCAGTTTGTAAAACACAACAGTTTTGCAGCGGAATATAAGAATAAACACAAGAATTAATTTTTCTCAAGTTATATAAATTTATGACTTGAGGATGCCTTTACGGCGAAGACTTTATATTCACTATATGAGATGATTACAAAGTCGAAGATGTTTTCTATCTATATATCAATGTAAGAACTAGGAACTAAGATCAATCACAAAGTTCTATTCTAGCCACGAGACAATCAAGTCCCAAGACGTTGAAGGTGAAAATAATTTGTGGGAGGAAGAACACAAAGAGCCGAGGAGTAATTGATATTTTCTTGTGCAAGTGTCACTACTACATTTTTGAGCTAATACAACACTAAAAATTGTTGCATTAGGGGTCATTTTATGTTGCATTAGCTCTAATGCAACGCAAAATGACCGTTTAATACGATTGCGTTGCATTAGGTCCAGTGCAACGACAAATTAATCTGATGTAACACCTTTAACATGTCGTTGCATTAGATTGAAATCTGATGCAACGGTCTGGTTTGCAACTATTTGGTTAACTAATGCAACACTTCATTTCTATTGCAACGACTATCAAAACACCTGATGCAACGGCTACATATTTGTAATATTAATAATAATGATTAGACCTGATGCAATGGCTACATATTTGTAATATTAATAATAATGATTAGAATAATAATAAATGCTAAATAAATCATTAAGTAATAAAAAAATAATATTGACATAAAAAGTAACATAATATATACAACAAGTTTCGTGCCAAATACCATTACAAAAGATAGTGTAATAATTACATTAATAAGTTTTGTGTCAAATACATATTGTTCCATATATAGTGTGTTTCAATCACCAAAATGATGCAAAAACAAAAAAACACATTCAGATTGGCCTCCACCAGCCTCCGCCAAAATGATGCATCACAATGTACCTATAAGTTAAAACATGCAATAAAATTAGAACAAGATTCAAAAAAGTTGACTTGGTCCCTTCATTGAATTTTTTACCCTAAGCTAAAGAGGAAGCAAGTAAATGTCTATACCTCCAAAAGTTTCCAACATCCAAAAGTTTCCAACTAGCTTATATCTCAATCACTCTCTACCTGAAAGGAGAAAGAAGAAAGAGAACTCATTCAGTAAAACAACTTAAACCAAACATGTCAAAGAATGTTAAAAAAACTGCGAGCATCAGTCAATTGTGCAGTTTACATCCCCCAAATAAGTTAAAAAGCCAACTGAGCATTTAGATGAATTTAGCTAACTATCAGTTATCATTTTGTTCAAATACCTTCATAGTCATGATTCATGAGTAGGCATGCACTACCCATATATATCATGTTATAATGCATTTCGAACTAAGGTTAAGGTTATAGATGTACAAAAGGCTATTTACTGCTTATGCAACAAAAAGTATATGAAACATAGAACTCCATAGCTAAAACAAGTGATTCTCTATATGTACTGTTAACCTGACTCTTCTGCACCCATACCCAAACTCATAACAATGTCATAATCGTCGGATTGAGGTTTGCCAGAAATGATGTATCTAGGTAATATAGCTTCTATAGGCTATTTGTATTGAATTCCAAATATTGAGAGTTGTTAAAAATATTAACCTCTTTAGCCAATCAAGCTCATTTCCTAGGTCACTCTCTGCCACTATCTTTTGTTTATACGAAACTGATTTTCAATGTAATCTCGTGCAAAGATAAGACCATCATCCTTGTTTTTTAAATTAGCTATACCATTACACTTTGGCTGGTGATTAATATGAATCTGTACTCATCTTTTTCTTGCCTCTTTGAATCATAGGTCCTATTATTAATCTTGAATGACTATTTCTTTCAAGAATTTTTGTGAAGTATTTACATGTGGTTGGAAGGAGCTAGCTATCAACTATTTTTTATAGTTAAAATCTTAGATAGTGGTGTCGGAGTGCAGTGGCATATAATTTATAGCTATTTAGAAAACATTACAAGAGCAAGTTTCATTATATGCGAGAGATCCCCTCTCGGTTATGCAGAGAGATTGGAAGGTTTTGCTTTTCTAATTTTGGTTTTATTTGGAGATTTAGCTCATTATTTTTATTTTATTTTCCTGTCTTTCCTTGATGGATTTCTCATCCATTTTCTTTTGCTCCTATAGTGGATCATCTTAAACTTGATCGAGACGACGGTTCAATGTCAGTTTCATCACTCAACTATCATATGAAAAAAATAAGTTCAAGTTGTAAATTGAAGTTTGACTCTCTATTTTCGGGTTTTGATTGTATTGCCAAATGGCATATAGAAAGGGGGATTTGGTTGTGCCAAATGATTTGTATTTGGCGAGGAGGAAGTTGGCTCAGTTGATCATGATGAGGTTGAGGAAAGTCGGTGAGGACAGGGAGTTGGTTCATTTTAGGAAGGGTGGGGAAGGTAATGGTGTAAGGAGAATTGAAGGAGAATGCTTTGAGAATCGGTTAGAAAGTGTTAGGTCTGAAGAGATTGTTAAGCATGATGGAGAGAGGAGAGAGAATTTGGACTCAGATGTGGATTGTGATGCTGAGTCTGACTACACAGATGATGATATAATTTGTGATGAAAATGTGGTTTCAGAAAACAACCAGCTAAATGACTAACGAATGGGGGTAGCAATTTTGGAAAGGGATTTGACATGAGGTTTAGGAGAGGGCTTCATATTGTAATTATGTTTGGATGGGATTAAAACCAGACTCCGTATCTAGTATTGGAAAAATGTGATTTGAATGACAGAACACAGATGTGGGAGGATTCTTCTAACGGAGACTGCATATAGAATTATGGATTCAAGTTAGATGGATTTTATGCTTATATTTGTGAAATTAAGTTTTGCATAAACATAGTTTTCAGCAGTTGCAATTTAACTGCTTGCATTACATTACGACCAAGGTTCTAAAAAGCGCTAGGCGGATGCTAGGCGGCGGAGCCGGGCCTAGCGCCTAGGCGGGGACTAGTCGAGGACTAGTCGGGATTAGTCGGAATTAGTCGGGACCTAGGCGGGGCTTAGAACTAGGCGTTGGAGAGGGGCCTAGCGCCTAGGCGGGGCCTAGGCGCCCTTAGGCGGGTCTTTTAGAACACTGATTACGACGTATCCACATTTCCTGCTTTCATTTGTTACTTCTCTTCAAGGTTAGATGTTATTCCTGTTCATGAATAACAAGTTCCCAACCTGCATCACTTTCCTCAATTACCAAGCTAATTATCATACTGATGACAAGTTCCCAAGTTCTCAAAAATAACAAGTTTCAGAATTCCAAATTTGGATTAAATTTGCAGATCTTATAAAAGCAAGTTCATGGAATTTATTATCAAAGTAAAAATTGTCTTTTACCAGAGAAATGTACACTCAGCAAAACAATACGGAGTAATTGGAACTGGGCACTCAATCAAACAATTGAAAAAAAATACTGCCTCCATCCAAAAAATGAATGTCCAAAAACGAAAAAAAAATACTGCACTCAATCATACTACTTTAATGTGTATGAATTGTAAATGGGCACTCAATAAAATTAAGAAAACCTAGAGAAAGAAAAAGAAAGTACCTGATTAACTGTCTCACCAGACTGCCCATTTTGTTCGTTGACAGGCGGGGCACTATTTACATCCTTTGCAACCGAAGGTTCGAGAAAATCAGTAACAACCAGATCCATTCCGGGATTAGCTTCTTGAAGTTGAGTTACAATGATAGACGCAAGGCTGGGTGCAAGTTGTTGCACCAACTCCATTTTCACACTCTCCAAGAACTCATTGGGGATTATATAACCTGATTTCTTATCATTTTTCTTCAAATCAGAACGCCTCACACATTTTCCGAATAGTCGCAATCGATTTTTGCTTTTGGAATCGTGTATAAGTTCGGAGTGAGGATCTTTTGAGTTGCTACCTTCGTCATGTTGGGATGACTCTATAGCATCTATCTTTGCCTATTAATAGAACATAAAGTCAGTATCTTACTAAGTATTATGTCTTTTAATACACAATGAATCAAAATATCTCAAAAATAAAAATATATAATTAAACAACTCATTAACTCACAATTTTCTCTTCAGCTTTCTCAGAGCCAGTGAGGTATTTTCTTACGGAAACTCTTGATTCCTTGTAAACATTTGCGGGTGAAGGTTGTTGCTTATTCGGATCTGGTTGTTGCTAAAATCAGAATATATAAACACATTTAGTAATCAGACTAGAAATCATGGTTTAAATAAACAGAATTTCAAAAGTAAGGGCCAATAGCCTAAAAAATTACTAGAAATGAGAAAAGGTAGTTACCAATTATTGGCGTAAAAGTGCATAAGACTTACGTCCCATTGTGTGAACATCATCTAAGATTAGACGATTGTTTCTGCTGATCTTACTTTCATCCTATGTGATAATAACACAATTACAATTAAGTGATAGACATAATTAAAAGTAATATATAAGAAAAATCTTATAAGTACCTTAATCTTTTCACAATGCCAATAATTCAATAGATCTTGAAACTGAGGTGTTGAAATAGTGTCCGATTTGTTAGCCCATCTCAACTCATCGGTGCATACGAATAGAAGTGCTTCTTCTTAATTCTACATTTGTGAACACGCCAACTTGCATTCACAGCCTCCATAACAAATTTTCTTCCATTTTCATGAACCATATACTTTTCCTATTCAAATTATTAATGTCACATTAATTCTAAGTGCTGTCAAGTCTCGACGAGCACTTTCATGATCTTTAGTCTTTCCAGGAATGTCTAACAATGTCGCAATGACATTATCAAACACATTTTTCTCAATATGCATCACCTCGAGATTATGGCGGATAGAACAATGCTTCCAATATGGCAACTTAAAAAATATGGGTAACTTCCACCAAGGATTTGGATCATCTTCATCGCACTTATTTTTCTTTTGTTTCTTTCCAAATTCATTTGGAAAATGGAGCAACATATTCTCAATTACAGTTCCTTTCAATGAAATAGGTTCACTTCTTTCCTCACTTTTCCCATCAAAATTACTCTTATCATGACGCCATGGGTGAGTAGAATCAAGAAACCTACGAGATGCCCTGTAGCAAACCTTTCTACTGCAAGGTAACCACTGAGAATCAGTTTCATAATGGCATGAAGGGCATGCTAAATATCCTTTTGTAGACCATTTGGAGAGCATTACATAAGCTGGAAAATCATTAATGGTAGTCATCAAAGCTACACGCATGTCAAACCTTTGATTGCTTGAACAATCGTAAGTTTCCAGCCAAAACTCCCATAAATCCTTGAGATCCTTGATTAAGTGATGCAAATAGATATCAATATCATTACCAGGGGAAGAAGGGCCAGGGATAAGTAAAGCTAGCATCAAAAATTCTGGTTTCATAATCATCCAAGGAGGCAAGTTATAATTGATCAATATAACAAGCCATATGCTGTGTGCAATGTTCCTTGAGTTGAATGGGTTAAATCCATCTGTGGCTAACCTGACCTCACATTGCGTGGATCCTCAACAAACTTTGGATACATAGAATCAAAATCCTTCAAAGCTCGGCCATCTACTAGATGTTGTAAAAATTGATCCTCTTCACGCCCATTAGAATGCCATGTCATATGCCTTGCTGTCTCTTCGCACATAAACAACCTTTGTAGCCTTTTGTTTATAGGGAAGTACCTAAGGATCTTTCGAGGAACCCTATGGATCTTTCCACTTGCATGTTGTGTGTCATTCTTCGTATCATTCAACTTCCATCTTAGTGTCTCGCACACATGGAAACTTGTAGCGTTTGCATGTTCTTCCCAATACAACATGAAATTATTGGGGCATGCATCTATCTTCGTATAATCCAACCCTAACACTGTTAGAACTTTCTTCGCTTCATTAAAAGACGTAGGCAATTTTGAATCAGGCAATACCTCTCTTATAAGCTCTAATATATCAGTAAATGCACCATTGGTTAGTCTATGCTCACACTTCAAAATAAATAGTCGAATCATGAATGAAAGTTTTGAATGCTTCATGCATCCGAGATACAACTCCTCTTGACCTTCATCAACTAACTTTAGAAACTTTTTTTCCTCATCATTCGGCCCCTCTATAAAAGCAACACATGCATCATGCAACAAGCCCGCCACATCATCTTTAGAATCATCAAGGTTTGGCCGTTCATCTACACCCACAGTGTATGTTTCCCTTTGGATGTCGATTCCTAGTTCTGAAAACTTGTTGGTTCTTGGCACAAAACCATCACAAATTATGTGATCTCTCACAACATTCTCATTACGCCAATAACGATAATGACAACATTCACATGGACAACAAATTTGATTTCCTTGAGACTTTGTAGAAAAGGCCTTTTCAATATATTCGTTGACTCCTTGTTCATATTCCTCACTCCATCTAGGAGCCATCCACCACTCCTTAATTCCACTATCCATCACTCTCAGTTAAAACTGATCACAATTTAAACTTATAAAAAGCTACTACATCAAAATAAGAAACTTTCAGCATTATTTTTTGTTTAATTTAACCATCCTAATATTTAACGAAAAGGACAAGAACATGCCAATATTTAACAGAAAAGGACAATGAAACTCTAGTTTGTATACCTTAAGAAATCCCCTTTGCATTATTTAGGAATAATTGAGAGTATGTTCTGGTAGCTGCGATTGATTAAGGCTTCACGAACTGAGAATTGGGGCTTCACGAACTGAGAATCGACGGAATAGCTGTTGTCAAATTTTTATCATTCAGTTGATGCGACTGTAGATTCGGCCTGCAATGGCGAATACTAAAGGCTTTCAAACACATGCTGATTAACGTTTTTCAATCAATTCAGACATTAAGGAAGCCATGATCAATCATGTATGCATTAAAAATAAACATATAAAGGATTATAATTAATTGAATGCAAGTTAGGATTATAATTAACTGACTTCAAGTTATAAAGTTGAGGATATGATGTTTATACCTTGATGAATCCGCCTTGTAAAACAGCTGAGAGAACATGCATTTTTTGGTCTATCATTCCCAGAACCCTGCATGGAAACATCTACTTTTAACTTGCAAGAAAAGAAGAGAAAAATTGGTTTCTAGGATGCTGACAGCTAACACAAAACACCAACTTGACAGTCACCTTAAGCTGTTAGAAGTATTATCCAGCTACAAGCAACATTCTGAACTCTGGTACTCTAAATGGTATTCATTACTGAAATGCAACAAACTTTTCTTAACCTCCTGCCTCTGTTCTAGCTTAACTGTGTTTATCTTTCTTTATAACTTCCAATTGAGACCATTTTTATTGTTTTGGAAAAATGGACATTAATTGTACGATCTCGTACCAATATCCTTTTTAAGTATCTCACCTCTTTAATCTTCTGTATGACATCAATATTAAGTGGACAACTTGGTTAATCAACATTCTCAAATTTGGCAGGTCATCTGACGCTAAAGAGTGATGTGTATGTACTGGAGTCAAGTCCAAATCCTGTTAGAAGTACTATCCAGCTACAAGCAACATTCTGAACTCTGGTACTCTAAATGGTATTCATTACTGAAATTCAACAAACTTTTCTTAACTTGCTGCCTCTGTTCTAGCTTAGCTGTGTTTATCTTTCTTTATATCTTCCAATTGAGACCATTTTTATTGTTTTAGAAAAATGGACATTCATTGTACGATCTCGTACCAATATCCTTTTTATGTATGTCACCTCTTTAATCTTCTGTATTACATCAATATTAAGTGGACAACTTGGTTAATCAACATTCTCAAATTTGGTAGGTCATCTGACGATAAAGAGTGATGTGTATGGTTTTGGAGTGGTGTTACTAGAAGTACTAACTGGCCAACGTGTGCTTGATGGTTCACGCCCTACGATCTAGAGAAATTTGGTGGAGTGGACAAAACCTTATCTAAGTAATGCAAGATGGCTAAATAAAATAATAGATGGATGTCTCGAAGATGAGTATCCTCGAAAAGGTGTAGTTCAAGTAGCTACACTTGTACTAAACTGTCTTCATGCTGAACCTAAACGTAGGTCGTCAATGGAACAAGTTGTGCAGACACTAGAGAAGATCAATGCCATCATGCTTTAGCTGAAATCCTAGCTCCGCCACTTACACATAGTATATATACAAGTCAAGCAACAAACTACTTAAAAACACTAACTACTCTAACTGGCATAACAAAATGTTGTTACATATTTGTATATGTCATCCTTTATCTTCTGCCTTTTTACACTTAACCCCTTTATCCTTTATATCACCCCTCAAGCTAGATGTGCTGAAAAGATTCAGAGTATTCATCTTGTGTAACAAATATGAAAGTTGAGTAGAACTCAAAACCTCAGTAAACATATTTGATGTTGTTCTAAAGTAGATATGTGAGCAGTTTCAATAGGTCCAGGAGAAATCCTTTCTCGAATCGTATGGCAATCGATTTTTAAGTGTTAAGTCCTCTCATGATAAATATGGTTTAAAGCGATATTAATGCAGCTTTGTTATCAACGAATAGTCAAAGAAGTCTTATTAGCAATTCCAAAATCCTTGAGAAGAGCAACCATCCAATTCTTATAAGAACAACACAATATCCATATATAAACAGATATGATGAGACCTAAAAACAAAGCGCGGGTAAAGGCATACCTCGACTCAACTATGTAGCCTTTGATTTCCACTTTTGTTCTAACCCTTGTCTTCTGATCAACTCATGTTTATGAAAATTAGAATTTTAGGGCATGAATATTGGGGGAAATCAAAATCAGATGGAAGGAATATTTAGGGCAAAATCAAAATCAGATGGATAGGAAGGGTTTAGGGCATGGATTGAATCAGAGGAGAGAAGAGAGAAGAGAGAAGAGAGAAGAGAGAAGAGCGTTACCTGTATTGAAGGATTGCGACAACGTCTATGACAAAGCTAGAGAAGCCGTTCTAGAGAGAGAAGCGGGAGGGGATTTGCGCGCAGAGAGAAATAAGGAGAAGAGAGAGAACCGAGTGAGAAATAAGGAGAAGAGAGAGAACCGAGTTTTGTGGTCTTCAATTTTTCCCATTAAAAAATGAGGGAAATATTTATTTGGGGAAAATATTAAAGCTCGCGTAATTCATATGTTTGGATTTAGGCGTTGCATTACTAACTAAGTCGTTGCATTAGAAAGATCTAATGTAACACCAAATATCCTAATGTAACACTGAGGTCATTTTTAAATCGTTGCATTAGATGCGTTACATTAGCTCGATCGTTGCATTAGCTTCTTTACATTAGCTCAAAAATGTAGTAGTGTGTGTGTGTGATGTTCGACATATTGTGCTTGTGTACACCCTTGCTATTTATAGCCTTCAAATACTTCGAGGCTACTCTTGATTTAACAGCCTTGAACTGGATCGGATGGAGTGGAGATGTTGTTGGGCTTGTTGAGCTAAAGACTTGGTCAATTCCCTCAATTGTAGCAACCGTCTTGCTTAGTGCCCAAGTCCTTAGCATTAACTCCATGTACACACGAGCTCTCCTATGTTGTACTCTCTTGTTTGTCCATCAATCTCAGCGTTGAACAAGTCTTCCTACATTTTCTCCTTCAGCTGTTACGAGTTATGCATAAATCTCCATTTATGCATAATTCTTCTCTTGACTCGTTCCACCACTTTTGTAGCTCTAACTTCTCATAGTCATTTACCTGTACATTGTACTAACCACACATATATTTTGTAAGTATAGATTATACAAATATTCAATATAACCTATGTAATAAATGTCCAACTAATAAAGTCAGACGTGTTGGGTTACGCCTTAAAAGTTCTATCACTACTTGTGTTAACACCTACGTCTGATAACACTTAGAGAGTGTTGGCAACACTTGTGGTAACACCAACAAGCTGCACTTACAAACTCCCCCATAGTTGTACATTTCTTTCATTTCTTTGCAAACACCAAGGTGCTTGTACCTGCAAAAATTTGTTAGCAAAATAACCATTCCAAACACACGTCAATAATTAACTCCCCCATAATAAGGAAGCTAATCTACAAAAAATCAAACTTTAAAACTAAACCATGCAAACCAAAATTTGAACACAATCAAATTTTAACAACTAGTTTTAAAAAGTTTAATCTAAACTATCAAACAATCCAAAGCATTGTCAAAGTTAACAACCACATACCAAATTTAAAACACAAATTAAATTGTTTTTGATGCCACCATAAAAAAGATATTTTCAAGGACACACCATCCACCAAAAAATGATTCCACCTGCAATACCACATTAGTCTTCCTCTTCCTCAGTTTCTTCCCTTTCTTCCTCAGCATAGATTTCTTGAGTATGAACAGCCCCATCACCTTCGGCAGCACTTGTAGTAGCACCATCAGCTCTCCCTATTTGTGAAGAAATCTGAGAAATAAATTCCAGAATATATGTCTGAACCTGAAACCAGCCATTTATATTGCTTTTAACAACAGGCATAAGCTTGTGAAGGAACTGAAGTACCATAGTTTTTCTGATCATAGTAGAAGTGTTGCCAGCACTTCCAGGCACACTTTCAACTGCTGGGTTTGGAGTAGTTCTAACAAGAGTAGAACCTGACCCACTGGCAATCTGAGGCTGAACCCAAGGCAAATCACATACCCTATTACCCTTTTTCAGTTGATGATCATTAATAGTATAATATTCAGGCCCTGTGGAAAATACATCAGAGGCCTCAACTGGAAGAGATTGGAATTTGAGGACATTGAATATGAGGGAAGGATAAGGAAAGTAGGCAGGGTCCTTCTTCTTTGGACAGGAAGCAAGATGTTTGAAAACTAATCTCCCAAAATTAATTCTTTGCCTTTTCCGTAGTTTATACAACACCCTAGCTTGCTCCATCGTAAGATATTGTTCATTCTTTGTTGGGAGCCAGTTAAAAATGCACAACTTATGCAACACGGAATAGAGTGAAATAAGTCTAGAGGCTGGGAACTTAATCTTGGGGTCGATTGGCCACTTAGAAACCTTGTTGTTTGTCAAAAACATAGCTATCACATCCCTATTGGCACACAAACTTTCATCATCCAAGTTTGGTAACCCTAAAGCCTTGTTGATCATGGCAGGAGTAAAATAATAGATTCTGTCCCTAACAAAAACTTTACCAAAATGAGGTGAACCCTCATTATCAAGGTAGGGATTGAGGTTGACATAAAAGTTTCGATCAATGCTCTCAACAAATGGACAAGGATGGGTATTGGGAATCAAAAATTTCCTATCAGAAAGGAACTCAAACACACCATTCAGTTTCAGATCCTCAACATATATATTCTTTTCCACCAAAAGTGACTTCTTGATATAAGTTAACCAAAATGACATATTTTCTTCGCTATGAAATTCTAGGGTTAAATGGGGCTTAGGAAAGGCCTCATCATCATTAATATCATCATTCACCGTAAACTCATCACTTGAGGAATCAGAATGTTCAGGAGAGTGAGAATGTACCTCATGAGTTGGTATGTTGGGCTGAACAGAGGAAGGTGTTACTTGAGGTGTTACCTGAGCTTGGGTAACACTTCCACCAGCACTATGTTTTTCCTTTTTCCTGATGAGCTTCATATGGACATCAGCAAGAGTTGACCTTCATCCTCTAGCCATTTTTCAAGGCTATCATCTAAGGGTTCCTTCTCTTATTTGTAGTCTTCATCAGTGACATGAGCTGAAGAGAGACTGAGAGAGTCTTCAGAAACTTCAATCGGATCAGAGGAGGTGTTCGACTTCCCTTTGCTAAATGCAGCCCTTAGTCTGTTGGAGCTTCATTTTGGTGGTCTTTGGGGAGGCATTGGAGCTTTACTTTTCTTCTTCTTTTCCTTGGCAATTGGTACATTGGGTTGAGGAGGAGACACTTCCGGAGAGAGCAAGGCTAAAGGGAACGGAAATGGCCGGACAATGTCTAGGGCAAGGTTTGGAGAAGAAACAGGGGTAACCCTAGGTGAAACCTCCATTGGCGAGGTAACCCTTGAGGCAGCACGAGAGGTAGCACCCGGTGAAATCTCCATGGGCGTGGAACTCTTGGTAGGTAACGACATTGTTGGAATTTTTGGAGAAGAAGAAGTGATCGGAGAAGAGGATTTTGAAGGATTTGGGAGTAGAGAGAGAAACGACGAGAGAGAGAGAGAGAGAGAGATAAAAGAGGAGAAATAACAAAAATAATATGGTAATACAAAGAATTAGTTAAAAACTTTTTGAAATTCAAAACTTTCTAAATTTCGAGTTTTCAAAATTTAAATGACTAAATTCGATAATAAAGAATAAAAAATTAATGTGGCACATACAAATGTGTTACTAGCAATAATGGTAATACAAAAATTAACATATGCATCAAAATAACCCTTTGAAATTTTTTTTCATTTTCAAGCACTTGAGGCATAACAAGCCTCATTTTTAAACAACTTAGACATACACATGTCATTAAATTTTTATTACTTCATAAACAATAAAGCATCGTAGTAACGAGCTCCGTGCCCCGAGTTCTTTCTGAAGTATAAAGACTTAGTACAATTCCATTAGAGATATTCCCGTTTGGCAAGAGAACATCGTCGCAGCGAATGTCGTGCCCCGAGTTACTAAAGGAATAATACAAGTGATTTTTTCCTTTTATCAAAAGATTAGTGACTTAATTTGTCACTTTTGAGATTGAAGAGTATTTTGACTAAACATGTTAACCTATGATTTTAACCTACTAGAATAAAAAGGTCAGCATGTGCCCCCATCAGGGTTAAACAAAATAAAAGTATATATATATATATATATATATATATATATATATATATATATATATATATATATATATATACACTTGGGGTAGCACCCAGTGGACCGAGAAATTTTTCTAAAAAATACAAAGACCAAGAGAGCTTTTCAAGTCTGAAAATCTATCATGGTCAAGGGCCTTAGTATATGTCAGCAAGTTGATGCTTTGTATCAATATGCTCTATATTTATCAAACCTTTATAAACTAAGTCCCTAAGGAAATGGTGACGTATATCTAAATGTTTGGTGCGAGAGTGTTGCACTGGGTTTTTGGAAATATTAATGGCACTTAGGTTGTCACAATACATTGCTAACATATTACTTTCTAGACCATAATCATCTAAAATAGCTTTAACCAAATAAGTTGTGAACAACAACTCTCAGCTGCTTCATATTCTGATTCAGCAGTTGAGAGTGAGACACAATTTTGCTTACACCTATACCATGACACTAGATTGTTACCAAAATAAAAACACCCCCCACTAGTACATTTTCGGTCATCCATATCCCCCGCCCAATCTGAGTCACTAAAGCCTACAAGATTGGTATAAATATCTTTACTATACCATACACCTAATTCACTTGTCCCAGACACATATTTTATTATCTTTTTGACATAATTAAGGTGAGAGGCTTTAGGATTGGCTTGGTAACGTGCATATACACAGACGCTAAACATTAAAACAGGGCGGCTAGAGGTAAGATAAAGAAGGCTACCTATCATGGAACGGTAGAGTGTAGGATCAACATCTTCTTCTACTTGGTCCTTTCCAAGTTTGAGAGTAGAACTCATAGGAACTTTCGAACTCTTTGACCTCTCCAACCCGAACTTCTTCACCAAATTCCTTGCATACTTGCTTTGTGATATGAATATTCCATCACCTGTTTGTTTCACCTGCAAGCCTAAGAAGAAATTTAGCTCACCTATCATTCTCATTTCAAATGTTGAAGTCATAGCATCTACAAAATCTTTCTGACATGTTTGATTTGTAGACCCATAGACTATGTCATCAACATGGATCTGAGCAATAACAAGTTCTTTACTATGTCTAAGTATAAACAAAATTCTATCTGCCCCACCTCTAATAAATCCATATTCAAGAAGAAAACTGGTTAAACGACCATACCATGCTCGTGGAGCTTGTTTTAACCCATAAAGAGCTTTATCAAGTCTATAAACATGGTGTGGTTGTGAAGAATCTTCGAAACCTTTTGGTTGTTCAACAAAGATCTCTTCATCCAAATAACCATTTAAAAAAAATTGCTTTTACATCCATTTGATACAAAGTGATCTTAAGATAACAAGCAATGGCCAAGAGAAGTATTATGGACTCAAGTCTAGCCACAGGAGCGAAGGTTTCATCATAATCAACACCTTCTACCTGTGTATATCCTTGGGCCACAAGACGAGCTTTATTTCTAACAATATTACCCTTCTCATCTATTTTATTTTTAAAAATCCATTTTATCCCAATAATATTAGCATTAGGGGGACGTGGTACTAAAAACTAAACATTGTTACAGGCAAACTGTTCAAGCTCCTCTTTCATGGCTTGAATCCAATAATTATTTTTTAAGGCCTCAACTACATTCTTAGGTTCTAGGGAAGAAACATAACACGAGTATTTTACCTTAGCGTATGTGGTAGACATGCACACATACGTTACCATACTAAGGTAGTCAATAGGTTCTTTTTGCCTCATCCTTACGCCTTCATTCACTTCAACTAGCACCGTGAGGTAGGGTGATCACGTCTAACGCTAGCAGGTGGATCCCTTCTCATTTCCTCATGAGCAGCGTCAGTATTTTCTCCCTCATTCGCTATTTTAGAATCAGGTGTTACCAGAGGTGCTATCTCATTACTGACAACACTTTGGTCAGAACCAGTGTTTACATCTGTGTTAACACTTTCTTGGCTTCCCACTTGAGCCTCTTCCAATATTTCTAGAGGCATCCCTTGAACACTTTTACCTATAATGCTTAAGGAATCATAAAAAACAATGTTTACTGATTCTTGGATAGATTCTGATCTTAGATTATAAACCCTATATACACGACTATTTTGAGCATATCCAAGAAAAATAGCTCTATCACTTTTAGAGTCAAGTTTACCTAAGTAATCCCGATCATTCAATATTAAGCACACACTCCCAAAAACATGGAAACAATGAACCTTTGTCTTTCTACCATTCAAAATTTCATAGGGAGTCATTGTGGTTCCGGTTCTAAGATAGACTCTATTGATTGTGTGACAAGTAGTACTAAGTGCCTCTGCCCAAAAACGTTTTGAGATTCTTTTTGAAAATAACATTACCCTAGTCATTTCAAGAATGTTCTTTTTTTTTCTCTCAGCAATCCCATTTTATTGGGGTGTTTTAGGTGCTAAAAATTCATGATGAATTCCTTTCTTTTCACAAAAAGTTGAAAAAGAAACATTATCAAATTCCTTTCCATGATCAGACCTAATACGAAAAATAGAAGCACAAAACATGTTTTTGATTTTAGAGTGTAAGATTTTAAGATTTTCAAAGGTTTTTTATTTATCTCTCAAAAAATAAACCCAAGTAAACCTAGAAAAGTCATGAACAATGACTTAAATATATCTCTTGCCTCCAAGACTTTCTGCTTCAACTGGACCCATTAAATCCATGCGTAATAGTTGAAAACAATGTGTTGTCCCAAAGTGTTGCTCATTGTGTTGGGCAGCACTGTGGGCAGCACGTGTTTGTTTGCCTTTAAGACAATCCTCATAAACCACTTTCTCTTTGAATTCCAACTTTGGAACTCCTCTCACATCATCTAGCTTAATTATCTTCTCTATATGGCGAAAATGAACATGCCCTAATTATTGATGCCATAAAGATGTAACATCAACTTTAGCCGAATGGCACACCTTATTATCTTCAACACAAAAACAATTGTCACTAGATCTAGTTCAAGACATAACACAATTATTAGAACCATCAAAGACCTCACAATTGTTTTTTTTGAACTTCACCTCTAAATTGTCGTCACAAAGTTGACTAATACTAATCAAGTTAGCAACTAGACCATCAACATGCAAGATATTTTTTAAGGTGGGGAAACCAGGCACATTAAGTGTCTCTTTCCCAATGATTGTACTCTTACTACCACCACCATACATAATACTTCCTCCATGTATAGATTTATAGTCATTTAAAAATGACTTTGTTCTCGTCATATGACGTGAACACCCACTGTCGAAATGCCATGAACCTACTACATTTGTTTTTAAAGAAGTATAAACTACTTCACATCTTAGATTAGTTTTGGGTTTTCATGTTTTCTTCTTTGAACTTTTGACTTTCTGACAGGTAGTGTTATCTGAAGTGCTGTCTGAAGTAGTGGACAACATTTCCGGTAACACTGTGGAACTGGATTTTTTCTTTAAAAAAGCTTGACACTTATTTTTAAATTGTCCAGTAGTGTGACAATATTTACACACTTTAACAGTGTCAGAAGAGTTAGAAATGCAAACATTTTTATCAGAACCACGTTCTTTAACAAAAACACATTTCACATTTATCAATATTCAAAGTAGAAGTAATACTATTTAAAAACTCTTGAAAACCAATACCTGCCTTGAGAGGGTTACTCAAATTGAGGATCTCATCCAGTTTGGAAGATTCTATGTTGAGTTTCTTAAATGTGATCTCAACAAGAGACAATTTGGCCTTGACTTTATCCAACATGGCATCCTTCTTGGTAAGTTGACCTCCAGCTTAGTCAAGTTTTCCTTCAGCTCATGATTTTCCTTGGTTAAAAACGTCACCTTATTGTTCTCTTTTTTTTCATTCAACAAGAAGTTCTTCGTGGAGATTCTTCGACCCATCTATGAGCTTATCCTTGTTTAGCTCATCCTCTTGAGAGTTTCCTGTATCAAGGTTAGTTGAACCCATGAAGCAAATAGCATTAGAAAAACTGAAGTGGTTACACCTGCTGCTGAGTTTGGTCTCAAGTGTTACCAGAGATTCGATAACACTAGTGGTAGCACTTCCAGTATCCGTGTCACATACAGTGACCAACATTGTTGTCACATCTGGTTCTTCATCTTGGGCTGTTCCCTCGTCTTCATTATCACTCAGGGACACCCACAAGTTCTTTCCATCTTCCTTAAAGTGTTTGCACACTTGTTTGCATAGTGTCCCCATCCAGAACAGGCATGACATTGAATTGAATCAATGTACTTGGGATCAGATCTTGACTAGTCAGAAGATGCCCTTCTTATTGGATTGGACTTTTGAGAAGATGGAAATGACCTTTTTGGCATCGAATCATACACTTTTGTTTGTTGCTTCTTTGCTTTTACCTGCACATTTTCTTTGTTAATCTTTCTAGCCATAGAGTTATATTTCTTAGCAAGTAAATCAACACTAGCATTTTCATCCGATTCTTCAAAAACCTCTTCATCCTCATTTTTTTGAAAATCAGAGGAATGAATTTTTAAAGCTATATTATTTCCCTTATATTGAAATCCATAGTAGAAAGATTGTGGGCTTCTTAAATAGATGAAATTTTCATATTGAAACGCTCAGGGAGGGTGGTTCTAATGGCTTTTGAAACAAGTTGTTTTTTTGTGAAAGGTTCACCTAAAACTTGACATTCATTTGCAAGATCAAACAACTTTTCAAAATAAGATGAAATATTTTCATCTTCACCCATCCTTAATCTTTCAAACTTGCTAGTAAGCCTTCTAAGCTTAGTTTCACGCACACTACCATCACCTTCACAAAACCTTTGCAAAATATCCCATGCTTCCTTATACGTGGGAGTGTTTTAATAAGTTTAAAAATATGAATGTCAACACATTCATAAATGGCATTAAGTGCCTTTTCATTGAAACTAACTAAGCTATTCTCTTCATTAGTCCACTTTGATTCAAGATTGATTTGAACATCACCATCCTCATCTGAGAGAAACGTGGTCATCACTTTCTTTTGGGGTTTGATATGTCTTGTCAGGAGCGTATTCGTCGATGTTCTCAGGGTTGCTGCTGGAGGCATTCCCGAGGTTAATCTAGCCTATAGTCGAATGAGGAGCTTCATTTCCTTTGTCGATGCACTCGCCCTTGGCTGCATTCTTGGCTATGATTTTGACTGACGACATGGGCAAGCTGCTACTGGTGCGGACACTCGGGGATGACGGGTCTTGAGCTCTTTTGGCAAGGGCCTCATTTACCATGATCAGGCAATCGTCGAGGGTAACTTCCTCATCGCTAAATCTGATAAGAAGGTCTGGGTCCTTGGTCTCGTCGGGGTATTTGGAGAAGATGATGTTGATGAAGTCATCGTCAGTTACATGGTCAGAAGGGTTCCTTTTCATGTGAGGACCCCGACCCGGAACCTACACGTGTCCCGAGCTGGAGCGTCCTCAAACTAACCCAAAGATCCTAAACTTTTAAAACTTTGATTTAACTTTCAAACATGCACACAACTATTTAAAATAACTCTACTCCTTTCCACATTGGAGGAAGAGTTGACCAACCTGGAAAATAATAAATGGTTTTAGTTAATAAAGATATCGAATATAAAATGGAATTAAAGTTTATGAATACAAACCCTTTAAAAGAATTATGCCAAAATACACATTCTACACCAACCTATACATAACCCGAAAATTCCCAAAATACCACTTCTAGACTCCTTTCCGCCCTTACTTGGTCGGTCCACCTGTCTCGGAATCTAAAAACAGTAAAGGGAGAGGGGTGAGAATAAATCTCAGCAAGCTATTATGAATGCAGCAATATGCCATATAAGATGCAACACATAACAAGTTGCATACACACATTGGAAAACTATAAACACCTTCCATTACCTTGGTTTACCTTTTCCCGTCTGAATCATGAGTCGTACCATTGTGGAAGTGAATACTCCACTTATTCTGTGAATGCATATCCACCAGAATCAATATCATAAATTCGAGATAGTTATGATTATAACTCATCTCCTGTGAACTGCTTAGGCATTATTCACAAACAAATCATACAACTGAGATAGTTATCGTCATAACTCATCTCTTATGAACTGCTTAGGCAATATTCATAAACAACCCCGAACAACCGAGATAGTTATTGTCATAACTCATCTCCTGTGAACTGCTTAGGCAATATTCACCAGAACAACCCCCTAACAACCGAGATAGTTATTGTCATAACTCATCTCCTGTGAACTGCTTAAAGCAATATTCACCAGAATCAACCCTCCAACAACCGGTATACCAAAGTCCAGCACATATCATAAACTTGCAATATAAATCCACACTTGGGATAACATATAACCATAAGATAAATAAATCCACACTTGGGATAACATATAACCATAAGATAAATAAATCCACACTTGGGATAACATATAACCATAAGATAAATAAATCCACACTTGGGATAATATAATGACATGCTAAATAATCCACAAAAGGGAATAAGCAATATAACAACATATCATAAACAATTCCTATGTAGTCATTACACAACTTCGGATAACCTCAAAAGAGTTCATGAACTACCTCCCAAGTTTGAACTACATTGGTGAAGTACGAATCAAGCTTAATTTCCAATTTTCGGACAATATTCTATATTACAAGGTCTTTATAGGAATTCATGTTAGATTTATCAAGTCGGAGTTACATTTGATAAAGCCAAATAAGATTTCCAAACAATTCCTGATTCCGACTTAATGTGCTTCCGAAGTTCCATAGTAACCCAATTAAGGTGCCATTAAGTGATACAATTGTTCTAAGTATAACCTAGGTTAAAAAGGATCAATTCATATCCGGAAAGGTTAGATTCCAAACTTTATTTTGGTTAAGGATCATACTAGGAGGTTACTAGTGAAAATTCAGCGAAACAGGGAACTGGGCAAAATTCTGCCAACATGGGCGACCGCCCTAACCACTTGGGCGACCGCCCAGAGTGGACTTTAAAGCCAATGTTAATTTCGCCGTGATGGGCGGCCGCCCAAGCCCCGTGGGCGACCGCCCAAGTCTTCCTCCACCCAAATTCAGATTTTTACCCATTTTGAACCTAGTCTTCCTTTCCTTATACCATGCCTATCACAAGAACACCAAAGGGAACCTTAGCTTTACCAAGTCTCACTCCAAACAAGTAAACCCAAACCCAAGTAACCTTAGATTGATTATTACTACAAATTCCACCCATTTCAACCCTTTAGATTGTCTTCCTTGAACCCTAACTTCAACTAGTTTCATTTTTCAATCATCCAACTTTCATTAAGGTTTCCAAGGCATGAAATCAACATCACAAGAACAAGAACAACATTTAAAGAACTTATGAACAAGTAGGAGAAGGGAATCATAACAACTCACCTTAGGGTTTTCAATGGGAGGTTGATCTTTCTAACTTGATGGATTCCCAAGATGATCCAACTTCAATGATGCTCCTAGACTTGAATTTGGTGAAGAAATGGCTTGGCTTCAAGAATGGAGGTTGAGAGCTTCCATGGAATTTCTCTAAGGTTTCTCTAGGAGGAAGAAGTATGAATGATGGAGGGAGAGGGGAGTAAGAATAAGGAGGTAAAGGATGGACACTTGTCACCTAGGGAGAGAGCAAGACTTCTATGGCCCCTCCCACAAATATCTAAGGCTTTCATCTTTTAATTTAAACTTAACCTTTAACCCAATAATTCATCCTACTCACTCATTTAACCTCCTCAAATATTTATCTATGTAATAAATTTCCATTTTTATTATTTTCCCAAATTTCTTTATTTAACAACCCACAATTTCTCAAAGGATTCTTATTTCACTTCTCACCCAATTTATCTTAAATTACGAATTAAAGATATAATTGAACACATAAAACTATCATAATCATTAAAAGCATATAATAAAATATTTAAATTTAGTGCCTAGGGTTGGGGTCGTCACACTCACTCCCCCTTAAAGAAAATTCGTCCCGAATTTTACTGTCACTTGCCTAATTGTTCAACCCGCCTCGGTTACATGTATACCTCAGACTTCAATTCTCAAATAGCCTCTTCAATGTGTGATTCTTCCCCAAGATTCTAATTTCATTAATAATATGATATTACAACTTAGTGTTCCAAGGATACCTTACAAATATTACTAACCCGAATTTTTTTCGACCTCAATAACAATACAAATAATGAAAGTATTACAACCTATTCCACCAAATACATTACAATATCGCATTTAAAACTTTAAATACTCTATAAGTTGCCCCAAGTCAGTCTATAAATCAAATCACCAACCTTTTCTAAAGCTTCAAATGGATTAACGAATTTTGGCGCCAATTTACCTTAGGCCTTGCCTCTCCAAACTCACCCCAATAAATTAGAGATCGATATTTTCTTCTCAAACTATGCCTCATACAGTTCTATCTTAATGTTAGCATGATAACTACTATTATACGCACTCAACCACTGGTAACCATACGTACTATTGACTACTAACATCCATTGTTCATGCCCGTAGCATATCATCAACAACAAGTAATGATTCCTCAACTTTTTACAAGGTTAAACTTAATAGCATTCCTTCCTTCCCAAAAGGACCTTCCCGAACGTTGTCTATCCAATCCATTTAACACTATGGGTTTTATACAATCGAACCATCCCCTAATATATGTGAGGGTTTTATTAATAACATCTCATCAAGCTATATATACAACGAGTAGAAAATATAATTCAACTTTCTATAACAAAATAACATACCCTTCTTTACTTCCAATGTAACTAAATCACAAAATCTATCGTGATAATGCTCTCAAGTTCAATCTAGAACTCTAAATATTTTAATAGGCCTTCTAACGTCAATATTCTATTTTCACCCTTATGACCAAACCCCTTATGTCTTGACTTGCTTGAAACGAGTTATTTCAATTATCTCATCCTCATTTCTCATGATACAAACATTAAATAACTGCCTATGAAATAATAAATGAAAACATGCTAATAAGACCCTGATTCCCATAAACGGAATACTAGTCGACTATATATCACAATTCAATGCTCTAATTATGCCTGTGTCCAGTGACGGATCAATATTCAATCAAATGGTTGGCCGCCCACAACGGAGCCGATCCAACTCCAAAACAAAACCCGAGTCTCCGCGACCTCCACATTAATAACCCCACAATTTATCAATTCATTTCTCGGATCAAAAACTTTAGTATACTAAATCAACATAGGGAAACTAGGTTGCCTTTTTACTTGCTTTTGTACGAACTATACCTTAAAAATAACATGACTTTCTAAAATTTACAACATCTTCCAAAATTCCAAGGATAGATAAAATGAGATCAAATGAGACTCGAATGGTTTATTTATTTAAAACTGTCCCATACCAGTTTTAATTAACTAAACCACTCACACTTTTAAGAAATTTTCAAAAGATTGATAAGCTAACAAAAATAACTCGAGTGATTTAATTATCTACAACCGTCCCATACCAGTTGTAGATAGTTAAATTACTCACAGATTTTAATATACACAAAAACAGTTCACTGACCTTATTAAATCAATTATCCCCGAAGGGTACAAATGCTCACACCGAAGTTCAACACACACTTTCAATTGTTAAAACACAATTAAACAATTCCAACATAATATTCTTGTTTGACCTCTATTTATAGTATAGTCACCAGTCATAATATTTATACTTAATTAAATTCTCTTGTAAGAAAACACAATCTCGCAATACTATTACTATCTCTGATAAATAACACTAAAACAATCATTAAGATTATAACTAGGTAAATCATCCTCAATTCAATAATTCCTCCAGTTGTATATTCAACACTTTTACTTAATTTGAGTCATCTATTCCCTACCTTTAATATTGGTATTGTACTTAGTAACAATGAAATGCATACCTCCGGTTTGGGTCAATTACCATGATTTCCTAATAAGAAAAGATAATTGGAACTCTCATAGATCAATCATCCCCAATTGTGATTAAACATTAACGGTGTAAACTAACTTACCTCTCGATAACCGTCAATAACAAAAAATCCGCATAACGCCAGTCTCTCATAAGCATCACACCAATCTCTTATTTTAGTCATGCAACTAAGTCGACCTACAGGGAATAATCATCCTAAAGTATCCTGTCTTCCAATAAGATTCATCCTCATTTTATTTTCTCAACTAATGATAATCATTTCTCAAACAAACCATATACATACATTACTAATTCCTGAAGTTGATCCTATAAGTCACCAATAACTACATCTATTATACTTCTTCACATTTGCCCTATTTACTTTTCCATAACTAATACACAATCCATAAATCAAAACGGTCATACTAGATATAAATGTTGTCTTAAGTATATCCTTAAAGCAAATATTTACTGAAATTGTAACACTCCGAAAATTTCAACTAATAACCATTGAGTATCCTACTAGTTTCTAAAATCAGTCATACAAATCATCAACAAGTGATAATGAATACTTATTCTTCACAGTTACTAATTTGAGATCTCCATAATCTATAATTATCCACCAAGTATCATCTTTTCTAAATATAGTACTAATTTATCCTTACGGAGGTTCGCTAAGCTAATTATCTTCTTTATCAATAATTTCCCAAGATGAATCATCAATTCCATCATCCCGATTAGTGTCCTCTATTTAGAAATCCGAATACCAAAATAGTACCTTATAGCAACTCAAAACCTCAATACCCTGGTATGATACCTGATGAAAACCCATTTTGAAACTCACATGGAAAACACCACTTAGTCAACTAATAGCACATAAGGCAAAGATATATTAGTTCCATAAGATCTCGTACTCGCGATATTTTATAATCCATATAATCCCATGTAGACTATCACTTCCAATACTAGTCTCATATATCTAGTCTCCACCACGAGACACCAATGTATAAATACTCACGCACGTTATACAACCATAAACGATTCCTAACTAGGCCATATACCTAACCTCAACTAAGAGTTCACCAATTCATTTACCACCGGTACATGAGATAATTCAGGTGTCTTTTAAATCAAATATAACACACAATCCAAATAACCTTTACATTCCTTAGGCCATACTTTCGACATTTACGCATATATAACATAACCTCCATTAATAATTTATCCGCCTCAATTACACATGGAGACAATTCAAACATAGATAAGGAGACTCGCTTCCTGCAACAGTCCTCCTCAAGCACAACAACTACTCAAATAATTCAGGTTAATATAACAATAATTCACGGATTGGTAACTCGACCAAATCCACCGGCAATACATGCCCACATATGGACACATCACATCCACCATGATAAACAAGAATGATTCGAGGTACTCTCCCATAGGAGTAGAACCTCCAGCACATAAGGCAACTTTTAGGCCAATTATGCAAATAAGAGCGAAATGTAATGCCACAAGAGAACGAAATGAACAGAATTTAGAAAAGTATGAACCCTAACTCCGGAGACAGGTAATATACCTCAAATGATTGCGGAGGGATCTATCTCTCCATAATACTCACATTCCTTGATTCTTTGGTTGGTACACATCATATTCTATCATTGAACAAGTTCCTGCATTAAACTCTCGACGTCAGTTATCGCACACTCTCACTCAAACTAGACTCTACCCGAGAACTCTAAACCGAGCTCTGATACCAACTGTGAGGACCCCGACCCGGAACCTACACGTGTCCCGAGCTGGAGCGTCCTCAAACTAACCCAAAGATCCTAAACTTTTAAAACTTTGATTTAACTTTCAAACATGCACACAACTATTTAAAATAACTCTACTCCTTTCCACATTGGAGGAAGAGTTGACCAACCTTGAAAATAATAAATGGTTTTAGTTACAAAAGATATCGAATATAAAATGGAATTAAAGTTTATGAATACAAACCCTTTAAAAGAATTATGCCAAAATACACATTCTACACCAACCTATACATAACCCGAAAATTCCCAAAATACCACTTCTAGACTCCTTTCCGCCCTTACTTGGTCGGTCCACCTGTCTCGGAATCTAAAAACAGTAAAGGGAGAGGGGTGAGAATAAATCTCAGCAAGCTATTATGAATGCAGCAATATGCCATATAAGATGCAACACATAACAAGTTGCATACACACATTGGAAAACTATAAACACCTTCCATTACCTTGGTTTACCTTTTCCCGTCTGAATCATGAGTCGTACCATTGTGGAAGTGAATACTCCACTTATTCTGTGAATGCATATCCACCAGAATCAATATCATAAATTCGAGATAGTTATGATTATAACTCATCTCCTGTGAACTGCTTAGGCATTATTCACAAACAAATCATACAACTGAGATAGTTATCGTCATAACTCATCTCTTATGAACTGCTTAGGCAATATTCATAAACAACCCCGAACAACCGAGATAGTTATTGTCATAACTCATCTCACGTGAGCTGCTAGGCAATATTCACCAGAACAACCCCCTAACAACCGAGATAGTTATTGTCATAACTCATCTCCTGTGAACTGCTTAAAGCAATATTCACCAGAATCAACCCTCCAACAACCGGTATACCAAAGTCCAGCACATATCATAAACTTGCAATATAAATCCACACTTGGGATAACATATAACCATAAGATAAATAAATCCACACTTGGGATAACATATAACCATAAGATAAATAAATCCACACTTGGGATAACATATAACCATAAGATAAATAAATCCACACTTGGGATAATATAATGACATGCTAAATAATCCACAAAAGGGAATAAGCAATATAACAACATATCATAAACAATTCCTATGTAGTCATTACACAACTTCGGATAACCTCAAAAGAGTTCATGATCTACCTCCCAAGTTTGAACTACATTGGTGAAGTACGAATCAAGCTTAATTACCAATTTCCGGACAATATTCTATATTACAAGGTCTTTATAGGAATTCATGTTAGATTTATCAAGTCGGAGTTACATTTGATAAAGCCAAATAAGATTTCCAAACAATTCCTGATTCCGACTTAATGTGCTTCCGAAGTTCCATAGTAACCCAATTAAGGTGCCATTAAGTGATACAATTGTTCTAAGTATAACCTAGGTTAAAAAGGATCAATTCATATCCGGAAAGGTTAGATTCCAAACTTTATTTTGGTTAAGGATCATACTAGGAGGTTACTAGTGAAAATTCAGCGAAACAGGGAACTGGGCAAAATTCTGCCAACATGGGCGACCGCCCTAACCACTTGGGCGACCGCCCAAGTGGACTTTAAAGCCAATGTTAATTTCTGCCGTGATGGGCGGCCGCCCAAGCCCCCATGGGCGACCGCCCAAGCCTTCCTCCAGCCCAAATTCAGATTTTTACCCATTTTGAACCTAGTCTTCCTTTCCTTATACCATGCCTATCACAAGAACACCAAAGGGAACCTTAGCTTTACCAAGTCTCACTCCAAACAAGTAAACCCAAACCCAAGTAACCTTAGATTGATTATTACTACAAATTCCACCCATTTCAACCCTTTAGATTGTCTTCCTTGAACCCTAACTTCAACTAGTTTCATTTTTCAATCATCCAACTTTCATTAAGGTTTCCAAGGCATGAAATCAACATCACAAGAACAAGAACAACATTTAAAGAACTTATGAACAAGTAGGAGAAGGGAATCATAACAACTCACCTTAGGGTTTTCAATGGGAGGTTGATCTTTCTAACTTGATGGATTCCCCAAGATGATCCAACTTCAATGATGCTCCTAGACTTGAATTTGGTGAAGAAATGGCTTGGCTTCAAGAATGGAGGTTGAGAGCTTCCATGGAATTTCTCTAAGGTTTCTCTAGGAGGAAGAAGTATGAATGATGGAGGGAGAGGGGAGTAAGAATAAGGAGGTAAAGGATGGACACTTGTCACCTAGGGAGAGAGCAAGACTTCTATGGCCCCTCCCACAAATATCTAAGGCTTTCATCTTTTAATTTAAACTTAACCTTTAACCCAATAATTCATCCTACTCACTCATTTAACCTCCTCAAATATTTATCTATGTAATAAATTTCCATTTTTATTATTTCCCCAAATTTCCTTATTTAACAACCCACAATTTCTCAAAGGATTCTAATTTCACTTCTCACCCAATTTATCTTAAATTACGAATTAAAGATATAATTGAACACATAAAACTATCATAATCATTAAAAGCATATAATAAAATATTTAAATTTAGTGCCTAGGGTTGGGGTCGTCACATTTCATGTCTACCATTTGTTTCCACTCGCCGAACAATTGTCTGTACAGGACGTTGAGTTTCACGATCTCCATTGTATTCGACCCTTCTTCATAGGTGACTTCATCCGAACTGGTGCCATCCTCGAATCTGTGCATGTTCACGTAAGAGTTTTCCTGCTGATATGTTGCGTCTTCTACTTCGGAGAGTTATGAGTAATCTCTGCTTGATGGTTTGACCCAGACTAAAGGACGTTATGTGCCTTGTTGTGAGGCTGGTACTGCGAGGAAAACTTCGTGTCCTCTGCTTGAGTAGAGGGTCCTGAGAGGGAATTCCATGTTTAAGATTTCGCGGACGACTGTCATGCATTCTTCATAAGTGTGCCTGCGTCTGTTGACCTTTATCGTGAAGATTTCTTTGTCTGGTCAGGCCAAGGGTTTTGCTCGAAGGATGCTCATGAAATTTTGGTCAGAGGGGAGAGGCTTATATCCCTGTATCATTGCGGTTTCCAATGTCTCTTTCCATTCGGGATTCAAGTCTCGGAAACGGCAGTTGAACCTAATGAATTTTATCGCTTCAGGCTCCTCTTGCTTGAGGGCATTGACGTAATTGGCATCTCCGGACTCGGAGGGATACTGATAAGATTTCTATTGGTTCTCCTTTTGTCAATCCATGAGGGGTGGCATATGTGCACGGCTGCGGGTACGCTTGGTTGGTACTTCAGCTTCGTTGCTTATGTGAATGCTATCTCCTCTGATAACCTCGAGGTCTCCTCTGCGGTTTATGAACTTTACGCATTGATGGAGGGAGGAGGCTAAGGCTTTCATGTGGTGGCGCAATGGGCATCCTAGCAGAGCTGTGAATTCGGACGGGATGTCCACCACTTGGAATTTCAACGACACCATTTGAGCTTCGAACCAAAGTTCCAGAGTTACAGTCCCCAGGATAGGACGAGACATGTTGTTGTAGACTTTGATGGTTCGGGAAGATGGGATCATATGGCCTTCATCGATGCATAATGCTCGCATCATGCTGAGGGGAAGGACGTTGACGCATTATCTGTTGTCTACCAGGACTTTAGGAAGGGAGACAATGTTGAGCCGAATGGTGATGTGCAAGACCTCGTTATGTTCTGTAACCCCTTTTGGCAAGTCTTCATCACAAAATGTGAGCATACTGCCGTATAGTCTGGGATCATAGACTTGATCTCTTTTGGGAGAAGGGGAGTCATCGAGCCATCCATTTCCTGTCTTTCTTTTGAGAGGCATAGGTCTTGGTGGTACCTCAGGCCTTTGCTTCCCGTTTTCAGGATTATAGTGGGGTCGCTTCTGACGGTGGCCTTCCTTCGTTAGCACATTGATTAAGTGCGAGTGCTCGATTAGTCTTGCCTTTCCTTTACTGGCCTGTGCTCAGAAGTTTGACAAGTTGAATTTGGGCTGATCCTGTTGGGGATTATGCTTCTTGCTGGCGGTCGGGTTGCCGGGATTTAAAGCTTTCTTGTGTCCCGAGGCATGAACTTTGGTGTTGTCCGGATGTTTGGGCTTTCCTTCCCCTGTTTGTTTTGTAGCTGTGTGTATTGAAGAAAGGGAAGGCTTGCTGGAATAGAGGACGTAGTAATCAAACTTTCCAGAGGGTTCTCCGAGTGTACCCACACTAGTGTCTCCGGCTTCAAATCTTTCCTTAAGCTTTTGATGAGAGGAAGGTCTCTTCTTCTTTTTGGGGGAATCCCCTCTTATCATGTCTTAGAACTCGTCGTCAAGGCATTTTGAGCAGTCGCATCAGTCGTACCAGATGTGGATGCCAATCCAATTCACGACCCTTTTTAGGTGCATTTTAATATGATGAAATCGCACTAGGGGCATTTTGGTAAATTCCCGGTCTATTTCGAGACTTCCGGGAACTTTTTATAAGTTTCCCGCAAAGGTATTGCTTTTAAGTAATTTTTTCCATGCAAAAGGACCTACAGGGAATTAAACCAATTTGGACCTAAGGGGAATTACCTTGGAAGGTTCCAGAATGGCAAATTGGCGCCAGAAACGGTTATGGACATGTTGTGTCACGCGACAACTCGAGCCATGGAAAACAGATACAGAAGGTCGTACGACACAATGCGCCCATCATCTGCAGCTATAAATAGAGCCCTGCACCTCTCATTTCAGGATCCTTTTTCAGCTCCCTAAAGTCACTCTGCTAAATTCACGCCAGAAGCCAGTCTCTCTCCTCCTTCCACACAAAACACTAACCCATTCCCTTAATTCAATCCCTATCTCTCATCCAATTTATCTTCCATCACATCAATCCAATACCCCCACACATACCAACTGAAGACCACAGTTCCTCCTCAGATCTAAGATCCAAATCTCCTTCCAGCAGCTGAATTGAAGGCTTCTACACCTAACTTGGTGTGGAGGTTGAGGACTACAAGGGTAACGAATTCCCCTCCTCCATCTCTCATACTTGTTCATTTGCTCCTTGCAATTCACTTCAATCTCTGTTCATCCACTTGGTAATTGGGCTCCATCTGCTTCAATTATCAGGTGGCAATCGCCATCTCTCTGTTTAATCCATTGTGCTTGGTATTGTTCAAATCTTATGATGTGATTTGATTATATTTTTGTTGCTAGTTTGCCAAGGGAGTTTGGATCTCTCCATATCCATACCCCCTTGATCAAATTGTTGTTGATTCGTGTTATTTTGAGTTGTTTTAGTGTAATTATTGGATCTGATTAAGTTTCTGTTGAATCTGCATTCAAATTGTAAAGTCTCTGCAGAAGGCAACGTTATGTCACGCGACACAATTGGTCTCATCCGTCCTGTGTAGTGCGACATAACTAGCCCTATGCAGAGACTGTCATTTCAGTTGTAATTCGTATGTCCAATTCTCTTGTCACTCAAAATAGAGTGTGGATCTTCAATATCCACACTCATTTGAAGTGATGGGGTAAATCTCTGTTAATCATGTGCTTAATGTTGTAAGGCTTCTGCATATGATAGCTTGTGTCACGCGACACAATCTGCAAAACAGATCCTGTGTCACGCGACACTCTTTGTCATTCTGCAGAAGTCATTTTCCAATTGTAATCTGTTTATCCTCTTTGTAATAGGGGATGTGGCCTCCCATGATAAATGGTTCACAAGTTGTAATCCCTCCCTTTGAGAAATAAAATGAAGCATTAATATGCATTTTGTCACATATCTTGTCGCACACATTTTGCACACACTCTTGAATATTTTGGATGTTGAACATAGAAAGACTCGTCTACGGACGAGGCGTGTTGGGTGAACTCTCGGTTCTTCCCAACACGTAACCTGACCCCCGAACCCAAAATTCTCTTTTCAAAAGGTTTTCAATGTTTCCTTTAAAACGGCGTGGCGACTCCTAAAATTTCAATATTTTTTCGGCGAGCGTTCATTCACGTCCCTCTTTTTTTCTATTATATAGTTTCATTTCTTTAAGAATTCTTAACTTTTTTTGTATAACTTTTTGTAAAAAATTCACTACTAACTAACATCTCAAAATAGTTTTATTTATACAAAAAAAAATTAAAAAAGAAAATGCTATTGTCCGTCCTTCTTTTTTTCTATTATATTTTTTCATTTCTTTAAGAATTCTTAACTTTTTTATATAACTTTTTGTAAAAAATTCACTACTAACTAACATTTCAAATAGTTTTATTTAAACAAAAATAAATTAAAAAAATTAAAAAAGAAAATGCTATTGTCCGTCCCTTTTTTTTATATTATATACTTTCATTTCTTTAAAAATACATTTATCCCCTCAATAAACCCATACAAATTAGGGGAAAATCAGACCTCGATAAGACTAGGTTAAAAACACTAAACAGCAAAGCCAATCGAAATTAACGTAAAAAAGACAATCTGTGAATTTGAGGTGGGAGAGAGGGAGTACAAGAAAAGAATTGAGATTTATCATACCCCTTGAATTGATTGAGAGCGTACCCGGGAATTAGGTTGCGGGCGATTCTTTGCTTCTTCTGTAGCTGGCGATGTGGGTTGCGGCTAGCGTGTGGGTTGCGGCCGGTTGAGAGCGTACGTCTTTGTCTACTCTCAAGCCGTTCGGATCTTCTCTCTGTCTCTCAATCGCCGCGCCTCAGTCGCCGTAGGTCTGTTGGCCGCTGTTCTATGTTGGCCGCTGTTTATAAAAATGGGTGAGCGATTATAGAATCGGAGGAAAGGAATAGGATTTAAATCGAGGAAGGCTAATGACACCTTCTAAATTTGATAAGCTAACCCACATATTCATTAAATAAATTGTAATATATGCATTATGAAATGTACTCAAATTTTAGGGGTGATTTTAACATAAAGTTATAGGTGATTTTAAGGGTGATTTTGGCTATGAAATAATTTCATAGCAAATTATTTATATTTTTGTAGCCAAATCTTATTTACATTTTGACTCGGGCGGAAAATTTAGTGCGCCAAAAAATTTGTCTGGGAACAAAATTTTAGCAATTCATTCAACGACAAATATTTTTGTTTTGTTTTTTTAGTCTAGCATTTGATGGCGAGGGGTAGGGGAAGACCCAAACAAACTTGGATTAGAGTAATTGAAAATGATATGAATTTACTTGGAGTGGATGAAAGTATGGTGTTGAAGAGGCCGGAGTGGAGGGCAAAAATCCATGTGGGGGTTGATTTTTTTTATTTTTTACTTTTTTATTTTTTTATTTTTTTTTTTTTTTTTTTTTTATTTTTTTAATTTAATTTAATTTAATTTTTAATTTTATTTTATTTTATTTATTTATTTATTTATTTATTTATTTATTTATTTCACGATAACATATGAGGATTCATGTTAGCCGACCCCAAATTATTTTGGGACTAAGACTTAGTTGTTGTTGTTGTTGTATTTGGCTACAAAACAAATATTGTCGCAAAAACAAAGAGAATTGTCTACGAATAAATAATTCATCGCTAATATAAATCTTTAGACTACAAAATATTTTTGTAGCTAAAAAATTTGTAGCTAAATCCTCATTTTCTTGTAGTGAAACTAACATCTCAAATAGTTTTATTTATCCAAAAAAAAAATTAAAAAAGAAAATGCTATAGTTCGTCCCTCTTTTTTCTATTATATATTTTTATTTCTTTAACAATTCTTAACTTTTTTTTATATAACTTTTTGTAAAAAGATTCACTACTAACTAACATTTCAAATAGTTTTATTTATCAAAAAAAATTAAAAAAGAAAATGCTATAGTCCTCCCTCTTTTTTTCTATTATATACTTTAATTTCTTTAAAAATTCATAACTTTTTTTATATTTTTTTTTTAAAAAAAATCACTACTAACTAACATCTCAAATAGTTTTATTTATCCAAAAAAATTAAAAAAGAAAATGCTATTGTCCGTCCCTTTTTTTCTATCATATACTTTCATATCTTTAAAAATTCTTAACTTTTTTTATATAACTTTTTGTATAAAAAATCACTATTAACTAATATCTCAAATAGTTTTATTTATCCAAAAAAATTCTATTGTCCGTCCCTCTTTTTTTCTATTATATACTTTCATTTCTTTAAAAATTCTTAACTTTTTTTATATAACTTTTTGTAAAAAAATTCACTACTAACTAACATCTTAAATAGTTTTATTTATCCAAAAAAATTAAAAAAAAAAACTAAATTACCACCTGCGGAATTAACTAAATTATCACCGGCGAAAATAATCGTCGGTTGTTATTTAGTTAAAAAAATTAACTAAATAACAACCGACGGAATAATTCCGTCGCTGATAAATTTCTACCGTCGGATTATTTCACCGGCACAGTTCGAAGACCAGTTAACATACATCAGTGGCGGTATTGGAACGAATATTCGCCGATTATTCGTTTTTAGTGGCGGACTCTACCGGCGGACTTAAATTCCATCGGTGTAAACGGTACCAAATTTTTTCCGCCGCTATATAGGAACGGAAATATTTCATCGCTGATAATTCCGTCGCTAAAGACCCAGTTTCTAGTAGTGTTATCAGCCAACAATCTGTTCCTCCTAGCAACTATTTCCTTAAACTGCACACGAGCCTGGAACATAGTTCTCTCAAGAAATTTGATCTCCTCATCATAGATGTCTGTTGGATCAATTGGTGGTATAAGAGATGTGGGCACATCATCACCCACACCAGCCATATCATCTTTATCATCATTAGGCACTTCGACTGCTGGATCATCTGGAAACTCAACTGGTAGATCAATAGTGCATTTGGTGCATTTCAGAACTGGTTGAATCCCAAAAGGTTCAGCTTTATCCCATAGCCTGTCAGAAAGAGTAATATCCACCCCTTTTTCCAAATACATACCCGAAATTAAGCAAGGGAAAGGAAGATCAGAGGGAAGTTCTTTTTCAGCAAATTGGACAATACTAGCAAGCACAATCTCCCAAGGTTGAACTCTATACCCCGAAATATCCTATAGATAAGATCAGCATGGGCAGTGATAACAGTGTTTCTGTTGGTGTTGGTTTCCAATTGAGGGTGGAAATTTTGAATAGAAAACCACAAAGGGAGGTTAGCATGGTGCACTTATATTGGTTGTGCCAGATGGGATCAAGGCCATTGGATATGGCCGTGGCAATTTCATTTTTGGGGGCCATGGGAGAGATGTTTTGAGGATTTGGAGTTTGAAGAAAAGAATTGATGGTAGAAGGGGAGAAGGATAGCTTTACCCCTGACTGTCACCATTTCAAATCAATCAGATATTGGGTCTTGAATGGATTGGAGGAAGTTTGCATAAAATTCACACACAAGATAGGGATAAAAGTGTGCAGGGTAGGTGACAATGTGGAGAAGGGATTTTTCCTTAAATATCTAGTTATCCTTATATCCTCAAAAGTCCTATCTTGGACCCTTTCCACAATAAAATTTATCATTCTAAAGATCTCAAATCTTTCCTTTGCCTCATTGGGTATAAATGTTTCAGAAGAAAGGGGACTTACAGTTCTTTTGGAGGGTTTTGCACGTGTGGAACGCCTAGGCATAGGCGTGGAACTTGCAGTGGATTGAGCCTTCTTTGTACCCTTCTTCCTTGATGTAGGTGCTGGTGTCATCACATCTTCACCAGCATCAGCTTTCTCAGTTTCCAATTCCTCCCTTCCAAGCCTAAAAGTTTCATCCTCAGCCTCATCATAATCAAAACCCAGGAGTGGAGCTTGGTCAGTTATAGATGAACTTGCCTGAGCCTTTGATTGTCTTGTCTTCCCTTTAGCCTTTTTCAGATCTAATAGGGCTTGAAGGGGAATATCTTCATCCTTTTCATGATGGGCAAAAACAGAGGGGAGAGTTTCAGCCGCTGGTGATAGTGGTGATGTGGTAGCAGTGGAGATGGCAGCAGTAGTAGTAGGTGGAGGATCAGAATCAGTTGTTTTTGTTGCTGCCAAATCCTTAGGTGTAACCACGACATGAGGAAATATGTCTTCTATATCATGGCTTGCAGATTCAACAATTTCCTATGTTGATGACCGTAGTTCATCAATGTCTTCAGCCTTATTACTCCGTGGTACTATTTCAAAATCATCAGCATTTGGCCCTTCTGAGTCGCTTGAGTCAGTGGGGGCTACATACCTTTTACGCCGAGGACCAGTGTCACCTGCAGCTTTGCTCTATTTTGGATGTGCAGCCTTTGTGGATGGACTGCCTGAGTTGGTGACAGAGGGCTTCCTCTTTTTGCATTTTGTTGCAGCGTCGGGCTCGTAGTCCTCGTCTTCTCCTTCTAGAAATTCAGGCTCGGCCATGTTTGGCCTTACCCTAGGAGTATAGTCCTCCATATGAGGCAGAGACCAATTTGGCCCCTTTTCCATGCCCGCTTGAGCCCCAATCGACCTCAACTATCCCGAATTATTTGCGTCGATTGCATTATCGTGAGCCCCATGGAAATAAATTGTGACAGGTGTAGCGTCTGTGTAGACAAAAAATTGTACGATGTTCTCGTGTACGTCTGTTGGAGTCGTCAGAGATGATGGTGGTGGAGGTACGGTGCCTGATGGTATATCCTTAGCCGGCGACATCATGGAGTTCTGTTTGAGAGAGAGACAGACGGAGATAGCAACAATAATTTGTAGAGAGAGATTAATGAGAAGGAGGCGGTGATGATTTAAGAGAGATAGGTGCTATTTATGATGTGATAGCAGGAGGGAGAAGGGAAAGTAATGTCCTAGAAAAGGACTCTTAGGTAGGTAGAGTTTAAGAAGGATAGAACTTAATACCTTGGCATCCGAATTTTCGGCACTTACCTCAACTTCTTGAAATTCCTTAGATGATAAGGATCAACATTATAGTAAACCTTGTAGAATTCAAATCCCTTTTCCCTTTTGTGATAGATATACCTGCTATAAAAACACCACAAAGATCCGAGAATATACTCCCGCTAAACACATTACCATCATAAATATTAGATTCATGATTTTATTGAGCACAAGATCTTTTAACCAAACAAATGAGGGAAATAAAAGAATTTGTACGATATTTTCACCAATGACCAGGTTGACCTAATTTATGTCTAAGATAGTGATGCAAAATGTACAAGCATGTGAAGAATAAATCTCAGTATATGTCTGGCATAACATGAGATCACATCATGGGACACATCTCCTCTAAGAAAGTCAATGAATTGAATTCTTATCTTGCTTGGCCTCAAAGATGCACCCACCCATTTTTTATTTGTGGGAAAGAGTTTGGTGGGCAGCTTTCACTCTTCTTTACCTTCATGGATAGCACTCTTTTGAATGATCTTGTCAATTTGACCCAAACTTTCTTTTGATGTCATTTTGATCACATTGAAATGGCTTCATACCAAAAGTGGAGCAGCTGTTTCCCTTAGATTAGGAACCCATCAAGAGACATCCAATAAGATAAATTTTGAGTCAACAGATGTTAACACTTTTAAAAAGGATTTACAATTCAGAGAGGAGACACGTTATGGATGAGATTCAAGTGACCACACTGAGAAGTATATTGCAATAAACGAACATGCATTTTTTGTTAGATATAAAATATACAGGCGTAGGCTCTGGTGTGACCACACGGGGTATCACACCATCAGATGACACATAAACTCAGAGACTTTCATAGGGTAGAAAATCTCTGAAAATCAAGAATTTTGGTGAAAATATCAGCCAATTGCTTTTCAGTACTTATAGATTTTAAGCTAATAATTTTATGCTCAACAAGATCATGAATAAAATGATGCCTAATGTCTATGTATTAAGTACGAGAGTGCTGAACAGGATTTTTTGATATTTCTATTGCACTTAGATTATCACAAAAGACAGTTAAAACATCACTTTTAAGCCCATAATCCTTAATCATCTGATTCATCCAAAGAAGTTGAGAAAAACAACTGCCAACAATAACAACATATTCCGACTCAGCAGTTGAGAGGGATGCGGAGTTTTGTTTTCGAATGTACCATTAAACCATGTTATATCCAAGATAAAAAAATCCACCAGTTGTGTTTTTTCTATCATCAATATTGCCAGCCCAATCAGAGTAACTGAATCCTATCAGATTTGTATTTGTCTCTCGAGTATAGCTTATTCCTAAGTTGATTGTTCCCCCAACATACCTAATTATTCTTTTAACTGCCTTAAGATAGGAGATTTTGGGCTAGCTTGATATCTCGCACCAGGCACACACTGAACATGATGTCATGACGACTTGCTGAGAGATACATCAATCTCCCAATCATACTTTTATACAAGGTGGGGTCAACATCAACACCTTCCTTGTCCTTACACAACTTTTGAGACTATCCCATAGGAGTCTTAAGATGAGAAGAGTTGTCAAAAGAGAATTTTTTGACCAAGTTTCTATCATACTTACTTTGTGAAATAAACATTTCCTCCTTACTCGGTTTTATTTGGAGTCTTAGGAAATAATTTAATTAACCCACCATACTCATTTCAAAGGTGGTGGTCATACTGGACCTACTGGTGACAAAGAAGTCCAACATGGGTTTGGATGAACCCAAACACGATGTCGTCAACATAAATTTGAGCAACCAAAATCCCCTTTTTATCTCTTAAAATGAATAGAGTCTTGTTTAATTCACCTCTCTTAAACCCCATTTATACGAGGTGCTCAGTGAGCCTCCCAATCCAAGCCATAGGGGCTTGCTTCAATCCATACAAGGCTTTCTTTAGCTTATAAACATGATCAGGACAATGGGGATCAGTGAAGGCCTTTGGTTGATCAACATAAGCTTCTTCATTAAGGACAACATTCAAGAAGGCACTATTTATATCCATTTGATGTAGAGTGATGTCTGGAGAACATGCAATGGCAAGAAGAAGCCTAATAGATTCTATTCAAGCAACTGAGGTAAATGTTTCTTCAAAATCAATACCCTCAACTTGGGTGTAGCATTGAGCTACTAGCATAGCTTTGTTTCTAGTTATTTGCCCATTCTCATCTGTTTTATTTTTGAAAATCCACTTGGTCCCTATAACATTTCCCCCATTAGCCCTAGGGACTAAGACCCACACATCATTTATCTCAAATTGATTTAATTCTTCTTTCATTGCTATAATCTAGTTATCATCTTCAATTGCCTATATGACATTTTTAGGCTCAAGATGAGACACGAAACAGCAAGAACTTAACTTGCTTACGTGTGAGCTTACACATCTCAATCTATCCAATTCTCTTTAGTTGATTCTTGGCTTATCCCTTGTGCTTACCTTTTCATTGACATTACCAACCACCTGTAAGATTGGGTGATTCTTCTGAATTCTACTGGGTAAGTCTTTGGTCCTATCCACTTTGCCTTCCTCACAGTCTGAGCTGTCGGACAAATCTTCTGAGTCTGAATTAGACTCATTTGATCCTGATGTAGGTTGTGATGTGATCACACCAGGACCTGCATCATCTTTTTGTATCTCTGTTTCTGATTGATGTTTCTGTCCATCTTTGTTTTGACTGTCTTCCACCATTTCCACGCAACATGAGACATCATCTTCAAGAGTTTTTAGATTTAAATCAGCAGTATAATCAAAAGTGACATTAATAGACTCCATAACAGCCTGGTTATAAGGTTATATACCATATATGCACAGTTGTTTGTGGAGTATTTTAGTACAACAACTTTGTCACTTTTAGAGTCAAATTTTGATAGATAGTCTATATCATTCAGAATATAACATATGTATCCGAAAATATGAAAATACTTGAGAGTAGACTTTTTGCCAAGAAGTATTTCATAAGAAGTCATGGTTGACTCAACCCTCAAGTAGACTCTATTTCCTATTTGACAAGCTGTGTTAAGTGCCTCAGCCCAGAATCGCTTAGAGATATTTTTGGAACTAAGCATGACACGTGCCATTTCTTTTAAAGTGCGATTCTTTCTTTCAGCCACCCCATTATGTTGAGGAGTTTTAGAGGTTGAGAATTCATGGGTTATTCCTTTGGAGTCACAAAATTTAGAGAACAAAGTGTTCTCATATTAAGTACCATGATCGGACCGAATTTTAATCATCTTCTTACCATTCAAGTTTTTGACCTTTCTATAACACACTTTAAACACCTCAATGGCTTCTGATTTTTCTTTCAAATATAGCACCCATGTGTATCTAGAAAAATCATCTACACAAACAAACGAATATTTCTTTTTACTCAAGCTTTCTACCTCAATGGATCCCATCAGGTCAGTATGGATGAGTTCCAAGATCTCAGAAGTGGAACTTTAATCAACTTTTTTGTGGGAAGCCTTAGTTTTCTTTCCCTTTTGACAAGGACCACACACACTTGTTTGAAATCTAGTTTCGGTAAGTGTTTAACAACATTAAATCTCACCAACTATTCCATTTTCCTAAAACTTGCATGACCTAACTTTTGATGCCAAACCTAAAGATCATTTACTTTGGAGCTAATACAGGATAAGTTGTCACCAAATTTGTTACAAATATCTTGTGACCTTACCCTAGTGAACAAGCACTTATCAGTGTTATCAAACACTTTGCACTTATGCTTGTCAAATCTAACATGCAGATTGTCATCACATAGTTGGATTATACTAATTAGATTAGCTTTTAAAAAGGTCACACGTGATAAACATTTTTCAATTTATGCATATGATTAGCACATAGATTGCCCTTACCAACAATCTTAGCCTGGGCTCCTCCCCCATAGTTCACGTTTCCACCTTTGATTAAGGTGTAATCAGTTAGAAACTCAACATTACCTGTCATATGCCTCGAGTACCTACTGTCAAAGTACCATGAGCTAGCTATACTGCTCTTGAGTGAGGTGAACACAACTTTGCATTCCTCACTTTTCTTCTCTACCCACACAAATTGGCCAGATTTCTGGTGGTGTGAGTGGTGATGTGAGTACATCAGGGCACTCATCTGAGGAGCAGATTTTTCAAGGTCACGAATCCTTTGATATCAAAAAGGTCTGGTGTTACCTGGTGCAAAACAGTAGTGACAGACAAACTTCTTTTTTTTAGGTGTTGTTTTATGATTTTGATTTGCGGAACTCTCTACTTCTTTCACAAAGATGGATTTATAGCCAAGATCAGTTTTCAAATTACTTCCCATGCTTAGAACTTCTTCAAGTTTGGCCTTCCCAGTATTTAATTTTGCAAAAGTTCCATTGGCATTTTCAAATTTTGTTTTGGTTTTCTCTAGTTCAATATCACGTTTGGTAAGCATGACCTCGAATTTGGCTATGGCATCCTTTTGGTTGTCATTTTCAGTTGTAACTTTTTCAAGTTCACCTTTTAAAGTAGAAATTTCACTAGAGAGTTTCTCATTAACCTTTTCAAAAACTGCCATTTTTTCTACTCGTTTTTTCCGGTCATCAAATAAATCAGCATAAGTATCAAGAAGTTCTTGGTAACTCTCCAATTTCCTCTTCATTCTCTGTTTTTTTTTTTCAGAAACCAACGAGTTAAAACAAGTGAACTAAGAGTCAGAAGATGTGATAGATAGTGTTAGGGGTGTAAACGAATCGAATCGAATATCATCGTATTCGTGAAAATATTCGAATATTCGTATTCGTATTCGTTTGTATTCGAATATAAAAATTGATTCGTATTCGATTCGAAATTGATATTCGAATAATATTAATATATATATATATATATATATATATATATATATATATATATATATATATATATATATATACTCCCTCCGTCCGGTAGAAACCGCACGATTCTTGTTTTGCGCGGGGATTAAGGAAAAAAATAATGATATAAATGTTGTGAGTGTAAAAGCAAAATATGAGAGAGAATGAGTGGAGTGAATAGTAAATTATAATGGTGTTGTGAGTATTAAAATAATGTAGGAGAGAGAATGAGTGGAGGGTATAGAAAAGATTCTTTACCATTTTAGAAAGTGTGCAATTTGTAATGGGACGTCCAATAAAGAAAGTGTGTAGTTTGTAGTGGGGCGGAGGGAGTATATAAATATATATATATATATATATATATATATATATATATATATATATATATATATATATATATATATATATATATATATATATATATATTATTCGAATATTAGAAATTTAATGAAAATGGTAAGGGGTATTTATGACTTTTGACACTAAATCTTAAGGGCGTAAATGTCAATTTAACCATGAAAAACTCTCATGTCAGCCCTATGTTATTCCTAAGCCGCCAGCACCACCACCAAACAGTCGCAAACACTAACAAACTGATGCCCTAAACCACCTCCACCAAACCACCACCAACCCACCATTACCATTAATCGAATTAAACACCCATTTCATTTTTATTAAGAAACCAAATGATCTCTCATAAAAAATAAAAAGATAGGAATGGGAAGGAGAATAAGATATGAGCTACTTGCCATTATTGTCAGAAGTGGTATATGGTAGTGGAGGGGACAAATTAAATGGAAGGGATGGAGGGGGAGGGGAAAAGGAAGTAGGAAAAGAAGGCGTGAGGGGCGACGGAAATGAGACCGAGGAGATGAGTAACGGGAATGTGGCAAGAGTTATTTTGTTTTGTTTTTATTTATTCTTTTTTACCTTTGTTTCTCTTTTTCTATATTTCTCTTTTTATTTTTCTTTCTTTAGTGTTAATTAAGAAATTTTACAATTTTAAGTGATTTTTTTGTGTATTATTGCATTACTAGAATAAGCCCGTGATCGAGGACACGTATTTTTTTTTTTTTTAATTAAGTCCGTGTCCGAGGGCACGTTTTTTTTTTTTTTTAGGGCAAAATGGGAAAGGAACAAAATAGTGAGGGCAAAATGGGAAATTCGACCATTGAAACTATTCATTCAACTGTTCATGAGATGAGGTGGACATCCCTCATTTATACTATAGATTATAATTTTTAATTTAATAAATAATGGTTAATATATTTATTAAATTTATTGTACACTAAAAAAGTGAAAAAATTAAATCAAAGAGAAATTGAAAATGAGATTGACCAAAATACCCATCACATGAAATGCACAAGACCCTTTTTGTCAAGTTTCTAACATCGTTATAACCGGGGAAATTGGAATACTTTTAACATTTTTAACATTGTTATAACCGGGGAAATTGGAATAATTTTAACATGTGTTATCACTTATACACAAATTTCACGTTGAGATATAAAGTGGGATTTGATGCATAATTAAGGGGTTATACATATTTAGGCCTTTTGATTTCTAGTTTCTCTTTGATTTAATTTTCCCATTCTCTTTTAATTCATTGTACACTCTTTTAATGTACAATAAATAAAATAAAATAAACCCATCATTAATTACATCAAAATATTATACAAAAATTAATAATAAAACTAGTATAACACCCGTGCGTTTAACGCACGACCAACAAACAGTGATAAATAACAAACGGTGATAAATAACGAAAACTAAATTAAAAAAGTTGCATGCACTCACTTTGACACCAACAAAACTGCAAGACTGCAAGTATATGGTATATGTTTGGTTGAGGTTAGTAGTAGTATTAGTATAGTGAGTATTGAGATGAGTTGTGTAGTGGTTTGGTAAACAATTTCTTGTTGCTATTGCTATTGCTATTGCTATGGAACTTAAATGGCTTCCTAACAATGTTGGTATGTACTAACAAGTCTTTTTAATTAAGTAATTATGTCACTTACAGTACTCCAATCACATCATATTATATCACTTGGCTAAAAAGGTTTGTCATCCTATGTAAGGTCTTTGTTTGGTTCACTAAGATAGTACTAGTAATATTTTATTTTTTTTTAGTAGATTTCTGATTCGAAAGAAAAAGGGAAGAAAAACACAAGTACAAAGAGAATGTCAATTCATAAGTATAACAACAACAAAGCCAAATAAATCCTCATATCACATGAATCCGAATGTGAATTCCTAAATTTTTGTCCCTAACGTTATTGCTTACCTTAAAATTTTACTCTATCCATCTCAGGACGATAGTCCTATTTTCTTTGAAGGAGAGCTAAGCAATAACGTTGTACTAAGTGAACTTTATTAAGGATAGCTTTGGATATGAGAATATGTTGTTAATAGGTTTAATAGTTAAATAAGACTACCATTATATGAGCCAGAAGGAATATACAGAAGGAAATATCATATTTCATTGTATACTTGCAAAAAAAATTAAATAGAAAATGAATAATAAGAATATTTACGAATTGTAATGTTAAATTTGCTTAAAAATCATTTTATTTCTTAAAACATTCATTAAAATTGTTCCATTTAGAGCCGGGGATAATACACTTTGCTGTCATGCAAGACTCGTGCAAGGTGATGGCTCAATTCATGTCATTTGGTACAAACATAATCTTGAATGCTTTAGAGTTTCATCATGTTTCTTTTTCATACTTCCAAACTGATACTAGTATGAAATGCAGAAACTTCTACAACTCAATGACCCATCTAATCAATATGTTGATCTCTGATCTGGTTGAAATTTTTGGGGAATCAATACCGGTAAGGTGATCATTCTTGTGAACGAATAAAAGATTGTTATGTTTCACCATCGCGTGTTTATATATAAGTGTGATCCAAAGATTGTTATTGTTTCACCATTATGATTTATGTGTATATATATACTTTCAGAATCAAGCAGCCATTAGAGCATCTTCATCAATAACACTTCATTCCCATCCCTCTCTCCTCCACCTCAGCTCCACGTCAGCAGTCATCAAAAACGCAACTCCAAACAATTTTATCTCCATTCATGACAAAAGTCATCAGTTTCTCTCTCCTACTTTTTATTAATAATGATAGTTTTTTCAATATTTTTGTATTTTTATTATTTTTCATATGTTGATTGCAATTTTTGTAAAAAAAAAAATAAAAAATTAATTTCACAAAAATATAACACGTGTCACCCTCTAATTGGTAAAAAAAAAAAAAAAAATCATTCCATGCCGTGACACAAGTCTTCTGCCAAAACAAAAAAGGTAAAAGTCATCCATGACTTTAAGAAAGTCATGAATGTGGGATTTCTCCCTTGCCACATAGGCCATGCCGTGAGTGCCATGCCATGAGTGTGGATGCTCTTAAGAGAAGAAGTGGATCAGCCAATCAGAATCAATAAATCCTTAATCAAAAAGATCCGAAGAATCATTTTTGTCTTGCTATGTAGTAGCATGGAAGCAACAGTAGGACACAGGCTTAAATAAGGTGGAAAAGGTTTTATAAATTTCGGTACTTGAATGAACTTCCTCCCTCTAAGCATAAAATTCTAAACACGAAAAATGATTGCAGAGGTAAAAATAAAAGAAAAAACATGTAAAAATGTGTAGGAAATCCTATGACCTTTTAGTTGGTGACCGACTCTGATGTCTCTCTAGTATTCATGCCTCTGTAATTAAGATGATAGCTTTCCATTCCAATCTGACCAATAAATTTGCATCAGATGGGGAATCTGTTGTGAATATAGCCCTCCACAGCCCAAGCAAACCACAAGAATAATAATCGCACACAAACAAAGCACAAGAAAATCAAAAGCACAGAAAAGACACAAGAAATTGTTAACCCAGTTCACCAATTTGATTGGCTACGTCTGGGGGCACTACCAAGCCAGGATCTTGCACTATGTATGTAGAATTTGTGTTACAATGAGTTTAGGGGGCGGAATACAACTTAAATATATATATTAGGAGAACAAACCTAGCCTTAGATAGACAAGGGAACCCGAAAATACGTCAAATAAAAGAGTCCAGATTTTCTTCCACCCGACACATGGGCGGTCGCCCAAGTGCCCATGGGCGGTCGCCCAAGCCAAGAATTCCTCCGAACCAAAACCTCTGTACACATGTGCGGTCGCCCAAGACCCCCTGCGCGGCCGCCCACAGCAAAGATCAACAAACGTTGAACCTACTGTATAACTGGGCGGTCGCCCACCATCACCTGGGCGGTCGCCCATGACAACAGAACCTTCTGACGAAATTCTCCCCTTTTGCTCCGAAGTCTATCCCGGTTGGTCTTCTATCCCAACAATCTCCCACCTAGAGATCAACCACATATGTAAGCCCCGTATCCGTCTTCAACTCACCCTTGGTGTCCTCCTAGTGCTCACCTCGATCATGGTAGTGCCATCCTCCTCTTCTATTCTTCGAGCCCAATTGAAGCTTTGCACAGCTTCAATTTATCAAGATTCACAACCTTTGTCAACATGTCAGCCGGATTTTCTGATCCCAATATCTTCTCTAGCCCCAAGATCTTCTCCTCCAAGAGATGTCTGATGTAGTGAAACCTCAGTTCAATGTGCTTCGTCCTCGAATGAAACGCCGGATTTCTTGCAAAATGTATTGCACTCTGACTGTCGTTGTAGAGAACGTTACCACTTCGCGTTTTCCCAAGTTCATCCAAGAAGTTCTGCAGCCATACCATCTCTTTACTCGCCTTTGTCACTGCCACATATTCTGCTTCTGCAGTCGACTGCGTCACGATCTTCTGCAATTTAGAAGCCTAGGAGATTGTCGTTCCACCCAATGTAAACACATAACCCGTAGTACTCCTCCTCTTATCAAGATCACTTGATGCCAAGTCCGCATCAACATAACCCGCTAACACCACTTCCTTGCTCGAGAAACACAGAGCCTTACCAGCAGTACCCTTCAAATAACGTAGGATCCACTTAACCGCTTCCCAATGTTGCTTTCCTGGATTGCCCATAAACCGGCTGACTACTCCCACCGCATGTGCAATGTCCGGCCTTGTACACACCATTGCATACATGAGACTCCCCACTGTTGAAGCATATGGAGTTCTCTCCATCTTGTCACGCTCCTCCTTGCCCTTAGGCGAGTCCTTCTCGGATAGCTTGAAATGCATACCCAATGGCGTCCCTGTTGGCTTCGCCTCTTCCATACAAAACCTTGCTAAGACTTTCTCAACGTATTCTGCTTGTGAAAGAACCAACTTGCCCGACTCCCTATCCTGGTCAATCCGCATGCCCAAGATTTTTCTGGCCTCTCCCAAATCCTTCATCTCGAACCCTTCTGACAACTGAGTCTTCAATCTGTTTACCTCTCTACTGCTAGAGCCCGCTATTAGCATGTCGTCCACATATAACAGCAAGATAATATACCCATTGTTCGTGTTCTTGAAGTAGCAACAATGATCCGCCTCACATCTGATAAAATCAATGTCATGCATGAATCCATCAAACTTCCTGTACCACTGCCTAGGAGCTTGTTTAAGGCCATACAAGCTCTTAGTCAATCTGCAAACTAGCTCCCCGCTACCCTTAGACAAGTAACCCTCTGGCTGTACCATGTAAATATCTTCCTCCAAGTCCCCATGAAGAAAGGCTGTCTTCACATCCATCTGTTCAAGCAACAAGTTGTCCGCCACTACTATCCCCAGAACCATTCTGATAGTGGTCATCTTCACAACCGGAGTGAATACCTCGGTGTAGTCAATACCGTACTTTTCTTTGAAACCCTTTTACAACCAGTCTTGCCTTGTAACGCTTGCTGCAAATGCGCTTCCTCCTTGATCCTGTAAACCCACTTGTTATGCAGTGCCTTCTTCCCCTTAGGTAGTTCAGTCAACTCCCAAGTTTTGTTGGCCTTCAATGAGTCCTTCTCATCATCCATCGCAGCTTTCCACTTGTTACAAAGTGTACTACGAACAGCCTCCGTATAACATTTCGGTTCCCCATTATCTGTCAACAGCAAATAATAATTGGATGGAGTATACCTGTCAGGCGATCCACGCAACCTGCTGGATCTACCCAGCGGAATATCCGGTTCCGGAGTACGTGGTTCATCTTCAGTGACCTCCTGACCATGGTCATCATGAACCGTTCTGCTCCCACCCGAGTTAGGAATATCCACCTCTACAATTTCCGGTTCCGAACTAGTGTCATCGAGATGCCCCTTTACGTCCTTGTACAAAACCTGTTCATTGAATACCACATCTCGACTACGAATAACTCTATGATTTTGGTCATCCCAAAACTTGTACCCGAAGTCATCCCCGCCATACCCAATAAATGTACACTTAACAGATTTAACATCTAATTTAGTTCTCTCAGCAGAATCAACATGAACATAAGAAACGCAGCCAAATATGCGAAGAAAGGACACATTTACCTGCTTGCCACTCCACGCTTCCTCTGGAATTCCATTCCCCAATGGTACCGATGGTCCCCGATTGATCAAGAAAGTTGTCGTGTCAACTGCATATGCCCAAAACGTCTTCGGAAGTCCACACTTCAATCTCATACTTCTAGCCCGCTCATTCAATGTTCTGTTAATCTTCCCTGCTACCCCGTTGAGTTGTGGTGTCCACTTTGGAGTCTTCTCCATACGAATGCCATTCGCAGCACAATATTCCCTAAACTCCCCGAACTTATACTCCCCACCATTGTCTGATCTCAAGCACTTAAGCTTAAGTCCCGTCTGATTCTCCACCAAGGCCCTCCACTTCTTGAACACCTCGAAAGCCTCATCTTTCCCCTTCAAGAAATAGACTCAAACCTTCCTTGTAGAATCATCAATGAAAGTCATGTAATATGACGCACCACCCGAAGACGTAGGAGATGGCCCCCACAAGTCCGTGTGAACCAATTCCAACTTTGCTTCCCTCAAACCCTACTGTCCTCGAGAAATTATTTCTCCCCTGTTTGCCAAACATACAATCCTCGCGAGATCCCCACGTTGATTGTCTTCAAACCCGGTAGTAGTCCCTTTGAACAAAGCACCTTCATCCACCGTCTCACTCATGTGACCCAATCGACGGTGCCACAAATCCGTATCACCCTTGGGCTGCCGCCACCGCGATCTTGTCCTTGGTGTTATTCGCCAAATTCAAAGTCCCCTCACTTATTACCCCGAGCGATCTCACAATCCTCTTTGGTAATAACCCGGTTCTAACGCCGAATGTCACCTTGTAACCTTCTTCATCCAATTGCCCAACCGAAAGTAGGTTCTTTTTCAAACCGGAATGTGCCTGACCCCGTTCAGATGTAAGACCTTCCCGTCCGATGCTCCTATTCTGACATCCCCCTTCCCCTTGATTTCCAAAGGCTCGCCATCCGCCAGATAGACCTTACCGAAATCACCGGAAGTGTAATTCTCCATCTCTTCCTTATGCCCGCAAGAGTGGAATGATGCCCCCGAATCCAGCACCCATGATTCTAGTGCACTACTAACACTCAGAACCAGTACATCATCACCTTCGACTGTCACATTCACCTGATTGCCCTTACGATTTGGACAATCCCTCTTGAAGTGTCCAAACTCCTTACAATGATAGCACTGAACAGATCCCTTCGCAACCTTTGGTTTGTCTTTGTTCTCCCCGGTCTTGCCCTTACCACTCACCACGTTCTCCCTAGATTCGGTTCTCCCTTGTTTGCTAGTACCCGGCTTCCCCTTGCTAGTAGTAGCTAAAGCCGATCCCGAAGCACTCGATGTCCCCAACTTCTTCATGCGATTTTCTTCGGCCAAAAGAAAGTCCTTAACATCATCATACTTCAATTTCTTCTTACCTGCTGAAGCGTTGATTGCTGTCACCGTTCCACTCCAACTTGCTGGTAAAGAAGCTAGCAACAAACACGCATGAACCTCATCATCGAACTTGATCTCCACCACTGTCAATGAGTCTATAACATCCATAAACTCATCGATGTGCTTAGCCAAGGATCCTCCCTCTTGCATCTTGAGACTACCCATCTTGCGTATCAAATCAACCTTATTTGCAGCAGATGGAGTTTCAAATCTCTCAGTAAGATAATCCAATAGCTCCTTGGTGGTTGTCGCCTTCTTGGTAGTCTTCGCAATCCACTTTGACAAAGTAGATCTAACCACCCCTAGGGCTTTCCGATCCATGAGTTCCCATTCTTCCTGATCTTCATCTTCCGGTTTGACACCCTTCAGAGGCTTATAAAGGTCTTTGTTGTACAAAAGATCCTCAATCTGCATCCTCCAATATCCGTAGTCAGACCCATCGAATTTCTCAACCGCCTGTTTGTCCTTGCCCATTCTTGATTGCTTGGAACAACTCCCTTGATCTTGAAACCAAAAGCTCTGATACCAGTTGTTGTGAATATAGCCCTCCACAGCCCAAGCAAACCACAAGAATAATAATCGCACACAAACAAAGCACAAGAAAATCAAAAGCACAGAAAAGACACAAGAAATTGTTAACCCAGTTCACCAATTTTATTGGCTACGTCTGGGGGCACTACCAAGCCAGGATCTTGCACTATGTATGTAGAATTTGTGTTACAATGAGTTTAGGGGGCGGAATACAACTTAAATATATATTAGGGGAACAAACCTAGCCCTAGATGGACAAGGGAACCCGAAAATACGTCAAATAAAAGAGTCCAGATTTTCTTCCACCCGACACATGGGCGGTCACCCAAGTGCCCATGGGCGGTCGCCCAAGCCAAGAATTCCTCCGAACCAAAACCTCTGTACACATGCGCGGTCGCCCAAGACCCCCTGTGCGGCCGCCCACAGCAAAGATCAACAAACGTTGAACCTACTGTATAACTGAGCGGTCGCCCACCATCACCTGGGCGATCGCCCATGACAACAGAACCTTCTGACAAAATTCTCCCCTTTTGCTCCGAAGTCTAGCCCGGTTGGTCTTCTATCCCAACAGAATCTTCATTTCAAACTGCACAAGAAAACAATTTGCAAGAGGCAACGTGCATCAAAACAAAATTACTGTTTATTATTGGCATCAATAAGATGTTTTTAACAGTCATATGTAATGAAAATAAATTTTTGAAATGATCTCAAAGCACACAGATACAATGAAGGGGGGGGGGTTCTACATACCTAATGGGTAATCATAATTCCTTATCATCTTCAAGTTGTGCTTTAGCTGCTGCTTTTTCCGTCTCTTCCAAAACAAATGCCTTTATCAATTCTACGTCCCTTGCCCCTACAGCATATAATCATAAAAGAATCATAAGCAAAACGCACATCAAAAGTGCAAACAATAATTGGATAAGAAATGACTTTGAATGTCTCCAACACAATTACAATCATTCTACTCTGTATTAATCATCACAACATTCATCAGCACTCAAAGCACCATTGTAACAAAATAATTGGTTTTATTTCTTACTGCTAGGGGCCATCTAACTTGAAAACCTGGTTATAATGAACAAATTTGCAGAAATGGGTATTCAAACTAAGAAAGTTAATATAAGAAAAATACTTTTAAAGGCAGTTGAGAGTCTTCTATAGTTATATTTTGTAACTCAATCAGCCGGTTGGGACATGTCTCCAAGCAAGGTTCTTTGAGAGTGTCATAGTCCTCTGGCAGAGGTGCTAAAACCCCAAATTTGAACTGTCCAATTAGATCAAATTGTCAATCCTGAACTAACACGAAAAAAAGGATTAAATATGGCAATTCATATCTACAACAAAGTACGGAGCGGTAAAGATTTCGTCGACTTTACCTGACAGCTAAAGTCGCCGAAGATTGGCTCCATCAGTAAAGGAACCCCCATATCATCTTTGAAGAATGCCTAGAGAAGTTACATAATGCCAAAACTTAACCCTTTATCAAATGCATAAACTAACCATGCTACAAGAGGTGTATCAACATTTGCTAGATCCAAGTCCAAGAACCAACAAACCTGTGTCGGGAGCTTACATGAATTCACACATATTCCCACACATTTGCTCTCCTCAAGGTATTTGCATCTCTCAACAAACACCTGCATAAATGCCAACATTTAAATGTTTAATCACAGTTTTGGACTATTAATCGGACCATCTTTAGGTCGAGTTGACTTAACATAATAGAGGAATTAAATCTTGTTGGAATATTTGATTCATGTGGTATGAAGTCCATAGCTCTATGACATTGTTGTGTTGTTGGTTTTGGACTGAATTGGGCAAAGGAAAAACACGTCTGAGTTTCTGCCTATGAGAGCGGCCGCGCCATGGCCTAGGGCGGCCGCGCTTGTTGGTCTAGAGCTCACCAAAACTTTCTGGAGCCTAGCGCGGTCGCGCACGCCTCGAGGGCGGCCGCGCTGGCATCGAATCTGGTGTTTTTCCTGGGCCGAATTGGATCATTTTTAAGTAATTTTAAAGCCTAAAAACCCTATTTTACCATATGTATAAATACTCTCTTCCTCCCAATCGAAAATTACATGAGAGATTGAAGAGAAAATCAATTCTCTTGCTTCCTTTCATTGTTTCGATTACTCCAGTTCATAGAAATTTGTTCGTGAGATTTGAGGCGACTGAGATAGGACCCCCGGAGATTACCTACCTGTGTTCTGCTTTGTGGTACGTAATCCGTGATCGTTTTATCCTCGGAGAAATTTGCATGTACCTGAGTTGCACCAATTGGGGGCAATATTTTCTCTTAGGACAGTCTTCCTAAGGCGACTCGATCAAATCACGATAAGTTTTCTAATCGTTTGTTTTTATTGTTTCTGTTTGTTTTCCTGATCCTGTTCCATTGCTTTCGATTTTGCTATTGGCTTAATTGGTACGTTCTTGACTTGATCAATAAATCCCCTACTGTTGATTAAATTGTCTGTTTAATCTGTGGTGCTATAATTTAATTTCCAACAGTCTAAGAGAAAATAGTTTTTATTTGATCATGTCTGGTAGTTCCTCTAGCTCTCCCTTTAAGTCCCTAGTTGACACCTCCGATCTTAGGAGAAGTTTGGTGGTAAGAACTTCAAGCGTTGTTACGAACGCATGAAGATGCATTTGTCAATTAAGGGCATGTGCAGTATCTTTGACATCCAAATGTCCCGCTACGAATGGTGATGATCCAGTTAGTGTGGGCTGTTTGTTAAAGCTGTGGAAGGAGACGGGGACGATGTTGTTCGTGGATGCATTCTGTCAACTTTGTCGAATGCACTCTTTGATGTTTATTGCTCTGCTCCTCTCACTGTTGCGTCACTGTGGGATTCGCTTTCCAAGAAGTACAGCACCGATGACTCCGGTGTGGAAAAGTATCAAGTGGGAAAGTTCCTGAATTATCACATGAGTGAGGGAAAGTTAGTTACCGATCAAGTGCACGAACTCCAAATTATTTTGCAATCACTCAAGGATGCTGACATGGGACTTCCTGACAAGTTCGCTGTCATGGCTATCATTGAGAAGTTTCCTCGATCTTGGGGAGAATTCGGTATGACCCTCAAGCATCGTACTGGAAGCTTGACACTCAATGAGTTGATGAATGCAATTGCGATTCAGGAGGTGCATAATGGTAACCAACCTAGCGTACTTGTGGAGGCTGCTGCTAATATGATAACCGGTAAAAGAAAGTTTAAAGGAAAAGGTGTGAAAACTCACTCTAAGGATAAAGAAAACCATGATAAACTTAAAGTTAAGAAAAATAACTTTAGAAAGCCAAAAGCAAAACAGAACTGCTGGAATTGTGGAGAAGGTGGACATTTTTCTAGAGACTGCCCGTCCAAGAAAGGAAAAGGACCACAAGCCTCTGCTGATGACCATCCTGCTGTCAACATGGTGTTGGGTCCGAAGGATTATGATGATCGACTCACGGCACTTTGGAGTTGGCTCGACTGCAATGTTACAAAGTATGTAACCTCTTATCTGAAATCTTTCTTGTACATGAACCCAACGAGTGGCTAGTTGACACTGGGGCAAATGTACACGTTTGTGCTGATAAATTGCTATTTGTGTCTTACCAGCCTGAGCATGGTAGATCAGTGACAATGGGGAACTCTAGTGCTGCAAAGGTGCTTGGGTCTGGACGCGTGGACCTGAAGTTTCCTAATGGGCGCATTCTTACCTTGCATCAAGTGTATCACGTTCCTGACATTCGTCGCAACATTATTAGTGGTTCTAGTCTAGTTAAGGAAGGATTTGAGATTCATTTAAGTGTAATAAGGTCATAATTTTGGATTCTGGTAGTTTTGTGGGGAAAGGTTATTCCTCGGATGGTTTATTTAAAATTAGAGTTGAAACTGATGTTTGTTAGCACAATAATTTTAGTTCTATTAATTATCCTGTTTCTTATTCCATTGAATCTTCAAATGTTTGGCATGGTCGTTTAGGACATATTAATTATGATTCTGTGAAAAGAATGATGAATTTAGATATTATTCCTAAACATGCTATTGATAAGAATTCTAAATGTCATGTATGTGTTGAAGCTAAATCTACAAAAGGTCCGTTTAAGTCGGTTGTGAGAAATTCTGAAATTCTAGATTTAGTTCATGCGATATTTGTGAATTTAATGGCGTGTTGACCAAAGACAAAAAGAAATACTTTCTCACCTTTATTGATGATGCTAGTAAATCTTTGGTATGTCTATTTGCTTAGTTCTAAGGATGAAGCATTAGATAAATTCATTATATTTAAGAATGAAGCGAGAAACACAAACCGGCAAGAAACTTAAACGGTTAAGGTCTGATAGAGGAGGTGAATATGTGTCTAACCCCTTCATGTATTATTGCCAAGAAAACGGAATAGTACATGAAGAGACACCTCCCTACACCCCTCAATCAAATGGTGTTGCAGAACGTAAGAATAGAACCCTTACTGATATGATTAACGGTTTACTCATAAGTTACGGATTTGCCCGAATATATGTGGGGAGAGGCTTTGAATACGGCTTGCCATATTCTGAATAGAGTCCCTCCTAAACATAGAAAGGAAAGTCCGTTTGAACTCTGGAGAGGTCGACAGGCTAGCTTGAAACACTTAAAAGTGTGGGAGTGCCTTGCAAAGGTACTTGTACCCGCACATAAAAGGAAAAAGCTTGGACCTAAAACTGTTGATGCTATCTTTATAGGTTATTCTGAAACTAGTTATGCATTGAGATTTCTTATTATCAAATCTGAAATTTTTGGCATAGATGTGAACTCTATAGTTGAGTTATGTGATGCAACATTTTTTGAGGATGTGTTTCCTATGAAGGACGGACTTTCTAAGGAATCTAACCCCACCCCTAATTCCATTCCTGCTCAAGTAGAGGAGCTGACAAATGTGGGGGTTGATTCCAGTGCAACTCATTCTGACGATGAGATTGAACCAAGAAGGAGCAAAAGGGCAAGGACCACCAAGGATTTTGGAAGTGATTTCATCACTTACAATGTCAAGGGTGATCCTCTAACCTTCAAAGCTGCTATGGCTACTTCTGATGCCAAGCAGTGGAAGGATCTTGTTAAGAGTGAGATGGATTCTATTGTCTCTAATGGGACATGGGAATTGGTCGATCTCCCTCACAGTTGTAGCACGATAGGATGTAAGTGGGTCTTGAAAGGAAAGCTGAAACCGGATGGAACCGTTGACAAGTTTAAGGCTAGGTTAGTGGCTAAGGGATTCAAGCAAATGGAGGGAATAGACTATTTCGATACCTATTCGCCAGTTGCTAGAATGACTACAATCCGAATTCTTATCGCATTGGCCTCTGTATATGATCTTCCTATCCATCAGATGGATGTTAAGACCGCTTTCTTGCATGACGATCTAGAGGAAGAAATTTATATGGATCAAATTGAAGGTTTTGAGGCCCCTGGCAATGAGAAAAAGGTTTGTAAACTTGTTAAGTCCTTGTATGGACTTAAACAAGCCCCTAAGCAATGGCATGAGAAATTTGATAAAATTGTCTCATCGTTTGGCTTTGTTACTAATGAGTTTGATAAGTGTGTTTATAGCAAGAGTATTGGTGATAGTAGTATTGTCTTATGTCTGTATGTCGATGATATTCTGTTGTTTGGAACGGATATGAGGATAATTAATACTACTAAGGAATTCTTGAAAAGTAAGTTTGAGATGAAGGATATGGGAGTAGCTAGTGTGATTCTTGGCCTTAAGTTGACTCGTTCAACTAGTGGCATAACCATATCGCAATCTCATTATACCGAAAATGTAATTGAGAAATTTGGTTATAAGAATTGCAAAGTGGCTAAGACTCCATATGACCCTTCATCTTGCTCTTACTAAGAATGAAAGTGGAGATAGGTATGGCTCAGTTGAGATATTCTCAAATTATTGGAAGTTTGATGTATCTTGCCAATTGTACTAGACCGGATATATCCTACTCGGTTACTAGGTTGGCTAGATATACTCAATGTCCAAGCAAAGCACATTGGGAAGCTCTTGATAGAGTTCTCAAGTACTTGAAGGGAACAATTTCCCTTGAAATTTGCATTACGGGAGATATCATACTGTTCTTGAAGGATATAGTGATCTGTTTGGATTGCCTATAACTCCGGAAGTTATGGTTGTACAGGGTATGTTTTCACCTTAGGCGGAGCTGCAGTCGCTTGGAGGTCGACCAAACAAACTCTGTTGTCTAGGTCTATATTTGAGGCCGAATTAGTTGCCCTTGACACTACTGGATTGGAAGCTGAATGACTTCGAGGACTTATGCCCGAGTTGCCCGTAGGTCGGTAAGCCCATGCTGTTATCTCTGTACATTGTGACAAAACTGCCACAATTGAGAACCTGAAAAGTGTCAAGTACAACTGTAAAACTAGGAGGCACATCCAAATTAGATTAAAAGCTATAAGGGATCTTGTGGCTCGAAAAGTGATAGCTGTTGATTATGTTGGTACCAAGGATACTTGAACGGTGATCCTTTAACCAAAGGGCTAGAATTTGCTCTAGTTCAAAAATCTAGGTTGGGGATGGGGCCGAACCCCGTCTCGATTCAAACGCGGTGGCAACCCAATCTACACAGTGGAGATCCCACAAAGGAGATTCAATGTGGTAATAACAAGGCGTGGGGTGAGTCGGAGCACTTAATAATAGATTGACATGTTACATGTCTGAGTCTATCCCCTGAATAGCCTAGAGGTGCTCATTGCTGCTAATAAAGTAAAAGTTTGAAACTTTGAATGGGATCAAGTCTTTTAGACAAGATGCTAGCAGTACATCTTCTGAGATGCCCAGCTAAGTGAGTGTTGTTGTTGGCCGCAACTAGAGGAATTTGGGTTATTCTTTGAAAGTACTCATGATAGAGGATCGGGACGTATGGCTTATAAGCCTCAAGTGTTCGAAAGAGGGCCTATCATAGCTTTTGTCGTGTTTGTTACCAGCAAAGGCCTCTACATCCAAAGGCATCAGATTCAAGACACCCGTTCATCTGGTCCTGTGGAGGTTTGCGTTGGATAACATAGGTAGTGGTTCAAGCCGGAAGATACCATTATTGAAAGCATGGCAATGGACAATCTGTACACGTCATATTTCTATGAACTTGTGGGGGATTGTTGGAATATTTGATTCATGTGGTATGAAGTCCATAGCTCTATGACATTGTTGTGTTGTTGGTTTTGGACTGAATTGGGTAAAGGAAAAACACGTCTGAGTTTCTGCCTATGAGAGCGGCTGCGCCATGGCCTAGGGCGGCCGCGCTTGTTGGTCTAGAGCTCACCAAAACTTTCTGGAGCCTAGCGCGGTCGCGCACGCCTCGAGGGCGGCCGCGCTGGCGTCAAATCTGATGTTTTTCCTGGGCCGAATTGGATCAGTTTTAGGTAATTTTAAAGCCTAAAAACCCTATTTTACCATATGTATAAATACTCTCTTCCTCCCAGCCGAAAATTACATGAGAGATTGAAGAGAAAATCAATTCTCTTGCTTCCTTTCATTGTTTCGATTACTCCAGTTCATAGAGATTTGTTCGTGAGATTCAAGGCGACTGAGATAGGACCGCCGGAGATTACCTACCTGTGTGCTGCTTTGTGGTACGTAATCCGTGATCGTTTTATCCTCGGAGAAATTTGCACATGCACTGAGTTGCACCAACCTGGGGGCAATATTTTCTCTTAGGGCCAGTCTTCCTAAGGCGGCTCGATCCAATCGCGATAAGTTTTCTAATCGTTTGTTTTTATTGTTTCTGTTTGTTTTCACGATCTGCATTCATTGCTTTCCGGTTTCTTTATTGGCTTGGTGAGTACGTTTTTGAGCTTGTCCCGATAAATCACTCTTGTTGATTAAATTGTCTGTTTAATCTGTGGTGCTATAATTTAATTTCCAACAAAACTATTACCCCACACATCAACGACGTTCCATCAGGAAGATCTACCGAGTTAACTGTGCATTTGCCCATGAGTCACTGGCATGATGTTGCAGTGACCCTTGTTTCGAGATGCAGAATGTACAAACTTAGCATCGAAAACACTAATTTAACACTTTGGTCAGTTTTACATCATATAAAAAGTGGTCCTCCAGTCCAGCAAAGAAAGATAAACCATGTATGGCAACTCAAATCCAAGCCTTTGGAATTGCAAAAACAATCTAATATTCTTTTCATCAAAAATTATTAAAAAACATCTACTCAGTTCTATAGATCTATGATTTAGGTTCTAGATTTACGTTCACTCTTTTCTTTTCGACTGTATTTCGGCACAAAGATCTTATACAAAGATCTTAAAGAAAGAAAAAGTATTTCGGCACAAAGATCTTATACAAAGATCTTAAAGAAAGAAAAAGAAAAAAAAACAATATTCTTGACCCACAGCTTCTTCCCCACCAGACCCCCTTTCCTGTAACCCCCTCCCCCCATCCAATTCTCGTATCCCCTCCCACTTTCCTCTCTGCTTCCCATTCCCCTCCTCCTCTACATGCATACATTCCCGCTCAGCTCCCCTACTCCCCATCCATCTCTTCCACATCACTTGCTCCATCTTCTGCAATTTTCGCCACATGCAACAACAATGGTAAAAGCTCCAACAACAATGGCAAACCCAAAATCGATCCCTCTTGCTGACAAACCCAAAATCGACTCCTCGTTTCCCCTTTTTTATTTCTATTTTGATATTTGAATTTAGATTCTGTAAGAAGAGATTTCGAATTTCGAAACCCAGATCTGAGATGTTTACGAACTAGATCTGGGATATTGATTAATTTTTTTTATTTTAGTTTTTGATATTTGATTTGCAGCAATGGTGAGTGTTGGTAGATTTGTTGTGTTTTGTGATTGTTTTGTTGTTGTTGAGGATCAATGACGAGGAACGGTGGTGGGCGAAAAATAGTGGTGTTGAACTGTTTAAAAGGAGTGGGTGGTGGCAAGCTGGTGGCGCAATGGTGGCGTGGTTGTGGCCAGATATAAACAAGGGAATTTTACCCATGAGTTCCTTTTAGAATAAATTAGTTCCTTTTAGGATAAATCAGTTCTTCTTCTTAATCTTAAGTTTTTCATTAATTTAAATAATCTATAAATTTTTGTGCATTATTATATTATAATGCATTCTCTATGAATTATTTAAAAATTATGATAAAGCATTTTCAACAGTCAATGGTCGTCGGGATACGATCAGTCACCAAAAACTCGCCGAAATCCGATCAACAGTCACCGAAATCTGGTCAACAGTAATCGACGCCACTTGTTATCATTAATGTTATATTATATAAGTATTCAATATTATTCACATTTTGTATTCAGTATTATTAATAATACAACATGATAATAAAATACTCCCTCCGTCCCGATCGAAGTGTCCGAAAAGGACAATTGCACGAGAATTAATGAAAGTGATGTAAGAAAGAGAAAAGTTTAAATGTTGTGAGTATGAAAAATTAAATAGGAGAGAGAATGAGTGGGAGGAATAGTTAGGAGAGAGAATGTTGTGAGTGTAAAAGTAAAGTAGGAGAGAGAACGAGTCGGTGGAACAGTGAAAAAACTTTCCTTTTTTGGGTATGAGACATTTTAAATGGGATGCCCAAAATAGAAAGTTGGGACACTTCGGCCGGGACGGAGGGAGTATAGAAAAGAACTTACGGGGCATTGACATTCTCCGATTAAATAAAAGGCAATAAAGCCTTCTCATGGTTAAATGACCCTTAAAGGCTTAAACCCTTAAGTTGTGGAGTCAAATGACTAAACTACCCATCACTTGATGTGCACATAACTAATTCCCTTAAGTTTCTAACGTAGTTAGGATTCGGAAAGCGAAATGGGATAACTCTATACATAAGGTACTACTTCGAGACACTTTTCGAGTTGAGGTGCAAAGTGATATTTGGTATATACTCTGGAAGGATAAGGTATTTAAACAAAAAAAAAAAAAATTCTATATCTTAATATTGATCCCCTTCCTGTAAAATCATGGCTTAACCTCTGCGTGGAGAGTAGGGGACTCCAAATGTGGAAGAACAAAAGGAGGACGTAGACGATGGAAGAAACATATAGGACAAACCAAATGAAGGGTTTCCCAACAAGCAAGGAATTATACATTGATCCATAAAGTCCAGTATATGTGTGTAATAGGACAAATACCACATACAAAAGAGTTTCGATACAGATTATATATTTGGTTCTATGAACTACCTACAATTCCGTAAAGTAATCCCCTAAAGTAATCATGCAAAGTGATAGCTGGGGCCCTCTAGACTTCAAACTGTGTCGTGTGTCATGCTGTAATTCCAAATACCAGGTTAATTCAATCGCACATGATATAAAATCATATATTGTAAAGATTTATCGGAACCAGATACTTGTAATGGTTTATGGCTGTGAACTACCAACACCCTTTGCAGCTTCTGCGTTGCTTGTCGTCATAAAAGACTCCCCACACCCACACTGCCCTTTAGAGTTCGGATTTATAAAGATAAATTCTGATCTGCTCCAACAACGAAATACAGAAGATGGTTAAAAATCAAATAAAATGTGTTTTACTCCCTCACACCAGAACAAAATTGCTCATACCTAAGTTTATCATCAACAAAATCCATCTTGGTACCAATAACATGCATAAGGGCCTTTGGATCAATCAATATCTTCACACCCTTGTCCTCTATTAGCTCATCAAATTTTCCTTTCTCATCTGTACATTTAACATACAAGCACATCAGCAACTTCATTCGACTTAAAAAATTACAGGTTTAAGCTGAAATAACTGCCAACAAGAGATATTAACCGAAATGAGATATCCTCATTTGTTATAATGACCATCCACCAGTATTTTTGACATCAAAGGAACATTTCCATCCTGCAGATGATTGAATTGACTTGGCATGACAAACCAAGTAGCGTTATTCAGAAAGAAACTGAAAAATATATATATATATATATATATATATATATATATATATATATATATATATATATATATATATATATATATATATATATATATATATATATATATATATATATATATATGCCAGCCCCATAAAATGCTTTTAAGCAAGGTACGTATCGTGATATCACCAAGTGCATCATCCAAGGTTGATTTGCCAGGTTTTTGAAAATGCCAAGATGAAACACAAGTTTCATTCTTAAAGGACTCAGTTGGATGGCACATACTTACCATCTGCTAGGACTGGGCTTTCACACAATGAGATGATCGACAGAATAAATATCAGACCCTTCAATAGAAGATTCATATCCAGCTTAGAACTATTTATTGGATGGTGATTTGGTATTAGTTTCAAACACCTATCTTATCAACATTAAATGGAGAAATACCACGTTCACACAAATGACTAACCATGCATAAACTCATGCTTTTCATTGGTCAACTGCCAACCACTACGCCCTAGCCTTCTTAACTAAACAGTTCTGGCATATTCTTTATAAAGCTAAAATACTCGAGAGATGTAGTTCAGGCAATTTTAGCATCAAGAGGTTTCAACATATTCTAGGCCTTCCCTGGGAAGTCTACCACTGGTTGCAGTGCTTTATTGCTTTGATAAATCCCGTGAGCCAATGTCCTAATGAGGACCCAATTCAAGCAGATTCCACCCTCCACCATCAGGGGAAAAAAATCAATGAGAAGGAAAATCCTACCTCCCACAGCAATCATTAAGAGTATTTGTACACAAAGTTGAGACATCGGCTGAAACTTTATATCAGCAACACATAACCCCGAATAGAAAAATGTTCCTTCCCTGCTTGATTCAGAACATAGCGCCCTATACTTATACCCCCTTGCCCATGCTGTTGATATGATAACAATGGTTGGCAATACAATCTGAAAATATGGACCTTAATATGAACTATTGGAAGTGACTACGAAACACACTTCAGCAAAACAGCTTCAGCACACAACACAGCTTCAGCAAGTGAGGCTGGCGCCTCATTCTTTCCCAGGCTGGCTCCTCACACAACTTCAGCAAACATCACAGCTACTGCAAGTGAGGCTGGCGCCTCATGCTTGCCCAGGCGGCCGCCTCACTTGGATTCTCCAGCAACGTAGCTACTGCCTGTGAGGCTGGCGCCTCACCCTTGCTCAGGCGGCCACCTCGCCGCCTCACAGGATTCCTGCTGCGATCTTCGTTTCCATTTTCAAGCTTTCCAAGTTCATGTAGGACTCTAGTTTTAGTAGGATCCTTGTATAGTTAGAATATTTATTATGTCTATATTTACTTCCACCTACTTTGTATAAATAGGACTACTCAATATCATAAACAACGCATGTAAATTTAAATCAAATCTTTCAATTCAATATGATATCAGAGCATTAGATAAAAAAAAAATTATGTTTTCAATGGCAGCCGAGTCTATTGTCCTTCTTCCCAACTCGGCTGAACCTACAAAACCCCTCATAGCCATCTCCCTTGGCCACATCCTAAAACTCACACCCACAAACTACATAGTTTGGAAAATTCAACTTGAAACAATCCTCCTTGGCCATGATTTCCACCAATACATAGATGGAACCTTAACAGCTCCACCCCAAAACCTTACCACTCAAGCTATTACAACCGAAAACATCACCCCAGCCAATAACCCTCCAGCCGCCACCAACACCACAACTCCTAACCCAGCCTACAACACATGGTTTCGCCAAGACAAGCTTATTTTGGATGCACCTGCAGGTACTCTCTCTCTCCAGATCTTGTCTCTCATATCTTAATGTTCCACCACATATGAAGTAGGGCAAATCCTTGCCAAAACCTATGCTAACCCTTCCAAAGGTCATATCAAACAAATCATAGATCGCCTCCGTCAAATCACCAAAAAAAACCACTCTGTTTCAGACTATATGCGAGATTTCAAATCTTGTGCAGACCAACTTAAATCTTTAGGCCGCCCCATTGATCCGGAAGACCTAGTTGACAAGATCTTGGATCAACTCAATGATCCGGACTTTGAAAGCATTATCACTGCCGTATACAACCGGGATACCCCAATTACGTTTGATGAACTTCATGAAAAACTCATCAACAGAGAGTTATCTCTCAAATATCGAACACCCACCACCAACACCTTCCCTGCCACCATTACTTATGCCTCTAAAAATCCTCCCCCCAAATCGTTCCTATAACCAAAAACATAATCCAACCTCATACAACCCTAATCCTACACCTCCTCCCAAATTCAACCCACAAAACCCTCGAACTCCGTATAAAGGTCGTTGCCAGTGGTGTCGCAATGACGGCTACTTTCTTTCCCAATGCCCCTCCTTGTGACTCTACCCTAACATGACTTTCCCACACCCAAAGCCAGCTCCTCCTCAACCTAATTCCAACCAACGCCGACCCTTTAACCCAACCCATAACCCTAGGCAACAATATCGTAGCAACTCTTCCTTTCAACCTACTGCCTACTCCGCTTCCACCTCAAACCAAACCCCACCAAATTGGCTCTTTGACAGTGGAGCTACCGATCATGTGACCAATGATCTGAATAACTTGGCCCTTCACTCCCCTTATGATGGAACGGAAGAAATCCTCATTGGTGATGGTTCGGGCCTCAACATCTCCAATACTGGTTCAAGTTCTTTTCTCACTTCTTCCTCCCCTTTACTTCTCAATAATGTTCTTCATGTTTCTCGTGTGTGTCGTAACATAATATCTATATCTAGGTTGTGTTAAGATAATAATGGCTCTGTCATCTTCTCACATAACTCATTTCTTGTGAAGGACCTTCAAACAAGGAAAACTCTTCTTCAAGGCAATTCTAGCTCTGGCGTGTATGAATGGCTTCCAAAGTCTCCTGGCATTCACTGCACAACTTCCTCCTCTATTATCAATTAGCATCATAGATTAGGGCACCCATCTTATTCAATTTTACGTTCTCTTAGTTCTTCGTACAATTTGGATATTCCTAGGACTTCTGAATTTCATTGCAATGCCTGTAATTGTTATAAGAGTCATAAGTTAGCTTTTAATGAAAATTCTCTTCCTTCAGCTGAGCCTCTTGACTTGATATTAAGTGATGTTTGGACGTCTCCTCTCTTATCTTATGATGGTTACAAGTACAATATTGTGTTTGTTGACCGCTTCACCAAGTATACTTGGCTTTACCCACTCAAACATAAAAATGATGCTGCTCGTGTGTTCACTAACTTCAAAAACATTATAGAAAAATACTTTCATCGCTCAATTATCACTATCTTCAGTGATAATGGTGGTGAGTATATTGGTCTTCGTCCCCTCCTCACCTCCCTTGGAATCTCTCATCTTACATCCCCCCCTCATACTCCGAAACACAATGGATACTCCGAACGTCGACATCGTCACATTGTTGAGACGGGTCTCTCCCTTCTTACTCACTCTCACATGCCACGCAAGTATTGGCCACTTGCATTTGTCACAGCTTGTTATCTCATCAATCGCATGTCAACACCCACTCTGAATTTTCAATCTCCGTTTCTCAAAATCTTTGGTCATCCTCCCAACTACTCGAACCTTAAAAGCTTTGGTTGCCTTTGCTATCCTTTGCTCCGCCCCTACACCAATAACAAACTGGATCCTAAGTCATCCCCGTGTGTCTTTGTGGGCTACTCTCCGACTCAAAGTGCTTTCTATTGCTTAGATCCTAAAACCTCCAAAATCTTTGTATCCCGTCATGTCAAGTTTGTGAAACATCTTTTTCCCTTCTCCTCGCTGTCCGAACCACCATCTCCAGCTCCCTCAGTCAATGAATGGTGTAGCTCAACTCTTACTATACTCCCACCTTTACCTTCACCGTCCATACACCACCCTTACCCTCGGCCAACCCCACCTCTCAAGCCTCTACCTACAACCCACCCTCTTCCTCTGAACCTTCTCCTACTCCTCCCCCACCTGCCTCCCCATTCCCTCAAATCCAAAGACCTATAACTCGTGCTCAAAACAACATCCGTAAACCCATCAACAAGCTCAACCAAAATGTCTCCATCCCCAACCCTACCCTTGAACCAACAAACTTTACCCAGGCTCTCAAAATACCTGTTTGGCGTGAGGCCATGGAAACAGAATTCAATGCTCCCATGAAAAATAACACTTGGGATCTTGTACCTCCATCTCCATCTCAGAATTTAGTTGGGTGCAAGTATAAATCGGATGGCACGATTAATCGCCACAAAGCTCGCCTCGTCGCCAAGGAATTTTACCAACGCCCTGGCATAGACTACTCCGACACATTCAGCCCGGTTGTTAAACCTGCAACAATCTGCACCGTTCTCTCCTTGGCCGTTACAAACAATTGGCCCCTTCGTCAGGTTGACATAAACAATGTGTTTCTCCAAGGTACACTTAATGAAGATATTTTTATGGTTCAACCCCCTGGTTTTGTTAGTACATCTCATCCATCCCATGTTTGCAAGTTACGACAAGCTCTTTATGGCCTCAAGCAAGCCCCTCGAGCCTGGCATGATGAACTTAAAAACAATCTACTTTCTATTGGCTTCAAGAATAGTATGTTGGATACTTCTCTGTTTACACTCCGCCATTCTCTTGGTAATATCATTCTTCTTGTCTACGTGGATGACATCATAATCACAGGCTCCATCTCATCCTTTCTAAGCGACTTCATCACTACCTTCTCGGTTCGATTCTCTTTGAAAGATCTTGGGGATCTGTCTTACTTTCTTGGTGTAGAGCTCATTCCCTATCCCAAGGGACTCTTCCTTAGCCAACACAAGTATATTCAAGATCTTCTATCTCCGACCAAGATGATGGATGTCAATCTTCTACCGACTCCTATGACACCAGGCTTGACACTTTCAGTTGGCAACGAGACACCTCTGTCGAATCCTAGTGAGTACAGATCCATTGTAGGTTCACTCCAATACCTATCTCTCACTCGGGTTGATGTTTCGTTTGTAGTTAATCGGTTATCTCAGTTTATGCACCACCCAACAACAGATGTTCATTGGACTGCTTATAAAAGATTACTTCGTTACTTGGTTGGTACTAGTTCTCATGGGTTACTTCTGCGTTCCAACTCCCCATCTACACTTCATGCATTTTCTGACGCAGATTGGGCAGGGAATAAGGACACATATGTATCAACAACCTTGGGTCTAATTTGCTTTCTTGGAGCTCTCAAAAGCAGAAAACGCTTGCTAGATCTTCCACCGAAGCAGAGTACAGGGCTGTTGCGACCACCACTGCCGAAATTGTATGGATTCATAACTTATTGCGTGAACTTCAGGTTGCGATCAACTCCATTCCGGTTATATATTGTGACAACCTGGGTGCCACCTATGTTGCAGCGAATCCCAAATTTCATTCAAGAATGAAACATCTTACCCTTGATTACCACTTTGTTCGAGAAAAAGTTCAAACCCATCAGCTACGTGTGTCCCATATTTTGGGCAATGATTAACTTGCGGATGCTCTAACTAAACCACTTGCTTGTCTGCGTTATCAAGAACTCATGTCCAAGATTGGCCTTTCCCTCCGGTCGTCCATCTTTGCCTATTGAAAGTAACTACGAAACATTCTTCAGAAACGGCAAGACACGGCGGCCAAGTGAGGTGGCGCCTCATTCTTCCCAGTGGCGCCTCAGCAACTTCATCAAACATGCGGCTCTGCCCAGTGAGGTGGCGCCTCATGCTTGCCCGGGCGGCCGCCTCACTTGGATTCTCCGTGAACATAGCACGCTGTGAGGCTGGCGCCTCACCCTTGCTCAGGCGGCCGCCTCACAGGATTCCTGCTGAGATCTTCGTTTCCTTTTCCAAGCTTTCCATGTTCATGAGGACTCTAGTTTTGGTAGGATCCTTGTATAGTTAGAATCCTTATTATGTCTATATTTACTTCCTCCTATTTTGTATAAATAGGACTACTCAATATCAAAAACAACGCATGTAAATTTAAATCAAATCTTTCAATTCAATATGAACCTCATCACATCATGATTTCCTTTGTCACACCGTCTGCCGGAAAACATGTCCCTATGTGTATCTGCTATAAGTGATACACGCTTCAAGCTTATGTACTCACCATTTACTACTACCCATAATGTTCAGAGGACTGGTAACACCTGCCCTCCTCACTAGTCAATTCACCTAAGTGACACAACCGACAAAAGAGAAATTAAAGTGGTGTGCCAAATCCTGTCCACATCCACTGGAAGTATTATCCCAACCATTCATATTGGTTTTAGTGCATATAAACTTCACACTTTACTACACTTGGATGCAGGCATATAAACTCACTTTATTGACACCACAAAATATGTAACATTCAAGAATTGACAAAGAAAGAAAATATATTTTACCTAGATTTCAGTGCAGTCAAACCGAATACGAGCTCGCCCTTGTACGATTTTCTTACCAAATTGGGTCCATGAGATTAATTGCAGCGATATGCACATGCTTTACCCAAGGAAATTTCCAAATGTCAAGTGCACTTAATGGTAAAGATAAACAGCCGTGATAATTACAACATTGGAGGTAAACGAATATGTGCAGCTATCATATGAACAAAACAAATTTATAGATACAATCATGTTCAGAACGCTGTCCAACTAAACAACTTTCACTCTTTGTTGGGCATCCAAAACATTTATAGGAGGGAGGAAACACAGAGAGAGGGGGGGGGGGAGGAAAAGAAAGCTCAAACACAATGCTACTCAATGAACCATAGGCTGACTCAGATCATAGACCAACCTGGTACTTACAATTTTGGCCAAAGTTCATAAAAATGATATGAGTAATAATAAAATTTGTATTTGTCTCCTGAAACAAAGCCAAAATTCTCACCAAACATCCCCCTTTTTCATCAACCAAACCATCATCCATTCCTCTTTCTCAGTTCTACTAACATTAGTGATAAAGACTTTCAGAGACTCCATACAACCTTCCCTTCCAATTTGATTCCCCTTTTAATTTCCCTTTCATCCCCTGAACCAAAGAGCTCACCTAACTCATATCAGCCAAGTAAAAAATCTGCTTATGAGTTCTTCTGTATCCAATATTTTATACAAAATCTATTCATGTATAAAAAAAAAAAAAATCATAGTTATAAACCGACTGTTCACTACCAAGAGCACAATTTTCACCAAATCGCCATAAACTTCTGCAGATTCCACTCAAACACATCATTGTGATCAGATGTGCCTAGGACACACCTTAATTATCAATTAAGGAGAAAATTTTACATTGTTAGAAAGGACAGTTCAAGTGGGCCCTCTTCAATAACTAAACTAGAATGAACATTCCGCTCCAAGAATTATCAATCATGCCAAATTAGCTTGAACATAACAAAATAACTCCCCCTCGCTATCGATTCCATCCAAGATACAGCTTAATTATGAGCATTTAACATTCAAATTTTATATATCAGATATTCAAATGATAAAAAATCACGATTCAAATGTCTTCTGACGGAAAAAGGGAATGATCAGAGTGATTCAAATAAAAAGCGTAGTAGAAATACACAAACAATTATAGATTGCTGTAAGGATAAGAACCTGCGTAATTTAGGGTATAGGAAAGGCCATTACAGCCGCGAGCCTTGACGCCGAGCTTAAGGAAGGGGCGTTGGCGTTGCTGTAGGAGGTGGTGTATCCTTTCCGCCGCCGCTTCTGTCAGTGTTAAGGCTTGCCGTCGCAAGGAGGGGCCCACTTTTGCCGCGAACATTACCGATGACGACCGTGCTGCCATTTCTATTTCTCCGGCAAGTCTCTTCGGCTCAGTCGCGCTTCTGAAAAAAGTAACTAACGCATTCGTGTCGGTAGATGGAGTAGTCCACGTGGCCACAAGAATTACATGAGAACGATCTAGCACTTGGGCTTTTCGTTTAGTTGATTGGGCTGTCTTTGGGCAATAACTCCTCAGTTCGGAAAATCTTTTTATTTTATTTTTTTAATTTTATTGCTGTTATAATTATGAGCTATAAAGCCTATAATTCTAGATTAACATACTATTTTGATGAAATTTTAATTTTTTTATTAATAAAATATTAACAGTACTAATAATAATAATTTTTATGTTTTATTAAAATAATTAAAGTGACTAAAATTATTAATTATAATTCATTCAAATCAACAAAAATATATTAGAAAGATCTAATTTTAGACGTGCTCATCCAGGTGCAATTTTGAGTTTCAAGTTTCGAACCACCTGTTCCCGGATCCCAGTTTCGAGAAACTGGAAACCGTATTCGAACCGTGTGATTTATGTTCCAGTCGCCAGTTCTCGTTTTCGGTCCACTGTTTCGACGGTTTCATTTTATTTATTTACTAGTACATGCCCGTGTCCAAGGACACGGGTTTTTTTTTATTTAAAAAAGTTTTTTTTTTTAAGGGCAAATGGGAGAGGGACAAATGTATGAGCGCAAAATGAAAAATTTGCCGCTTGACACTATTCATAGTACTGTAGCACCCCTTCCCTCATTTATACTATAGACTTTTAATATTTTTTATTTTTTATAATTTTTTAGCATTCAATGTAACTAAAAATAGTTTAATAAAAATTAATAGAATTTCAAAATCATTAGATTTATAACAAAATATTTTTTTTAAATGAACGGAATAAATATGACGGACTAGGCCCAACGGGTGAAGCACAACATTTCAGACGTTATCAAGATCATATTATCGAATGGGATGATCCACTCACTACAAAGCCCACGTCCCAACATAGATCAATCGAGCTAGTTCATTGTCTGACCATCTCTGCTCCCGGCCTAGTTACGTCCGACATACGATCACCTACTTGTACAATCCATAATCAAGTCAAGTTACAAAGTCAGTTCGCCCTTAATCATTCAATCGATCTCGATCTACCAATTAGGTTGATCTCCAGCTAAATGACCTGAAACCACGAACAAACGACTTGTCGGGGTGGTCTCCGGCTAAGACCCTCCGGCGTGATGATGAGATATGGTGTATTGAGATTGTAACTGAAATGAATTACGTAAATTCCGAATAGGAAATAAGACATTACCCTTTAACGTTGTATGTTGTCTGGTATTTATAGTGATGTCATGGGATCATTGTAAATCCCTAGAATCACTGAGATGTAGTGGGCGTAACTGTCTACGAGAATGTAGGAGGCAGTTACAAATGACGGCGTAGATGTACGTACGCGTTGGTAGGTCGAGGTCCCTTGAATATTCGAACTCGACCTGACTTTGTGCCTTGGCTTGATAGAAATTATACAAGTAAACGATCGTATGTCGGACGAAGTTAGGTCGGGACCAAGGATGGTCGGACAATGAGCTAGGTCGACTGATCTTTGCCGTTGGGCAGTGGGCATTGTAGCAATTGGACTGGCCCATTCAATAGTTGTGTCTTGGTGAGGCAGGTGCTGGAAATCGCACTGCAAACTTACCTCCTCCTCATCCGGGCAATCCCACTGGGAGGGCTACTCGCTCTAACAGCGTGGGTGACTGTGCGGGCTTACAAGATGGGAGAAGGGAGAAAAGGCCCATGCCCAATCAAGGGGTAAGCCAGCAAGCTAAGAAAGTCCAAACGGGTCGAACAGTTGCAGGCGACATTGCAGGTCCCTCAACTACTCACCTTAGAAAGAAGGATATTCTGTTAGAGCGAGCTAGGATACTACAGAGCTTGCTTGATGTGCAAGATGAGTTGCTCGAGATGCCTGAGTCTCCTAACCAGGATGATAGACGATCAGAAAGAGCAGCCCCATCTGTCACTTCTCATAGACGGACTAACGGATGTTCTAGATCGTCTGGTGAAGAAAGGAGGAATGTAGTGCCTCCTCCTTCCCACATTTTCATAAACCCAACTGGTGACCTAAGGGATAGGCTCAAACAGCTATGGGAACAAGAGGCCGACTCAGCTCAAAGAAGGCGGCTCGATGTTGACAGGGTTCGACGTAGGTCGTCAACAAGGGGAGAGAGGTCACTATCCCGTCGAGAAAGGAGATAAGTAACTCCCCCACGGAATGAGATACAAAGGAACCTGTCAAGGAGGGAACCCCACCGGGAGGAGAGACAAAAATCTAACTTTGTCTCACATCAAAGGAGCGACATGGATGCTAGGGTGCTTCTTAACTTGAAAAGGAGGCTGGATAGCATGGAGACAGACAAAAAGGAGGCCAACGGTAAGGTCGAGCAAAATGAATGCACCCTTCAACCTTTGTCCAACTATGTGCTTGGTCGCTTCTGAGGATGACGTGCTGTGCAAGGCACTAACCAGCGCCTTCACAGGTGGAGCACTAACTTGGTTTCGCGGCCTGACCACTGGCTGCATCACCTCATTATATTATATGAGGAATAAATTCTTGGACAGATTCTCTACGGCTGGGGCTCGTAAGAAGACAGTCACGGACCTAACCAACATGACTCAATGTAAGACAGCAAGTACCATGAGTTATTTCACACGGTTTAAGGAGTTGGTCGACCAGATCGAGGAAGACCTCACGGATAGCTAGGGAGGTCATCAGCTATTTTAGAAATGGAGTGTCCTCTCCTGATTTGGATTACGAGCTCCAGGTAAGGAGGGAAACCATGAGGAAGGAGCTGCTTGAAAGGGCCTATGACGTGGCCGTGGCAGAGGAGAGAAAAGAAAGAAAGATAAGGGCTCAAAACAAACCGAAGTAGGGGAGTCGACAAAGGGGGAACCGGTGAAAAACAATGACAATAAGGGGAAAAACAGAATTAAGGCGACAGAAAGAGTCTCTGAAAGCTTCACCCCACTCACTATAAGTCGGGCTGAGATTATGAACACAGTCGACCTAGGCCCTCCTGCCCCAATGAATGCCCAAAATAAATTCAGAAGGGACAACAGTAGGTACTGTAAGTATCACAAGGATACCGGGCACACAACTGAGGAATGTATGAGTTTGAAGAGGATCATCCTAAAATGGGTGGATAAAGGAAGGTTGGAAAGATTTGTTAAGGGAGATCGTCCTACTGGAGGAAATCAACCAGTAAGAGGTGTGCCGGAGCCAAGGCAACCTAGGCTGACTTTGGGCGTTATCGCTGAGGAGACGAGCAACACTTCCCTCAAGCACAAAATTTTTCAGATAAGTAAAGCTCCATATGTGCCACCCAGGAGCTGTGTTACAGACGAAGTGATCTGTTTCTATCCCTATGAGATAGCCGCCAGTGTGACTGTAAGGGAGCAAATTTTGGTGATTCCGGGGCTGATTGATGATTGCATGTCAAGCAGGATTTTGGTCGATACGGGGGCCTACAAGGACATCCTCTACTACAAAACCTTTCTCGACATGAGATTAACAGATGCAAGGTTATCACCTTATTCAGGTCGATTAGAGGGCTTCACCAATCAGAGGGTCGACGCCAAGGGGTAGATTGAATTGGAGATCGAAATCGGGCAACATCCTTTGAGAACAACTGCTAAGGTGATAACAGCACCAACAATAGCACTTGGGATAGCACACACACTTCGAAAATAAAAACAATTTTGTAACAGATATTGCAGCGGAATAATAACACCAAAATTGTTTTCTCAAGTTATATAAATAATATAACTTGAGGATGTCTCTTAGGCAAGACTTTTTCACTTTATAAAAAGAATTACACAAAACCGAAATGTTCCCTAAGACTAATAAAATGTAAGCTCTATGAAACAAGAGATAAAGAATGGAATCCAATCCTAGCCTACACACAACTTGATACCAAGGTAGTCAAGTGCGTAATTAAAAGGGAGGATGGATGAAAAGAACCAAACAAAGAAATCTATCTCTCTATGCTTCGAAGGTGTGTATAATTGGTAAATCTTGGCATATCTTCAAATGCATCCTTCCAAGCATATTTATAGTCTTCAATTACTTGAAGGCTACTCAGATAAACAACCTTGGGGCTGTCTTGGATGTTGAGGGAGAGTGGGGAAGTGGTTGGTGTGTTCCTCAATTCAAGCGCCCACTTTCCTCAAAAATAGCAACCGTGTGCTTGATCTCCAAGCTCATGCTTCAACGCCTTGTACTCTCAAGATTTCTCCATGTTGTACTCTCTTTGAATCAGCAACAACTCCTTTGAATAAGTCTTCCCACGTTTTTAATGTTGCTAACACAAAGAAGATCTTGGAACGGTTTATGCATAAAATGTTATTTATGCATAAATCTTTCTTTTCCAAATTCCACAATGTTTCTAGTTCATTCTCCAATCATATTGCAACCTGAAATATGGACATACAACATATACTATACAGATTATATTATCACATTAGTACATTAACTAATAAACAAGAAATGTACAACTATATAAATTCCAGCACAGGAAATCATCTGAGATATCATCTGAAATCTGGGAAATCATTCAGGATATCACCTGTGTTTTACACTAACAATCTCCCCCTTAGTTGGATATTTCTCCACAAAAATTAACTCCCCCTTAATCAAGGAGCCAATCTAAACAATGATTTATCAGAATAAACTAATTTATTTCAAACTTAAAAAGTTTTCGAAATAAACTAAGTTAAAAACTAAAATCATAAACCATTGTACCAAAATATCATCCAAGCAAAAACTACTTAACAGATTAATGCTTTAAAAACAAACCATCTAAAGTGTTTTTGCAACCAACATAAACAAATAAAAGTAAATTATTTAGGAACCACATCACCAAATAAAAAGTATTTGTTTAGGACACCATAAACCAAATCTACCATCACAGTAGTGGCAACATCAACCTTCAGGTTTAACAATCTTCAGGTATTCAGCTTTCTTCTTCTTCAAACTCTTCTCTTCTTCTTCCTCCTGATCTCATTCCTTATCACCTCCACCATCACTTGGGCCAGCACTGGTGGTAGCACCTGCAGTAGCACCAGCTCCAGAAGCTGTAGCAGCAGCACATCCTCCCCCTGTTTGGGAAGAAATTTCATCAATAAAAGTATCAGTTGCCTGCTTAAGCTTGACCCACCCATCAACGAGTTCTCCAATTGCACTTGATTGTTTGTGCAAGAAATTCAACACTGTCGTCTTTGGGATTGATGGAGAAGTGTTGCCCAGAAGATTGATCATATTAGATAGAATACTTACAGCATCAATTCCTGCAAAAGTATTAGGGGCAACACCTGGGGAAGCACTTGGTATATCACGTGAGATAGTACCAGGAAGAACAGAAGCAGAACCAACAGTTTCATCAGATTTTTTCCAAGGAAGATCTTTAGCATACCTGTTACCCTTTTTCAGTTGAGGATCAATGGCATAATACTCAGGTTCAGAGGTGAAAGCATCAGAGGCTTCAATAGGAAGGGATTGAAAGATTAAAACTTTGAAGATTAAAGAAGGATAAGGTAAAAAGGTAATATTTATTTCTTTCTTTCTACCCCATGAAGCTAAGTGTTTGAACACTAATCTTCCAAAGTTAATCCTATGAATGATTTTTTCCCAATCTGTACAAAATATTAGCATGCTCCAAGGTAACAGTAGTTTCATTTGTAGTAGGGAGCCAATTGAAGATGCAAAGTTTGTGAAGCACAAAGTACAGAGAGGTAAGCCTAGAAGCATGAAGTTTTTCCTTTAAAGGTCAGGACTGAATTTTGTTGTGGGTGAGAAACTTAACCATTTCATCCCTATTAACCCTAATGCTCTCATCATCTACATTTAGAAGTCCTAGAACCTTTTTAATAAGGGCTGGAGTAAAAGAATAAACCTTATCCCGCACGAAAACTTTCCCAAATTTCTCATATCCTTCATTATCCAAATGAGCATGTAGGTTAGCAAAAAAGTTTCTCACCACACTCTCAACAAAGACTGAGGCATGATTATTTGCCTTAAAGAAATTCATGTCCTTTAAAAACTGAACCATCCCTTCCTTTTTTAACTGGTCCTCATCAATATGATTTTCTTTTAACAATTTCTTACTTAAATTGTTAAGCCAAAACTCCATGTTTTCCTTCTTATAAAATTCCAAAGTAAGAAACGATTTTGGAAAAGCATTATCCTCTTCAGTATGAACAAACTCATCACCAGAAAATTCATGATCACTAGGAATAGATTTTGTAGGAACAGAGGAGGGGGCAGGTGTTACCTCAGATGATATCCTCTTTTTGATAGCACCCTTGGTAGCACTCACTGAAATTTTGGCCTTGCCCTTTCTCTTCTGAAAATCAGACAAAGTTTCCTCCTCATCAGCATCCACCCAGGCATCGAATGAGTCCTCAGAATGTTCCTTCTCTTTGTTGACATTAAAATTCTCGTCACTCACATGAGGAGATGACGTTTCCAACGAACTTTCTGAAACTTTAACCGGATCAGAGGTAGTATTTGATGTAGCCTTGGACCTTATTGACCTGATTCGATTGGAGAACCTCCTCTTAGCAACTTGAGGAGACAACTTGGCTGAGGGAGCTTTTCTTTTCCTTTTTGATTCGGATGGGATGAGAGTAACCTTGGGAATGCCTTGATCAAACGAAGACACAGGGGCAGCAGCTGGAACTACAGCCATTATGGGAGGAGAAGAGGCTGGTGTAATCATAGGTGAAGTCTCCATGTCTACACGAGAGGCTGCACTTGGGGCAATGCTAGGAGAGATGTCCATTTGGTCGGTGTTTGAGGGTTCGGTGTTGGTTTTGGATGGAGAAGCCATGGTAAATTTTTGGGAATTTTTTGGAACGAGTTTTGACCTAGGTTGGGAGAGAGATGACTATGCTGAAAGGGTTTTAAAAGGGGAGAGAGAGACAGTTACAGAGATGGATAAGAAGAGATTGAGAGAAAATAGGAGAGTGGTTTAAGATAGGGAACAAAGAATTAATTTGATTTGACAAGATTAAGTCCTATCTTAACTAAACCCCTATAAACCCTCATTGACCCCTCTAAGACACCTCTCCTATTTTACTTTAACCACTCACCCTAATAAACCTTAACAACCCACAATTACACACGACTGTTAAAAAAATTAAATAATTTTTTTTAAGTATAACGAAATAAAATAAAAATGAGTAAACCTAATATTGTAATCTTACCCGAGAATTAAGAGCACAAAATCAAAACAATTATGGGTTAGTTACTCAACCAAGTTTACCAAAGATAAAAGAAACTTGTTGAAGACGTTTTTTAAAATCATAAACTCTTTAGTTAAAAAGACTTTCAGATTTTAAGAATTTAATCAACAAATTTCGAAAATAAGAAATAAAAAAAACTAATATAGCACACACTAATGTGTTAAGGCAATGATGGTAACACCTAGGATAACACATGTGATATAAATCCCCTTGATAAATATTTTCATTTTCAAGCATTTCAGGCAGAACAAGCTTAGCCATTTTCAGGCACTTCAGGCATAACAAGCTGAGCAATTTTCATGCACTTTAGGCATAACAAGCCTATTTTTTAAGAACATTGCTTGTTATAAAGGATAAATACACTTCTTTAAACAAGGAAGCATCGTAGTAACGAACTCCGTGCCCCGAGTTTTATTTCAAGTGTAAAGATAAAGTGATTTATGCCTTTAAAGTAGGGTACACTGTAGTAGCGAACTCCATATCCCTAATACTAAGCATATATCACCTCATACATTCTCATTGGTAAGAGTACATCGTTGCAGCGAACACCGTGCCCCGAGCTCGAGAGAATAGTATGGAAATAATTGCCTCTGCCTTTTATTTATCATAAAGAAATATTAGTGTCTTTGTCACTTTTAGCATACTAAGGGGAGTGATATTAAACATGTTAACCTAAGTAATAACCTACCATAACAAAAAGGTCAGCATGTGCCACGGTCAGAACTAAACTAACCAGAATAAAAGACTATAAAAGCATTTTTTTTAATAAATAATAAAAAAATACACTAATACATAAGTGTTACTCTGAGAGATAACATCACCTGGGGTAGCACTGACAAACAGACTCAGATATTACAAAGACCAAGAGATCTCTTCAAACTAGAAAATCTCTCGTGGTCTAAGGCCTTGGTAAAGATGTCAGCCAATCGATACTTACTATCAATATGATCAGTGTTAATTAGGTCTTTATCTACCATATCTCTAAGAAAATGATGACGTATATCTATGTGCTTAGTACGGGAATGCTGAAAAGGGTTTTTTGAAATGTTAAAAGCACTCAAGTTATCACAGTACATAGTCAATGAATTACTCTCTATGTCATAATCATCCAGCATATGTTTTAGCCAAATAAGTTGTGAGCAACAACTGCCAGCTGCAACGTACTCAGATTCAGCCGTGGAAAGAGAGACACAGTTTTGTTTACGACTATACCATGAAACTAAATTGTTACCCAAGTAAAAATACCCCCTACTAGTACTCTTCCTATCATCCATATCCCCCACCCAATCCGAGTCGCTAAAGCCTACCAAATTGGTGTTAGTATCCTTACTAAACTAAATCCCTAATTCACTTATTCCCGAAACATATTTGATTATTTTTTTTGACAGAATTAAGGTGGGAGACTTTAGGATTGGCTTGATGACGTGCACAGACGCACACGCTAAACATGATATCAGGACGACTAGAAGTGAGATAGAGAAGACTACCTATCATGGAACAATATAATGTAGGATTAACATCCTCACCTACTTGGTCTCTACCAAGTTTAAGAGATGAACACATAGGGATTTTCGAACTCTTTGCCCCTTCCAACCCAAACCGTTTCTCTAAGCTTTTTGCATACTTGCTTTGTGAGATAAATATCCCTTCACTAGATTGTTTCACCTACAAGCCTAATAAGAATGTTAACTCACTAATCATGCTCATTTCAAATATTGATGTCATAGTCTCTACAAAATCTTTTAAACAAGTTTGAGAAGTAGAGCCATAGACTATTTCATCAACATAGATTTGAACAATGACTGTTTCTTTTCCATGCCTTAGAATGAATAAAGTCCTATCTGCTTCACCTCTTGTAAAACCATATTCAAGTAAGAAGGAGGTTAAGCGACCATACCACGCACGTGGAGCTTGTTTCAAGCCATATAAGGCTTTATCAAGTTTATATACGTGGTTTGGTAGATGAGGATCTTCAAATCCTTTTGGTTGTTCAACATAAGTTTCTTCTTTTAAATAACCATTTAAAAAGGCAGCTTTAACATCCATTTGAAACTAGGTAATTTTTAGATAACAAGCTATTGCCAAGAGGAGTCTTATGGACTCAATTCGAGATACTGGAGCAAAGGTCTCGTCAAAGTCAACACCTTCAATTTATGTGTAACCTTGAGCCACGAGACGGGCTTTGTTCCGAACAATATTTCCATGCTCGTCCGATTTATTCTTGAAAATCCATTTTGTACCAATTACATTAGTGTTAATGGGACGTGGTACTAAACACCAAACTTCATTACGAGCAAATTGTTAAAGTTCCTCTTGCATGGCACGTATCCAAAAAATTATCTTTTAAAGCTTCAGCAATATTTTTAGGTTCTAAAGAGGAAATAAAACAAGAATATTTTACCTTATGGTATGTGGTGGACATGCACACATACCTCACCATTTCACGGTTACTAAAAGGTTCATTGTTCCTTATTCGTACCCCTTCATTTGCTTCTCCAATAATCTGAGAAGTGGGATGATCTCTTCTGATCCTAGCTGGTGGATCCCTCCTTAAATCTTCATGCACATCAGTATTATCATCAGGCTGTTCGTCATTCTCAGTTGCTGGATTGTCTTCAGGTGATACCGGAGATGATATCCCTTCGGTGGTAACATTCTGGTCAGCACCTGAGGTATCACTTGCTTTACTTTGTTCCTCCAGTTCATCCAACAATATTAATGGAGGTTCCTGCACTCCATCACCTGTAACACTTGCTAAGCCATCAAAAACAACGTTAACTGATTCTTGGATGATTTTTAACCTAAGGTTATAGACCCTATAGGCTCAACTATTCTGAGCATACCCAAGAAAGATTGCCTTATCACTTTTAGAGTAAAATTTAGCTAAGTAATCCCGATCATTTAGAACAAAACACACACACCCAAAAGTATGAAAATAATGAACTTTAGGTATTCTACCATTCAAAATTTCATAACGTGTCATTGTAGTACCGGGTCTTAGAAAAACTCTATTTGCTGTGTGACAAGATGTGCTTAAGGCCTCAGCCCAAAACCTTTTTGAAATCCTTTTTGAAAACAACATCACACGAGCCATTTCATGTAAGGTCCTATTTTTTCTTTCTGCCACCCTATTTTGTAGAGGTGTTTTAGGAGCTAAAAATTCTTGTTTAATTCCCTTTAAATCACAAAAGGTTGAATTTCACTTCAAGGTTGTGATCACAAAGTTGGCTAATACTAATTAAATTAGTTACAAGTCCATCAACATGCAAAACATTTTTCAAAGTAGGAAATCCACGTATATTTAAAATGCCTTTTCCTACTATATTACTCATGCCACCACCACCATATGTAACACTACAACCTTGAATTGGTTCATATTCTTTTAAAAACATTTTTGTTCCTGTCATGTGACGTGAACAACTAGTATCAAAATACCATGAACCGTCGACATTAGTTTTTAAGGCAGTGTACACAACATCACATCTCAGGTTAGACTTAGGTTTCCACACTTTCCTACTTTGATTATTTCTCTTCTGACTGCCAGTGATATCTGACGTGCTAGGCAATACTTCAGGTAGCACTGACGAACTGGATTGTTTCTTTAAAAGTGTTTTACAATCATTTTTCAAATGTCCAGAAGAGTAACAATAGTTACAAACTTTCACTTTGTCAGAAGATTTATCAGAAGACAATAGTTCAACGTTATCTCTTTCTTTAACAAAAACTAATTTATCTTCCTTATTAGCCAAAGTAGATGTAATATCATTTAAGGACTCTTGAAAACCCATACCTGCCTTGAGTAGTTTGCTCAACCCAAGTATTTCATCCAGTTTGGAAGAAATCGTGTTAAGTTTCTTAAATGTGGCCTAGGCTAGAGTAAGCTTGGCCTTGACCTTGTCCAACTCCACATCCTTCTTTGTGAGTTGAACTTCCAACCTTGTCAAGCCTTCAGTCAGATTTTGAACTTCTTTGGACAAGAACACCACCTTCTTGTTCTCTTTCTTCCATTCGTCAACCAATTCTTTGCAAAGATCCTTAAGACCGCAAATGAGTTCATTCTTGCTGAACTCCTTACTTTGTTCACCTTCTTGTGAACTACCTGCATCCATATTAACAGAACCCACAAAACAAACAACATTAATTAAATTAAAATCTGTATGCCTGCTGGATGATATCTCAGGTGCTATCCCAGCATGGATATCACATGAGGTATCAATGTCAGTGTCTGAGTCACAATTTGTGACCACCATTGATGTTTAATCTGAATCTTCAGATTGGTTGGTGTCCTCATCTTTATTGTCACTGAGGGATACCCATAGGTTCTTACCCATATTCCTTAGGGTGTTTGCACCCTCGTTTGAGTAGTGACCCCACCCAGAGCACGCATGACATTGTATCGATTCAAGGTACTTCGAATCAGATCTAGATTGATCTGATGATGCTCTCCTTATGGGACCACCTTTCTGAGTAGATGGAAATGTCCTCTTCGGCATTGAATTGTGCACCTTGGTTTGTTGCTCTTTAGCTTTAACCTGCACATTTTCTTTGTTAAACTTCCTTAACATGGAGTTATATTTCCTAGCAAGCAAGGCAACACTAGCATCTTCACCTAATTCCTCAAAAATTTTGTCATTCTCATTATTAGACAAACTTGAGGACTGAACGTTTAAAGCAATACTCTTGCCTTTAGAAGCTTCACTTTTCTCAGCAAGGTTTGATTCAAAATTTTTCAAAATGCTCATTAAGGAATTGATGTCCATAGTAGAAAGGTTGTGTGCCTCTTCTATAGATGAAACCTTTATATTAAAACGCTCAGGGAGAGTTCTAATAGCCTTTGAAACCAATTGCTTATTTGTAAAAGGTTCACCTAAAAGTTGACACTCATTAGCAATGTCAAACAATTTTTCAAAGTAAGAGGAAATGGTATCATTTTCACCCATTCTCAACCTTTCAAACTTGCTAGTAAGACCTCTAAGTTTGTTTTCACGCACACTATAATCACCTTCACAAAACCTTTGTAAAATATCCCAAGCTTCCTTAGATATGGAACTATTTTGAACAAGTTTAAAAATGTGCATGTTAACCCACTCAAAAATAGCATTAAGAGCTTTCTCATTATAGTTAGCTAGAGCAATCTCTTCATTAGTCCACTCGGTATCAGGTTTAACTTGAACATCACCATCATCATCTGGTGGTAAAAGTGGAAGAGAGTACCCATTAACTATATATCGCCAATCTTGAAGATCAATTGATTTGATATGCGAGCGAAGACGGATCTTCCAATATGCATAATTCGAACCATCTAAAACAGGAAGACGTTTTTGGTTTGGATTTGCAGGATCATAAGCCATGACACCTAGACCAAGCACTTAGTATCATCAAGTGGCCTGCTCTGATACCAATTGAGATTGTCATGGCCTGAATCACAAGTGATATCCAAGGTGATAACAGCACCAACGATAGCACTTGGGATAGCACACACACACTTCGAAAATAAAAACAATTTTGTAACAGAGATTGCAGCGGAATAATAACACCAAAATTGTTTTTCTCAAGTTATATAAATAATATAAATTGAGGATGCCTCTTAGGCAAGACTTTATCACTTTATATAAAGAATTACACAAAGTCGAAATGTTCCCTAAAACTAATACAATGTAAGCTCTATGAAACAAGAGATAAAGAACGGAATCCAATCCTAGCCTACAGACAACTTGATACCAAGGTAATCAAGTGCGTAATTATAAGGGAGGATGGATGAAAAGAACCAAACAAAGAACTCTATCTCTCTATGCTTCGAAGGTGTGTATAATTGGCAAATCTTGGCATATCTTCAAATGCATCCTTCCAAGCATATTTATAGTCTTCAATTACTTGAAGGCTACTCAAATAAACAGCCTTGGGGGTGTCTTGGACGTTGAGACAGAGTGGGGAAGTGGTTAGTGTGTTCCTCAATTCAAGCGCCCACTTTCCTCAAAGATAGCAACCGTGTGCTTGATCTCCCAGCTCATGCTTCAATGCCTTGTACTCCCAAGCTTTCTCCATGTTGTACTCTTTTTGAATCAGCAACAACTCCTTTGAATAAGTCTTCCCACATTTTTAATTTTGCTAACATAAAGAAGGTCTTGGAACGGTTTATGCATAAAATGTTATTTATGCATAAATCATTCTTTTCCAAATTCCACCATGTTACTAGCTCATTATCCAATCATATTGCAACCTGAAATATGGACATACAACATATACTATACATATTATATTAGCTCATCAGTACATTAATTAATAAACAAGAAATGTACAACTATATAAATTTCACCATAGGAAATCATCTGAGATATCATCTGGAATCTGGGAAATCATTCAGGATATCACCTGCGTTTTACACTAACACCATGCAATATTGGGTATACCTGGACAGGTCGTTCTAGGGATGGTACCTTCAATCCCCCATCAGAGGGTCAAGTTTCCTACCATGCTGGGAGTGGGGTGCGTCCTAAGCACAACTAAAGAGTACCTGGATCACGTGCTTCGATCCAAAAAGAAGAGGGAATTAGAGATTGATACTCCAGAGGCGAGCTGGAAGTTCTCAAAGCCTGTCACAACTACTTCCAGAGTATCAACGATCCAAGTGGTTCCATAGTATCAACAATCCAATGTGTTGAAGAGACGACAGAATTCAACAGAATTCAGGTCGACTGCTCAACTGGTCCATTGAATTGACAAAATTCGACATTGAGTACAGGCCTCAAAAATCTTTGCAAGCTCAACCATTGGTAAACTTCTTGGTTGAGCTCACGTTCACCAAGGAAGATGTTAGTGTAAAACGCAGGTGATATCCTGAATGATTTCCCAGATTCTAGATGATATCTCAGATGATTTCATGTGCTGGAATTTATATAGTTGTACATTTCTTGATTATTAATTTATGTACTAATGTGCTAATATAACTATATAGTGTATGTTGTATGTCCATATTTCAGGTTGCAATATGATTGGAGAATGAGCTAGAAATATGTAGGAATTTGGAAAAGAAAGATTTATGCATAAATAATGTTTTATGCATAAACCGTTTCAAGAGTTACTTTGTATCAACAATAAAAAAAATGTGGGAAGACTATTTCAAAAGAGTTGTTGCTGATTCAAAGAGTGTACAAGATGGAGAAAGTTTAGGAGTATAAGGCATTGAAGCATGGACTTGGAGAACAAGTACACGGTTGCTATTTTTGAGGAATGTAGGCGCATGAAGTGAGGAATATGCCAACCACTTCCCCTCTCTCCCTCAATGTCCAAGACAGCCCCAAGGCTGTTTATTGAGTAGCCTTCAAGACACTTGAAGAATATAAATATGCTTGGAAGGAGAACTTGAAGATATTCCAATTTTACACACCTTCAAAGCATATAGAGATAGAGTTCTTTGTTTGGTTCATTTACATCCATCCTCCCTTGTAATTTCGCACTTGATTACATTGGTATCAAGTTGTGTGTTGGCTAGAATTGGATTTCGTTCTTTATCTCTTGTTCCATAGAGCTTACTTTGTATTAGTCTTAGGGAACACATTTCAGCTTTGTGTAATTTTTTTTATAAAGTGATAAAGTCTTGCCTAAGAGGCATCCTCAAGTTATATATTTTATATAACTTGAGAAAAAACAATTTTGGTGTCTTTATTCCGCTGCAATCTCTTTTACAAAATTTTTTTTTATTTTCAAAGTGTGTGTGTGCTATCTCAAGTGCTATCGTTGGTGTTATTATCACCTTGGATATCACTTGTGATCTGGCCGTGACAATTTCAATTGGTATCAGAGTAGGTCACTTGACGATACTAAGTGCTTGGTCTAGGTGTCATGGCTTATGATCCTGCAAATCCAAACCAAAAACGTCTTCCTGTTTTAGATGGTTTGAATTATGCATATTGGAAGATCCGTCTTCGCTCGCATATCAAATCAATTGATCTTTGAGCTTGGCGATCTATAGTTAATGGGTACTCTCTTCCAATTTTACCACCAGATGATGATGGTGATGTTTAGGTGAAACCTGACACCGAGTGGACTAATGAAGAGATTGCCCTAGCTAACTATAATGAGAAAGCTCTTAATGCTAATTTTGAGTGGGTTGACATGCACATTTTTAAACTTGTTCAAAATAGTTCCACAACTAAGGAAGCTTGGGAAATTTTACAAAGGTTTTGTGAAGGTGATTCTAGTGTGCGTGAAAACAAACTTAGAGGTCTTACTAGCAAGTTTGAAAGGTTGAGAATGGGGGGAAAATGATACCATTTCCTCTTATTTTGAAAAATTGTTTGACATTGCTAATGAGTGTCAACTTTTAGGCGAACCTTTTACAAATAAAAAATTGGTTTCAAAGGCTATTAGAACTCTCCCTGAGCATTTTAATATGAAGGTTTCATCTATAGAAGACGCACACAACCTTTCTACTATGGACATCAATTCCTTAATGAGCACTTTGAAAAATTTTGAGTCAAACCTTGCTGAGCAAAGTGAAGCTTCTAAAGGCAAGAGTATTGCTTTAAACTCTCAATCCTCAAGTTTATCAAATAATAAGGATGACGAAATTTTTGCGGAATTAGGTGAAGATGCTAGTGTTGCCTTGCTTGCTAGGAAATATAACTCTATGTTAAGAAAGTTTAACAAAGAAAATGTGCAGGTTAAGGCTAAAGAGAAACAAACCAAGGTGTACAATTCAATGCCAAAGAGGACATTTCCATCTACTCAGAAAGGTGGTCCCATAAGAAGAGCATCATCAGATCAATCTAGATCTGATCCGAAGTACCTTGAATCAATCTAATGTCACGCATGCTCTGGGTGGGGTCATTACTCTAACGAGTGTGCTAACACTCTAAGGAAGATGGGTAAGAACCTATGAGTATCCCTCAATGACAATGAAGATGAGGAGATCAATCAATCTAAAGATTCAGATCAAACAGCAATGGTGATCACAAATTGTGACTCGAACACTAACAGTGATACCTCAGGTGATATCCAAACTGAGATAGCACCTGAGATATCATCCAACATGTATACCAATTTTAATTTAATAAATGTTGTTTGTTTTTTGGGTTTTGCTAACATGGATGCAGGTAGTTCACAAGAGGGTGAATAATGTAATGAGTTTAGCAAGGATGAACTCATTTGCGGTCTTAAGGATCTTTGCAAAGAATTGGTTGACGAATGGAAAAAAGAGAACAAGAAGGTGGTGTTCTTATCCAAAGAGGTCCAAGTTCTGACTGATGGCTTGACCAAGTTGGAAGTCCAACAAACAAAAAAGGATATGGAGCTAGACAAAGTCAAGGCCAAACTTTCTCTTGCCGAGGCCACATTTAAAAAACTCAACACGGGTTCTTCCAAGCTGGATGAAATCCTTGGGTTGAGCAAACCTCTCAAGGTAGCAAATGTTACAGGTGATGGAGTGCAGGAATCTCCATTGATATTGCTGGAAGAGCTGGAGGCAGTCCAGCAACTGAAAATGATGAACAGTCTGATGATGATGCTGTAGTGCATGGAAATTTAAGAAGGGATCCACCAGCTAGGATCAGAAGAGATCATCCTTCTTCTCAGATTATTGGAGAAGCAAATGAAGGGGTACGAACAAGGAATAATGAGCCTTTTAGTAACTGTGAAATGGTGAGGTATGTGTGCATGTCCACCACATACCATAAGCCAAAATATTCCTGTTTTGTTTCCTCTTTAGAACCTAAAAATGTTTCAGAAGCTTTAAATGATAATTTTTGGATACATGCCATGTAAGAGGAACTTGAACAATTTTCTCGTAACGAAGTTTGGTGTTTAGTACCACGTCCAATTAACACTAATGTAATTGGTACAAAATGGATTTTCAAAAATAAATCGGACGAGCATGGAAATATTGTTCGGAACAAAGCCCGTCTTGTGGCTCAAGGTTACACACAAATTGAAGGTGCTAGCTTTGACGAGACCTTTGCTCCAGTAGCTCGAATTGAGTCCATAAGACTCCTCTTGGCAATAGCTTGTTATCCAAAAATTACCTTGTTTCAAATGGATGTTAAAGCTGCCTTTTTAAATGGTTATTTAAATGAAGAAATTTACAAGAGGTGAAACGGATAGGACTTTGTTTATTTTAAGGCATGGAAAAGAAATAGTCATTGTTCAAATCTATGTTGATGACATAGTCTATGGCTCTACATCTCAAACGTGTTTAAAAGATTTTGTAGAGGATATGACATCAACATTTGAAATGAGCATGATTGGTGAGTTAACATTCTTCCTAGGCTTGCAGGTGAAACAATCAAGTGAAGGGATATTTATCTCACAAAGCAAGTATGCTAAGAGCTTAATGAAACGGTTTGGGTTAGAGGGGGCAAAGAGCTCAAAAATTCCTATGTGTTCATCTCTTAAACTTGGTAGAGACAGAGTAGGTGAGGATGTTGATCCTACATTATATCGTTCCATGATAGGTAGCCTTCTCTATCACTACTAGAAAAAGGCCGTTTACCGACGGAAATTTCCGTCGGTATTTCTACAAATCCGTCGCTAAATGGATATTACCGACGGAAATAGTCCGTCGGATTCCGTCGGAAATAATTGGTTGGTAATACCGACGGACAAATTTCGCCGGTATTTCCGTCGGATTATCCGCCGGAAAATAAAAAATTCCGCCGGAAAACGTCCGTCGGAAATGAGTTACGCCGGCCGGTTAACCGGAGCAATACCGGAGGTTACCGATGGAAATATCCGTCGGAAATAAAATCATTACCGACGGTTATAACCGTCGGAAATCAAAAAATTTACCGTCGGATCTGTCCGTCGGAATATAAACCCTGAACTGACGGATATGTCCGTCGGTATTTTGAGTATTATTTTTTTATTTTTTATTTTCCGACGGATATTTCCGCCGGAAAAATTGAATTATTTATTTTTTGTATTAGTTTACCGACGGAAATTTCCGTCGGTAATCTGGCCAGATTTTTTTTAAAAAAATTTGTTTTATTATTAAACCACCTGTAAAAGGCTGTAAACCTGTTCAAACAACCTGTTTTAAACAACTACAAACTACAAACTACAAACACACACAAACAACCTGTTTCGCTTGTACATCAAATAAAATACATAGGTTTGTCCAAATCAAGCGACAGGGGAAGGGGAAAGGGGAAACCGCCGGGGAAAGGGGAAAGGGGAAACGGCCGGGGAAAGGGGGAAAGGGGAAACGGCCGGGAAAGGGGAAAGGGGAAACGGCCGGGAAAGGGGAAAGGGGAAACGGCCGGGGAAAGGGGAAAAGGGAAGGGGAAACGGTAGGGAAAGGCCGGGGAAAAAGGGAAAGGGAAAAAGAAACTACATATGTTTGTTTGTTTAATTACATGTCAATGAAAATTCATGTTTAACAACCACGAGCGCTGCCACTGCTGCTACCGCTACCACCACCATGCATGTATAAACCTATCAAGATATTAATTAAAAAACAATATATCAATATATATACAAATAAAAAGACAATAATAAAATGTAAACATTATATATATGATATTTACAATTAAATGATACTTACGGCCACTTTGGGAGAGATAGATATTTCCATTTTTCCTTCCTCATTAATAATTGCGTCCAAATTAACCCGCTCGGATGGTTCACTACGTCCGTAACCGAAGTAGATCCCCTCCCTCCCGTCCTTGGTGAAACAAGACGATGGACAAAACCCGCAACCTTCCCTCTCTTTGAACGATTGCCACCTCGACCCGACATATCTAAACTAGTATATTATATATGTAGACAGAAAATATTATCAAGTAGAACAAAATTTAAATATTACATAGCATGTAAAGAGTAACCAAGTAAACAAAACGTGGGTAACAGTGTGGACTTGGTGTCTGTCGGCATTGCACTTCTTGCGGCTTTAAAATAGAAATGACAATATGAAAACGGTAAATAATGGAGTTCACATGGACCGGTGGTTTCGAGATAAGGTTGTTTTACTAAAAACAAAAAGAAGCAAAATAATGGAGTTCACTTGACCGCTTGAATTTGAAATAATATTGTTGTTTTCTTTAAAATAGAGAGAGAGGGTTTACATTTATAATGAAATGGAGTGGAAAATATCAAGTTTGCACAAGCATTTGGCCCAAAGATTGAAACTTTTAAAGTAGATTTATTATTATAATAATTAATCAATGTTTCAATCTTTGGGCCTAACGCTTGTGCAAAAACTTGAGATTTTCCACTCAAAGATAACCCCACGGTAGTGGTTGTACGTGATAGTAGTGGGGTTGGCTTCTATCCCATCCCGAAATACACGCATGAATTGCAAATATCACTTTGTCTACTTGCTTTATAATCGAAAATCAAGAAATTTTGACAAAGATAACCCCATGGTCTCCAAGTGCACGACGTAGACTAGGTCAATCAAACACTATCGATTATAATCAACAGTGTAATCAACCATATATGTCTAGTATACACTCAGAGAACAATAGGATTAATGCAACCGAAATATTTCAACTATCGACAATTCAAGCAATTTTAATAGACAATAATGATATTTATATACATACATATATGTATATTTTTATTTTTATTTTTATTGATTATTTTATTTTTTATTTATTATTATTATATTTATGTCCATTATTATTATTATTATTATTATTATTATTATTATTATTATTATTATTATTATTATTATTATTATTATTATTATTATTATTATTATTATTATTATTACAGTGATAAGTGATATAAAATGTACAAAACATTATATACAAAACATTATCTGAATTAAAACTAAACTGATTCATTCACTACAATCTTGATCACTATCACTACAAAATTCAATTTCTTCTTCACTAGTTTCCTCGTCGTCGTCTTCTTCCTCATCTTCATCATCGGACCCAGATATATACCCTTCTCCTTCCTCATCCTCCACATTGTCATCATCGATTTCATTGAAAGTGACTTCCTCCCCTAGTGGACGGGTGTTTTCGGCCATTAATGCTTCATCCTCCTCGACATTATCATTCAAGTCAATAATCGGAGGTATAGGCATTTCCTCTTCCTGATAACAATCATGTAATGATGAATCAATATTTGAAGTAGACGTTTTTGCACGCAATGGTATATCAAAAGTGCTTCTTGCTTTGGTTTTCCATACGGCCCACCATCCGCTAGACTCTCTTCGTCGACGGGGGTAGGGGGTCATATACACCTGTTGTGCTTGAGATGCAAGAATGAACACATCATCACCATTATGCCTAGAAGAATGCTTTAAGTCAACGAGATCAAAAGTGCCATGTTTATTAATGCCTCGCTCAGCGTCCCGCCACTCACAATTGAAAAGAACTACGAATTTCCAAGCAAGTACTCCAATTCAATAACTTCTTTCAATACGCCATAATAATCGAGATTTCCCTTGAGATTGACCCCGCTATTCCAAGTTGATTTCGTTTGGCCATATTCTTCGGTGTGGAATACGTAGCCATTGACAAAATATCCCTTATATACATTCACTCTTAAGGACGGACCGTGTGCTAATGCTTGTAATCTCGCAGCTTTTGCATCTCCAAGGTTGTTCAAAATCTAAATAAAAACACATAGATAATAAAAAACTCATACTTCAAATTCTATTAAAAACATTGAATTAATGAATTGGCATTTACATAATTATTAAACCAGAGGGAAATTCGTTGTCCGTCCTTATTGAAATCAATTCAGGCGCAATGTCTCCACTGTTCTTCGAACATCTTTTGCATTCAAGGAGAACATAAAGTTGCTTAGTTCGTCTTAAAGTTATTAGGATTAACATTACTTAGTGACAAATGAAGAATGCTTACTTCAAGTAGTCCTCGACCTCAAGACAGTTAAGGAGAATATAGAGTTTAGCCGCATCTAATTCTTTTTCCTTAGCATGCGCGTGCACTTTCTATTGCCAAGGAATCGACCAGAGAAGAAAACTGAAATTTTTGCATCGGGATCAGGTGACTCCCCCATCATAATTGCGTCCCACTTTATTGAACCTTGTCTCAATGTCTCGGGTGAAAATATGTTGAAACAAACGACACAATTTCATCGACAATCACCGATTCGAGACATAGATGCCTCAACTTTTGCTCTATTGCTCATTTTCTTTTTCAAACTCCCCAAAAATCGTTCAAATGGATACATCCATCTATACCGAACAGTCCTCCAACTCTAGCTTCATAAGCTAGGTGAATTGGTAAATGCTCCATTGAATCAAAGAAAGATGGCGGGAATATCTTTTCAAGCTTGCATATTGTCACCACAATGCTCTCTTCGAGTCTTTTCATATCCTCAACACGAAGAGTGCTTTGGAAGTCAATGCTCAAGAATTCACTCAATTCTGTTAGGGCAACCCATATTTCATTAGGGAGAATGTCTCTAAATGCAATGGGTAGCAACCTATCCAATAATACGTGACAATCATGACTTTTCAACCCATATACCGTCCCTTCTTCCACATTCACACGGTTGCCAATATTAGATGCATACCCATCGGGAAGTTTCAAATCTTTCAACCACCGCGAACACGTTGCTTATCCTCTCCGACGTAACAAAGGGAGCGGTGGTTTGAAATCTTTTCCATTAACTTTAGTAATGTTCGAGATCTTTACGATTGCAAATCGCTTCAAGGTCTAGCCGACCCTTGTCTGTGTCCTTCGTTGAGGTCTTAAAACCCATCACTGTATTGAAAATATTGTCAAACACATTTTTTTCAATATGCATGACATCAAGGTTATGTCTTATCAAGTTCGTCTTCCAATACGGTAACTCCCAAAATATACTCTTTTTAATCCGGTTATGGTCTTTACCAAATCCGTCTGGTCTATCCTTTGAAAACATCTTTCCCCACCCGACATCGACACCTCGGACACCTGCTCAAAAATATCCTCCCCACTCGCACGAGGAGGGGGCCCCGTTGCTCAACTCTATTTTTGGTGAAAGCATTCCTCTGTTTACGAAATGGATGGTCACTAGGAAGAAACCGTCTGTGGTAATCAAACCAACAATGCTTCTTGTAATGTCAAGTGTGAATGCATACGTATTTTCCATACAATACGGACAGGCCAATCTCCCATGTGTGCTCCATCCCGACATCATACCATAAGCAGGAAAGTCATTAATTGTCCACATCACTGCAGCCCTCATGTTAAAATTTTGCAACTTGAAAGCATCCCATGTCTGGACACCATCATTCCACATTTGTTTGAGTTCATCCATCGAGGTCAAAGATACACATCAATGTTTTTGCACGGATTCGAAGGGCCGGGAATGAACAAACTCAAATACATATAAGGATCGGTCATACATAACCACGGGGGGGAAGATTATACACCGTGACTATAACGAGGCCAACATGAATAAGATTTTGCCCTTTGGTCCAAATGGAGAAAACCCATCCGTACATATCCCCACCTTATGTTTCTAGGATCCGCAAAGCAAAATCGGGGTAAGTGGCATCAAAATGTTTCCATGCTTCACCGTCGAAGGATGAGTCATCACACCCTATTCACGAGGACACTCTTTGTGCCAACGCATGGCTTCTGAGCTTTCTTTCAATGCGTAAATTCATTGCAACCTGGGAATTAGCGGCATATAACGTAACTGCGCCCGAGGCACGTTTTTCTTGTGCTTGGCACTACCACGGCGTTGTGGCTTATACCTACTAAGTCCACATATTGAACATGTATCAAGGCCCTCATTTTCTTTATAAAAAAGCATGCACTGATTCTTGCAAGCATCAATTTTAACATACCCAAGACCGATCTGCCCCACCTACTTTTTCGTCTCATAAAAATTGTGAACCATATTATTTTCTTCGGGTAGCATCCGATGTCCCCATGACATTATACGATCGTAAGTATGCTGGCTCATATTTGTATCAGCCTTAATATTTAGAAGCTCAGTCACTTGCTCTAACACTGTAGCCTTTGCACCAGGATGAATTTTCTCATTTGCAGAGTCCATTAAATCCATAAACTTCTTTGCAACGGGATTTGGTGCCTCTGTTGGATTAGGGTTCCAATCAAACTCTGGGCCAGCCGCATTTCGAACCATATCATCCAAACCGACAGACGGCTCCTCTTCATCAATCAAATGTTCAGGTTCCCTTGGCGGACCACTTGATACAGTAGGATGATTGCGAACACTTTATTCATTACCGTAAAATGCATAATTTTACAATAATTAATTAACACACACATCTATCATATTTTTTAAATTATTAATATTGTGAATAATTTGAAATATTAATTCTTTATTGTAAAATTTGAAATTTTACAATGATGAATTAAATTAACATTTATAAACAAGATAAGAGTCGTTCTCATCCACAACTATCAAAACCCAATCTCATCTTAGACCAAGAAAGACAGAGCAAACAAGTTCATTGCCGTTTGAGTCAAGGATTTTCTGTTTAATAAGAGTTATTTACTCTTATTAAACAGAAAATCCTTTACTCAAACGGTAATGAACTTGTTTACTCCGTCTTCCTTGATCAAAGAAGACGAATTTTGATAGGCGTGGGTGAAAAAGGCTCTCATCTTATTTATATTTTAAATAGAGTTGTACCTCAATCTATTTAAAGCCTAATTAACTACCAATTAGGTATAATGAAGAGCCACTTCCAAAACCCAGCTTGATAAACTAGTTAGAAAATGCAAACAACCTAAATCGGAGGACCAATCAAGCATCAAACATTCAAATATTTGAAAATTCACACAAATACCAATCAATAATCATGAACATTAGAATCAAAAACAAATTAGGGTTCTTACAAATACCAATCAAAAATATCATATTCCTTAATTCCCGCGCAAAACGGTATTAGTGCGAATATTAGCGGGACGGAGGGAGTAAATACTATCTCAAATATCAATACAATTAAGTTTTCCTTTTACTAACCACCTCATTGCACACAAGATCGTAGGTCATTTCATATTTTCTCAAACCTTAATAGATTACTCGTGATTCACCTAATCCGAGCCACGTGGTCAATATATTAAGTTTCTCAAATAATGAACCAAGTAGAATGTTGTTAAAACCACGTCACCGAATTTACCATTTAATTATTTTTGTATGTCGATACAGAAAAATGAAATTGTTTGAAGTAACAAAATCAGCCCTCTACGTGCAAACGGATATACTACAGCATAAATCGAGTGAGAGAGAGAACGATTGAGAGAGAGAAAGCGAGAGAGAGAGATAACGTACCGGCGACGGCAACGGCGATGGAAAGAAACGGCGGCGACGGCGTGGACGGCGTGTTCTTCTTGGCGGCGAATTACTGAGAGAGAGAGAGAGAAAGTGAGAGAGAGAAATCGAGTGAGAGAGAGAAAGCGATTGAGAGAGAGAAGAAGACTTACCGGCGACGGCGAGGCTCGGCGGCGACGGCTTGGCGTTGGCGACGTTAGGGTTCGCGAACTGAGGATGGAACGGAGGATCGATCGTAATAAAAATGATACGTAATTAAAAATGGGGAAGAAACGCGTTTATATATATGGATTTGTTACCGACGGACATAGTCCGTCGGTAATACCGACGGACTATGTCCGCCGGTTTTACCGACGGATATACCGACGGAACTTAATCAATTACCGACGGACAAAACAAAATTTTAAAAATTTTAATTCCCGGTAAATTAAATTAAATTTCCGTCGGTAAATGAAAATTTTCCGTCGGTATTACCGACGGACTTCGTCCGTCGGTAAAAGTCCGTCGGTAATGCCCCTGTTTCTAGTAGTGTATCTCACTTCTAGTCGTCCTGATATCATGTTCAGTGTGTGCATTTGTGCACGTTATCAAGCCAATCCTAAAGTCTCTCACCTTAATTCTATCAAAAAGATAATTAAATATGTTTATGGAATAAGTGAATTAGGGATTTGGTTTAGTAAGGATACTAATACAAATTTGGTAGGCTTTAGCGACTCGGATTGGGCGGGGGATATGGATGATAGGAAGAGTACCAGTGGGGGTGTTTTTACTTGGGTAACAATTTAGTATCATGGTATAGTCGTAAACAAAACTGTGTCTCTCTTTCCACGGCTGAATCTAAGTATGTTGCAGCTGGTAGTTGTTTCTCGCAACTTATTTGGCTAAAACATACGCTAGATGATTATGGCCTTGAGAGTAATTCTTTGACTATGTACTGTGATAACTTGAGTGATATCAACATTTCAAAAAACCATGTTCAACATTCCCGTATTAAGCACATAGATATACATCATCACTTTCTTAGAGATATGGTAGATAAAGGCCTAATTAACATTGATCATATTGATACTAAGTATCAATTGGATGACATTTTCACCAAGGCCTTAGACCACGAGAGATTTTCTAGTTTGAAAAGATCTCTTGGTCTTTGTAATCTCTGAAGTCTCTTTGTCAGTGCTACCTCAGGTGATGTTGTCACTCAGGGTAACACTTGTATATTAGTGTAGATTTTTCTTCTATTTATTTTAAAAAAATGATTTTGTATTCTTTTAATTTGGTTAGCTTAGTTCTAACCGTGCACATGCTGACCTTTTTGTTATGGTAGGTTATTACTTAGGTTAACATGTTTGATATCACTCCCCTTCATATGCTAAAAGTGACAAAGTCACTAATCATTCTATGTGATAAATAAAAAGGCAAAAAGGCAATTTTGTTACATACTATTCTCTCGAGCTTGGGGCATGGTGTTCGCTGCAATGATGTACTCTTGCCAACGAGAATGTATGAGGTGATTTATGCTTAGTATTAAGGGTATGGAGCTCGCTACTACAGTGTACCCTACTTGAAAGGCATGAATCAATAAAACTTTGCACTTGATATAAGACTCGGGGCACGGTGCTCGTTACTACGATGCTTCCTTGTTTAAAGAAGTGCAATGAAATTTTTTGTACAACAATGCCTCAAAGTGCTTATCTATAAGCTTGTTATGCTTGAAGTGCCTGAAAATGGCTAAGCTTGTTATGCTTGAAGTGCCTAAAAATGGCTAAGCTTGTTATGCCTTAAGTGTTTGAAAATGAAAATATTTATCAAGGAGATTTATATCACATGTGTTATCCTAGGTGTTACCATCATTGCCTTAACACATTAGTGTGTGCTATATTAGTTTTTTTATTTCTTTATTTTCGAAATTTGTTGATTAATTTTTTAAAATCTGAAAGTCTTTTTAACTAAGGAGTTTATGATTTTGAAAACGTTTTCAACAAGTTTCTTTTATCTTTGGTAAACTTAGTTGAGTAACTAATCCATATTATTTTGATATTTGTTCTCATCATTTTCGGATATGGTTACAAAAATTTTGATTACTTATTATTTTTTATTTTTTTGTTATACTTAAAAAAAATTTTTTTTAATTAATTTTTTGTTAGCAGCCGTGTAGTTGCTTTGGTTGTTGGGATTTATTAAAATGAGTGGTTAAGGTTAATTATGAGAGTTTAATGGTAGGGATATTGAGAGGGTTTATAGGGTTTAAGATGGTATAGATTTTAACATGTCAAATCAACTTAAAATCATTGTTCCCTATCCACTTCTTCTTCTGTACTCTCCCTATTTTCTCTCTAAATTCCTCTTATCTCTCTAACCATCTCTCTCTCCTCATTTTAAAAACCTCCCTTTCAACGTCTTCTCTCTCTCTCACTTTCTGGGTCAAAAATACGTTCCAAAATTCTCAAAAAATTACCATGACATCTCCTTCCAAAACATCAACCGAACCCTCAATCACCAACCAAATGGACATCTCGCCTAGCATTGCACCTAGTGCAGCTTCTCGTGTAGCCATGGAGACTTCACCCATGATTATACCCGCTTCTTCTCCTCCCATAATGGCCGTAGTTCCAGCTGCTGCCCATGTTTCTTCGTTTGATCAAGGCATTCCCAAAGTAACTCTCATCCCAGCCGAACCTAAAGAGAAGAGGAAAAGAAAATCTCCCTCAGCCAAATTGTCTCCTTAAGTTGCTAAGAGGAGGTCCTCCAATCGAATCAGGTCAATCAGGTCCAAGGCGACATCAAATACTACCTCTGATCCGATTGAAGTGTCAAAAAGTTCATTGGAAACGTCTTCTCCTCATGTGAGTGACGAGAATTTTAATGTCAACAAAGATAAGGAACCTTCTGAGGACTCATTTGATGCATGGGTGGATGCTGAAGAAGAGGAAACTCTGTCTGAGTTTCAAAGGAAAAAGGCCAAAAGCAAGGGTTCAGCGAGTGCTACCAAAGGTGCTACCAAAGGCAAGATATCATCTGAGGTAACACCTGCCCCCTCTTCTGTTCCTTTAAAGTCTTTTCCTAGTGATAATGAGTTATCTGGTGATGAGTTTATTCAGAATGAGGAAGATAATTCTTTTCCTAAACCTTTTCTTACTTTGAAATTTTTTAAGAAAGAAAACATGGAGTTTTGGCTTAACAATTTAAGTAAAAAAATGTTAAATGAAAAAGCATATTGATGAGGACCAACTGGAAAAGGAAGGGATGGTTCATTTTTTAAAGGACAGAAATTTCTTTAAGGCAAATAATCATGAAGGGTCTGAAAAATATGGAAAAGTCTTTGTGCGGGGTAAGGTTTATTCTTTTACTCCAGCCATCATTAACAAGGTTCTAGGACTCCCAAATGTAGATGACGAGAGCATTAGGGTTAATAGGGATGAAATGGTTAAGTTTCTCACCCACAACAAAATCCAGTCCTGGCTTCATGCTTCTAGGCTTACCTCTCTATACTCTGTTCTTCACAAACTTTTCATTTTAAATTGGCTCCCTACTACAAATGAACCTATTGTTACCTTGGAGCATGCTAATGTTTTGTACAGATTGGGCAAAAACCAAAGGATTAACTTTGGAAGATTAGTGTTCAAACACTTAGCTTCATGGGGTAGAAAGAAAGAAATGAACATTACCTTTTTCCCCTATCCTTCCCTGATCTTCAAAGTTTTGGACTTTCAATCCTTGCATATTGAAGCCTCTGATGCTTTCACTTCTGAGCCTGAGTATTATACCATTGATCCTCAATTGAAAAAGGGTAACTGGTATACTAAAGACATTCCATGGAAAAAATCTGATGAAACTGTTGGCTCTGGTTCTGTTCTTCCGGGTAATATCTCATGTGATATCCCAAGTGCTTCCATAGGTGTTGCCCCTAATAATTTTGCAGGAACTGATGCTACAAGTATTCTGTCTAATGTTTTCAATCTTCTGGGCAACACTTCTCCATCAATCCCAAAAACTACAGTGATGAATTTCTTGCACAAGTAGTCAAGTGAAATTGGAGAATTAGTTGATGGGTGGGTCAAGCTTAAGCAGGCAACTGATACGTTTATTGATGAAATTTCTTCCCAAACAGGGGAGGATGTGCTGCTGCTATAGCTTCTGGAGCTGGTGCTACCACCAGTGCTGGCCCAAGTGATGGTGAAGGTGATAGGGATGGAGATCAGGAGGAAGAAAAAGAAGAGGAGTTTGAAGAAGAAGAAAGATGAATACCTAAAGGTTGTTGAACCTGAAGGTTGATGTTGCCACTACTGTGTTGGTGTATTTGATTTGGTGTCCTAAACAATTTCTTTTAATTTGGTGATGTGGTTCTCTAAACAATTCTTTTTATTTTGTTTATGTTGGTTGCAAAAACGCTTTAGATGGTCTGTTTTTAAAACATTAATCTGTTAGGTAGTTTTTGTTTGGATTTGATTTGCTACAATGGTTTATGGTTTTTGTTTTTAACTTAGTTTATTTTGAAAAATTTTTAAGTTTGAAATAAATTAGTTTATTTTGATAAATCATTGTTCAGATTGGCTCCTTGATTAAGGGGGAGTTAATTTTCGTGGAGATGTTATAGTCTGTTTCTATGCTCTTTTTATCTTGTTATGGACTGACAAATTGCAGGTAAGCAGCACATTAGGTTTGAGAAGAAATATCCAACTAAGGGAGAGATTGTTAGTGTAAAACGCAGGTGATATCCTGAATGATTTCCCAGATTCCAGATGATATCTCAGATGATTTCATGTGCTGGAATTTATATAGTTGTACATTTCTTGATTATTAATTTATGTACTAATGTGCTAATATAATCTGTATAGTGTATGCTGTATGTCCATATTTCAGGTTGCAATATGATTGGAGAATGAGCTAGAAACATGGAGGAATTTGGAAAAGAAAGATTTATGCATAAATAATATTTTATGCATAAACCGTTTCAAGAGTTACTTTGTATCAACAATAACAAAAACGTGGAAAGACTATTTCAAAGGAGTTGTTGCTGATTCAAAGAGTGTACAAGATGGAGAAAGCTTGGGAGTACAAGGCATTGAAGCATGGACTTGGAGAACAAGTACACGGTTGCTATTTTTGAGGAATGTAGGCGCATGAAGTGAGGAATACCCCAACCACTTCCCCACTCTCCCTCAACGTACAAGACAGTCCCAACTTCAAGACACTTGAAGACTATAAATATGCTTGAAAGGAGAACTTGAAGATATACCAATTTTACACACCTTCAAAGCATATAGAGATAGAGTTCTTTGTTTGGTTCGTTTACATCCATCCTCCCTTATAATTTTGCACTTGATTACATTGGTATCAAGTTGTGTGTTGTCTAGGATTAGATTTCGTTCTTTATCTCTTATTCCATAGAGCTTACTTTGTATTAGTCTTAGGAAACACATTTCGTCTTTCTGTAATTCTTTTTATAAAGTGATAAAGTCTTGCCTAAGAGGCATCCTCAAGTTATATAATTTATATAACTTGAGAAAAAACAATTTTGGTGTCTTTATTCTGCTGCAATCTCTTTTACAAAATTATTTTTATTTTCGAAGTATGTGTGTGCTATCTCAAGTGCTATCGTTGGTGCTGTTATCACCTTGGATATCACTTGTGTATCTGGCCGTGACAATATCAGAAGATATTAGGGAAATCACCCCAAAAGAGAGTTTGAAGGGAAAAGAATAGTCAAGCCAACAGACAGTGAACTTACCTGTTGACTGCTCAAAAGTTTACTCAGATAGATCTACGACCAAGAATGTTTTGTGGAGCTGGGATTGTGTTGATCAAGCCAAAAATTGGAAAGGCCTTTGAGGAAGCTATGAGGTTCAAATTCCAAGTCTCCAACAATTAGGCAGAGTACGAAGCCTTGATTGCAGCGATCGAATATGCCAGATCCTTTGGGGCGACCAAGTCGTAGCTTATTGTGACTCCCAATTGATCAATGATCAAGTGAAGAGAGAGTACGAGGTGGTCAATCCCATTCTGATCAAATACTGCGATCTAGTGAAACAATTGGTCCAAGACTTGGAATTCTGGGAGATACAAAGGGTAGGCCGTGAAGAAAATGAATTGGCTGACCTACTATCCAAACTAGCCACTTCGAACAAGAAACATGGAGAACCAATCTTATACTTAGAGCATCCAACATATGAAAGAGTGCAGGTTCTATGCTCGGTTAACAACTCTAATTGTTGGATTGACGAAATGAAAGCCTACATATCGAAACAGGCAAGCTACCAGCTGATGAGCAAAAGGCAAGAACGATCAAGAAGAAGTCCCCAAGGTTTTCTATTCATGGGGATGCTTTGTTCAGAAGGTCATTTGTGAAACCATTGAAATTACCCAATCCGGCGCGCGGACGACATCTCGCATTGGGGGGATTCGCTGCTCTTCGTAGAGTCGCCACGCTGTTTTGATTACGCCCACAACCTTGAGAAAAGGCAGTTTTGTTTTGTTTTTGTTGTGTGATGATATTTTTGAGTTCGGAGGTCAGATTACGCCTCGAGAAGATATATTTGAGCTCACCCGAGTCGCCTCATATACATGGATTTTTCGATACCCTTCTTTCTTTAAATGGTGTGTGTGTGTGTGTGCTTTTAAAAATGCATTTGAAAATGATGTCTACATTGCAAATGATGTATTTAAATAGAAATATTTAAATATTTAAGGCAATTAAATGAGATTTGGAAGGAGATCGTACCAATATTGGTTTGTGTCTATCTTCCACGGGGGAATATGTTTGGTTTGGGATGAATAGGGTTTTGGAATGCCGGGAGGTCAATTGGAACGGATCGAGATTGATCGGGATCGACCGGAATCGCTTTGGGAGGACTTCGAAGCTCTTCGGGAGGGCTTGGAGCACCTCGGGAAGGCTTGATAGGCCTCGGGAAGGATCGGAAGAGGCCGGGATTGCCTCGGGATGACTAGAAGTGCCTCGGTCTGGCTCGGAAAGCCTCGAGACGGAATGGGATTGCCTTGGGATGGATCAGGATAGACCGGAATTGCTTTGGGAGGACTTCGGAGTGCCTCGGGAGGGCTTTAAAGCGTCTCGGTAAGGCTCGGGAGGCCTCGAGAAGGACCGAAAGAGGTCAGGATAGCTTAGAAAGTTGCCTGAAGGCTGGGGAGAGATAGGAGAAGGTTGAGGTGCGAATGAAATGGGAGGGGATATTATATTTATAGGCCTCAAAAAAGTGCAAAGTTTCCCGTGTGTTGGATGGGGAGCGATCCGGATTGGGGTACTTACAGAAGTCCCTCCGCGACATCATTTATGAAGGAAGTGGGGTCGTCGATAAAGATAAGGATCCCGATCTGGATCGCTTGTCGGGAGAGAGAGAAGATGACCGTGTTGGTCGGATAGCTAGACCCTTTGGTAGGATTCCTATGTATCCCGAGTGAGAATCAAGCCTGATCGTAGTTCGTGTGTTAGGTGACCGCTTGGGTTGGATGGCTGAGGACATGGCGGTGCCTCTAGTTGAGATTTTGTTGCGTATGAGCATGTGGTGGCGCCTCTGATTGAGATTTGTCGTGTGTGAGGACGTGGTGGCGCCTCTGACTGAGTTTTATCACGTGTGAGGACGTGGTGGCACCTCTGACTGAGTTTTGGAAGGTGTTTATGCCTTGAGGCTTTGGAAGGTGTTCGTACCTGAAGGCATTTGTGTCTCTGGTTTGTGTTTTTTACGGTGTTTTTGCCTTGGGTTGGTGTTTTGAAGGCGTTTGTGCCTCGGGTTTGTATTTTTTGAAGGCGTTTGTGCCTCGGGCTTTGTGTGTTTTGAAGGCATTTGTTCCTTGGTTTTGTGTTTCAAAGGCGTTTGTGCCTTGAGTTTGTGCTTTTTGAAATCGTTTGTGCCTAGAGTTTTGCATTTCAAAGGCATTTGTGCCTCAGACTTTGTGTTTTTTGAAGGCGTTTGTGCCTTGAGTAGAAGTAGTGAGGACGTGGTGGCATCCTGAGATGGAGGCGTTTGTGCCTTGAGAGGAAGGCGTTTATGCCTTGGGTGTCGGACTTACGATGACAACCGGGATTTGTTTTGTTGGGGATATGTGTTATTTGTACGGGCTTACAATGATTGCTGTTTTATTTTTGTCCGCTAGGGAAAAGTTCGGGCTTACAATGACTGTCGGTGAAATGATTCATTGTACAGGCTTACACTGATGGTCGTTTGACTTTTGTTTGTTGGGGGAAAAGGGGCTTGGTGAAATTACCCAGATCTTGCGGGCTGCGCGCGAGCGGTTTTCTTTCGCGGTGTTTGGGACCTCGCTTTCGGGAAGGAGAGGAGTCGCCATGCGGTTTTGTATTTTGAGCCCAAACGTTGAAAATGGCTTTGAAAAAGTGTCGTTTTGTATTTTGAGCCCAAACTTTGGAAATGGCTTTTTAGTACAAGAGATTCTTAGGTTCGGATGTCATGTTACGTTTCGGGAAGAGTATTTTGAGATCACCCGAAATGCCTCGTATGACGAGTCTTTCTACCTTTCTCGAAAATATGTGTGTGTGTGTGTGTTTGCATTTTGAAAATGGGGGCTTGAATGACAAGCTTAATCTTGATTTGAATATCGAATGTTGATTTTATGATTATTGGAAAAAAGCGAGCGTTTGAATGACAAATGTCGGTTTTGGAGTTTTTTAGGAAAAAGGGTGCGAGTGACGAGTTTGAATCTTTAGCTTAAGTGTCAAATGTTTACTTTTAAGAAAAGAGCATTTGAATGTCAAACGTCGGGTTTTGAGTTTAAAACTGATCGTTTGGATGCCAAACGTCACTTTTGCGCGTTTTAAAAGAGAGCTCGAATGACGAACTCCGGTTTTGAACCGGGCATTACATTGTTAGCGATTTTATGGAAAAAAAGCATTAAATGAGATGCGATCAACGAATCATTTTACGACTCGGACTTTGATAAATAAATACAATCACGAGCCAAATGGATCGGACTTGTAAATGACAGTATTTAAAATGCGGTATCGACGGAGTCAAACGATCCGAACATTAAAGATGCGATCAACGAGCCAAACGGCTCGAACTTGTAAAGTTGCATAATTTAAATGACAATATCAACGGATCAAACGATCCGGACTTTGTAAATGACTATCACGAATCAAACGGCTCGGACTGTAAAGTTGCGAATCGACGGATCAAACGATCCGGACCGTAAATGACATAAACGTAAAGAATGGGGCCGAAACGCCATTTTAACCCGAGATTACTTCTCTTACGGGAGAGAAGATGATCTTGGGGTAAAATGTATCATACCCCGTAGACGGCGTTATGTCTACATTTTAATGATTTCGACCGAAGCGGTTATAGTGTTTGACGCGTAAATCGAGACGGAACGAGTGTTTAGGGAGAGAGAGTGTTACCTATGGCTAGGGGTCGACTCTTTTGGCTCGGTTGATGTATACGGGATACGTTTTAGTGTTTGAAAGGGTGTTTTGAGTTTGTTTGATTCGTATTTGGTTGAAAAACGAGGTTTTTACGCAAATTGAGACAAAATGGGGCTCGGAAGGGGGTAGAAGTGGTTTATGCCGTGGGCTTTGGTGAAAATGGTTAATATTTTTCCTCTTTAAAATGTTTTGACAGCCCTTGTATTTATAGGGTGAAATTGTAAAACAGTCCGAACGGACTTTTCCTCAATTTGGGGAGATTTTCTGGTATTTTGGAAAATTGGAGGACTTGTTGGCAATTCTGAATTTTCTGTAAAACAGTCCGTCCGGACTGTCACTCAATCTCAGGGGAATTTTGGTCTTTTCACCTTGAAATCTGATTGATGTTGACTGGAGGGCCTTCGTATGTGTGCCACGTGCCCCTGTGACTCACCTAGGCTAGGGTTTTCATCCCGTTATTCCCGATTTTGTCCCTTTTTTAAATAACTGTCCGAAAAAATTTCTGAAACGCCCCCGGAAAGTGCCGGAAAGTGTGTTTTTCAGGAAAAGTTGTACTTTTACATGTGATAACGTGTGTTGAGTACGCTTTGACATTGGGATGCACGGGGCAGTCTCGGGACGTCTCGTTGGCTTGAGAGCGGGGAGTTTAACGGGTTCCGGTTAACCTGGAAAGGGCCAGTTAACGGATTCCGGTTAACTTCTAACGGATTTTGATGATACAGATTTGGGTACTTATAGTAGCCCCTCGGCGACGTCACTTTAGAAGGAAGTGGGGTCGTCAAAAAAGATAAGGATCCAAATCGGGGATGCCTTACTTGAAGAGACCTGAGAGGTCAGCTGGCTGGACCCTTAGCGGAAGGATTCCTACGTATCCCGAGAGGGAATCAAGCCGATCGTAGTTCGTAGGTGCAAGGGCCGTGCGTGGGTACCTTGACCTAAGGGAGACTGTTATGAGGCGTCTGAACCTAAGCGAGACTGTTGTGAGGCGTCTGAACCTAAGTGAGACTGTTGTGAGACTGTTGTGAGGCGTCTGAACCTAAGTGGAGACTATTGTGAGGCGTCTGAACCTATGTGAGACTATTGTGAGGCGTCTGAACCTAAGTGGAGACTATTGTGAGGCGTCTGAACCTACGTGAGACTATTGTGAGGCATCTGAACCTAAGTGGAGACTATTGTGAGGCGTCTGAACCTAAGTGGAGACTATTGTGAGGCATCTGAACCTAAGTGGAGACTATTGTGAGGCGTCTGAACCTAAGTGAGACTATTATGAGGCGTCTGAACCTAAGTGGAGACTATTGTGAGGCGTCTGAAACTTAGTGGAGACTATTGAGAGGCGTCTGAACCTAAGTGGGACTATTGTGAGGCTTCTAAACCTAAGTGGAGACTATTGTGAGGCGTCTCAACCTAAGTAGAGACTGTTCCGGGTTTGACGGAAAGGCTTTCTTGAAAGGTCGTTGTGCGGGCTTACATTGATTGGCCGCTCGTGTCTTGTCTACTGGGATATGGTGTTCGGGCCTACGATGATGGCCGAAGAGGGATTGTTGTGCAGGCTTACCTTGATGCCGCTGAAATGGGATGGTCAGGCTTACGATTGACGGCCGGAGAGGGATTGTTGTGCGTTCACTTGCTGGAGTGAAAAAGATATTCGGGCTTACTAGGGCGGCCGAAGAGAGATTTAACGTCTGGAGATGGAATGTTATTGAGAACTAACGGGAAATTTAACATCTGGAGGCGGAACGCTAGAGAGGACTAACGAGAGTTTTAACGTCTGGAGACGGAATTGTTAGTTAACATCCGAAGACGGTCTGAGATTTAACGTTTGGAGACGGAACGTTAGTGAGGACTAACGGGAAATTTAACGGCTGGAGACAGAATTGTGATTTAACGTCCGAAGACGGTCTGAGATTTAACATCTGGAGACGGAACATTAGTGAGGACTAACGGGAAATTTAACGTCTGGAGACGGAATTGTGATTTAACGTCCGAAGACGATCTGAGATTTAATGTTTGGAGACGGAACGTTAGTGAGGACTAACGGGAAACATAACGTCTGGAGACGGAATTGTGATTTAACGTCCGAAGACGGTCTAAGATTTAACGTCTGGAGATGGAACGTTAGTGAGGACTAACGGGAAATTTAACGTCTGGAGACGGAATTGTGATTTTACGTCCGAAGACGGTCTGAGATTTAACGTCTGGAGACGGAATGTTAGTGAGGACTAACGGGAAATTTAACCTCGGGGGAGGGGGTGTTAGAAAGGTCTAACTGAGGAAATTTTACACTTTTGAGGGCCAAAAGGGGTAAATTCGAACTATGGAAAGCTGAGGGACCAAAGTGGCAAAGAAACTTTTAGGCTGTAAAAGAGTCCGGCCGGATTGGGATTCAATTTGGACAGATTTTAATCAGCACCAGCGCCGACGACAAACCAGTCCAAAATTCCATTTTCAGGCGAGAGAGAAGAGAGAAAAGAGAGAAAAATCTTCCCCTTTTTGCGAGTTTTGTTCGAATCTTCGCAGGATAATCATTATGGACGCCGGATTAGGGCCACGGGCTCGTCACAGGAGGACCGACAATGAGAGAGCGAGGTTGAGGAGGACCGTGCGGACCACCGCTCTTCCCATGGATCCAACCGAGTTTTATTCGGCTCGGGACACTCATAAATCCAAGGAAGGGATCGCGAGACAGGTAAACATCCTCTAAATTCTGTTAATTTTCTGAATATGCATTCTTGAATTTTAGGAATTTGATTAGAATTGAGTTAGGACTTTTGGTGCCCGAATTGGGGTTTTTGACTTTGCGATGTGCCTTTGTCGAAATTGACTAGAGCTTAGTTCAATTGACGTTACGGGTAGACAACATAAAAATTTTGGTTGCAAAATTCCATGTCTAGGGGTGTTTTCCGAAATTAAAGTAAGTTTAATTTGGGACGGAGTAATTTTTTGAAATGTTTGAAATATTTGAAAGTTCCGATTTCGACGGAGTTTTCAGAAGGTTTTGAAAGTTCCGAGTTCGACGGATTTTTCGAAATGTTTTGAAAGTTTTGGGTTCGACGGATTTTTCGGGATGTTTGGAAAGTTCCGGATTCGACGGATTTTTCGAAATGTTTGGAAGGTTTCGAATTCGACGGATTTTTCGAGATGTTTGAAAAGTTCCGGATTCGACGGATTTTTCAAAATGTTTGGAAAGTTCCGAATTTGACGGAGTTTTCGAAATGTTTTGGAAAGTTCCGAGTTCGACGGATTTTTCAAAATGTTTTGGAAAGTTCCGAGTTCGACGGATTTTTCAAAATGTTTGGAAAGTTTCGGATTCGACGGAGTTTTCGAAATGTTTGGAAAGTTCCGGATTCAACGGATTTTTCGAAATGTTTTGGAAAGTTCCGAGTTCGACGGATTTTTCGAAATGCTTGGAAAGTTCCGGATTCAACAGAGTTTTCGAAATGTTTGGAAAGTTCCGGATTCGACGGAGTTTTCGAAATGTTTTGGAAAGTTCCAAGTTCGACGGATTTTTCCAAATGTTTGGAAAGTTCCGAATTCGACGGAGTTTTCGAAATGTTTGGAAAGTTCCAGATTCGACAGATTTTTCGAAATGTTTTGGAAAGTTCCGAGTTCGACGGATTTTTCGAAATGTTTTGGAAAGTTCCGAGTTCGACGGATTTTTTGAAATGTTTTGAAAGCTTGAAGCATGAATATTCTGACTGGGACATGAATATTTTAGGGGAAAATAGCTATATCTGTGTTTCATCATCTTGATATGCGCTTGTGCATTCTGTACATGTTATCTCTGTAGTAACGTACTTTTGCCATGTTCACCTGCAGGGGCGAGGGCCGATCTATGTACGTAATTTGAAGAGCAGGGGAGCCTTTGAGGTGGTCCGTGCGCTGTGGGAGATACTCCCATACGAGGCTCGGGACGGAGAGAGGAGTCCACAGCAGTTCGTGGTTGACTCCAGCTTTGCAGGATTTATCAGCGCAGTGGCCGCGGTGGCTTCGACGCAGAGGGCAAGGGTTCAGCATGTCGCTCTGAGCGAGTACTGGTGGGATACGACCCACACGTTCCATTTCAGGTGGGGGGAGGCGACCGTGACTCTCACTGATTTTGCAGCGATTACTGGGTTGCCATTCTGGGGCAATACTGTTGTGTGGATGGATGGCTACACCCAGGAGCAGTTGTCGGAGCTGCTTAGTTTTGACATTGCCGATGCCAGGGGCTTGGGCATTCGGTACGAGCCGATGGAGGCTCATCTGAGGAAGGGCATTGAGGCGTATTTGGTAGGGTCCTTGAGGATGACATCAGAGTACCTGGCTCGAGGGTTTTATGGTTCACTTTGTCAGCTACCCTGTTTCCTACTGCTGACATGTCATGTCACTTTCCTCTGCTCGGCTCACTGACCGATCTGGAGGCTGTGAGAGGGTTTGCATGGGGAGGGGCCGGTCTGGCAGAGCTCTACCATGCTTTGGATAGGTTCTCGCGGGGAGAGGAGAACACTTTAGGCTATTTTCAGTTTGCCTTGGATGTGAGTTCCTTTCTTTTTCTCTTCCGTGTCTCATTTTTACTCGTATGTATCTGCTTTGTAGCTGATATAACTTTCCATGTGTTCGAAATGTGTGGTTCTTGGAGGTGTTCCACCTGCAGAGGTGGGAGACCAAGGAGGAGTATGCGTCCTTGTTCCTTGCCATGTTGATTTGGCAGAAGGAGGCGAGGAAGCCGGCAAAGTCGAGGGAGAGCACTCGACTGACTTATAAGGAGGTGTCTTTGGCCATGAGCCGAGGCTTTTCTCCGCGGATCCATCTGACTTGGTGGAGTCGGATTGATGCTTTTGTGGTGCATGCCGCTAGGGATGTTACACGTCGGCAGAAGCTGCTGGTGGGGCTTCATTGCGACGCAATGTACTTGGGTGAGAGGGTGACTTGTCAGCATGGTCCGGGGTCCATTCCTTTGGTTTCGATGGACCCGCCTCCTCACATGCAGTATCCTATGCTGATACCGATGGAGGATTTGCAGCGGTACAGGCAGGGTGTGTCCTATGCCGAATTTATCCTAGATGATGCTGATTATGAGGTTTTCCTGAGGACGAGGATGAGGAGCCCGCAGGTGTTGCACAGAGAGGGCGAGGGTTCTGCATATCCCCGGGACTACCCGCTCCCTCGCGCTCGGCTGGTGTATGAGGGGCCTGATGGTTCTCGCAGGCGACTGACGGTCCCTATTCCGGAGGAGGCGAGGCCTCGATACAGAGTGGATCCCGATGCTTCGGTGAGTGCTTTGTTTCGATTTTCTGTACTTGATAGTAGCATTCTGCAAATGTTGCATCTGTGCTGTCTGTTTGTCTTTTGACGGCTTTCCTGATTTGCAGGTGTCTGGCCGTACTTACAACCAGGCCGTGAGACGTATGGATAGGATAGCCAACTATGCCAGGAGGCTCGTGGAGTTCCTGCGGTGTAGTTCCCGAAGGAGTGCGGCTGTGCATGACCCGATGCCGTCTAGGCTGTCTGTGGTGAGAGACTCGTCTGCCTCCACGACTGGTGGGGCTGATTTTACGCAGGGGTTTGGTCAGTTCTCCGGTGAGACTGCGGGGTTCAGAGCTCGTCACTCTTCGTATTCAGGACACGAGTGAGGAGAGTCCTCGGGGACACATGCACAGAGGCGGCACTTCTTGTATTCCCGCCTTGAGGAATTTGGAGATTACATGTCCTCTGTGGATCCGGCTGCGGCGGGGTAGTATTACGAGTTCTCGGATAACGAACATGACTCTAAGTAGTCCCTTTTTTTTCTAGACAATTAGGTGTATTGCCCAAACAATTTGACTTTTATTTGAAAGGGCCTTTGAGGCTAACCCTTGTATTTTGAATATTTATTTAGTGATTACCTTCCTTTATTTTTGGCAAATAAGCAAGTAGGTTGATAAAAAATAAATAATAATGAGGCATGCATAAAATTTGAACTGGTCAAAATTTATATCTATATGCACTGTTATTTAATTAATTGCAATGTTGCACGAGCCCGGGGCGGATGGCAGTGAATAATTAAACTACAGATGCATGTAATTTAGACAAGGCTTGAACAGGAGGTTGTTTGGAAATGTTCCTGAGTTTTGAGGTAGCTGGCTACAGAGTTGACCAAGTCAACTTGAAAAACAGTCCGGCCGGACTGGGATTCAATTCCAGTTTGTTTTAAATTGTAGTTCAGTTTCTGCAATCTTGAAAACACTACGCTTGCTTCTGAACAAAGCTGATTTTCCATTTGAATTCTTGGAGGTTTCCTTTGTTTTTCATGGCTCCATTTCCAAGGTTATCGTCTCAGATGCAAGAGCGATATTTAGATAGTTTCCAGTTATGGGAACGGCACCATACGAGGCAAAGCAAGGGATTTTTCGAGGGTTGTTATAGGATGAAAGCAGTTTGGGCTTTGAAGGAGCTCATGCCGGATTGGGATCTCTTGAGAGCTGCGGCTCGCTTCTGGGACGTAAGAAGGCACGTGTACAGCTTTTTGTACTACGATATTACGCCCACATTTGAAGATTTCTGGGCAATACTTGGAGGACCTGAGGCAGAGCAACTGGTTCTTCCTTTGACGGGCGGCATGACCACCGTTGAGAAGTTAGTGTCTTTACTTGGCGTCTCAGCTGAAGAAGCATACGGGGTGCTAATACCGAACACGGATTATGTTGACATTTCGGGGATGCCCGATAAATTTGCCGGTGCTGAGGGGAGCGTTTTCGCATGGGATGCTTTTTCTCTGTGCGCAATCGCCACTTTATTCACGTTCACATCCCTGGGTGTGTGCCATCACAGTGTACTGGACCTGGTGAGGCAGTGTCGGAACGGAGGAGACATCGTGCCTTTGATCTTAGGCGAGATGTTCCTTGGCATAGGTCAGATGGCGACCGACAGCCGATACATGTGGGGAGGGAGTCCCGCTATGCTTACTATGTGGTTGAGGGAGCGATTGCAGATGGTGCCCGAGGTGCCAGTGTCATGTGATCCCTGGTCCTTTTCTTGACGTCCTTTGGTGATAGGGGGCGATCAGGCTGAACTGGAGCTTTGGATGGCCAGACTCCACATGCATCATTTGCGATGGTGGGTTCCTCATTGGAAGTTACAAACTTTCCGGACCGCTCAGGAGGGTCTTCTTGTTATCAGAGTCCCGGGGATGTCCCAGACGTCTTTTTATATTCCATCATTGGTGCTGCGACAGTTCGGGCTGGAGCAGGTGCCGTTGACGGGTTTGAGTAATGCTGCTACCTTCGAGGTGGGATCTCTTCCGATGGAAGATCCTTCGACGCTATTGCTGCTCATACGGCTGTGGCAGTATACGTCCTTTCCTGCCAGGGTTCTCTTTCACCGGAGAGGGGGCATTGTTCTGTCCACGCAGTATTTGAACTGGTATGAGGAGTGTATGGGGGAGACACAGATGGCTATTTTGTGGAGACGGAGGGAGCTGTTGGGCCTTGATTACCCTGACGGCTCGACTCTGAGGAGGGCCGAAGCGGCGGCTAACCCTCAGGATTGTACTGGGGATGATATGGCTGATTATGAGGCCAATGCTAGTCGGGCGGCCGATCAGAGCATGGATATGATGACTCGGAGAGAGGCAGCTCGTGATAGAGCTAGGGAAAGGGCTGCGTTGGCAGCTGCAGGTTTGACAGAGGCGTCGGGAAGGGTCCCAGAGCCAGGTAGAAGGACTACGGGGATATTCCCTGTGAAGGTGAAGAATACCCGTCGTGGAAAAGGGAAGGGGAAGAAGGATGAAGGACCAAGTACGGGGGACTAGGTTGACCTTGCTGTCCGGAATATCCACCCACTGTCATTGCAGACACATTAATTGATTAATGTTTATTGTAGTTTTGCTAGATTGTAGCAAGTCAAGAGTTGACCGTGCTTGAACTCATCAAAGATTGTTTTAACCGTCATTAATCTGTAGGTTAATTTAAAGAGTTTTTCAAAACACAAGCGATTGGTGCTTATTTGTTTTCTTTTTGTTTTTGAGACCGAACCAATGATGGCTGCCTACGTTCCCCTTTTACAATTGGACTAAGGGGCTCAGGTCACCGTAGTTCGACACTTTAGGTGAAATTTGAGAAAAAAGACAAAAGAAGTGCGACCCTGTTTTTTACCTGGATCATTATCGGGAATGTATCCAGTTGGGTATTACTCTTTTAGCATTTTAATTTTACTGAGGAGGTGGTGTATAGGGAAGGAGAGTTGGCTCGTGTTCTTCCTCAAATAAAGTATCTGTGGAGCTTGCTTCCGTTCACGAGGTTAACGAAAGGGTTTCCGTCCAAATCTGCTAACTTCATGGCTCCTCCGGAGAAGATTCTTTGTACCACGAACGGGCCTATCCAGGTAGGCTCCCACTTTTCGAGGGGATTGGTCTGCGTAGGAGGCTTTTCCTTGAGCACCAATTCGCCTTCTCTGATGTCTCGGATCTTGACATTCTTATCAAATGCTCGGGCCATCCTGCTTTGGTAGGCACGAGTGTGCTCCATGGCATTCAATCTGCGCTCGTCGAGTAGATCTAGTTCTTCGTGACGGCTTTGGAGCCATTCGACTTTATTGATCCCATTTTCCAAGAGGACTCGGAAGGATGGAATTTCCAATTCCAGTGGTAACATTGTTTCCATTCCGCATGTAAGTGCGAAAGGAGTCTCCCCTGTGGCGGTTCTGACTGATGTTCTGTATCCCCATAGTGCTAGATGTAGCTTCTCGGGCCAATCCCAACCTCTGACGGCCATTTTTCTGATTATCACTGCGAGAGTCTTGTTTGCTGCCTCTACTGCACCATTAGTCTGTGGCCTGTAGGGAGAAGACTTGTGGCGTGTAACTCTGAACTCGGTCAACAGTTGGTCACAATCTCCTTCAAAGTGGGTCCCATTGACGGATATGATCTCGTTGGGCACCCCTGTAAGAACCCAAATCTGGCTCATGCCTTCCGGTTAAGTTTCCCGGCAATTCCGGCAAGTTTTCCGGCAATTCCCCAAACTTTCCTAGAGTTCCGGAGCAATTCCGGAACTGTTCCAAACCTTCTGAGGGGTGAAGGCACTGCTTGGAATTAAAGAAACACGTTTTTCTTTTATGCAGAATTCCCTTCTAGAAGACTGCCACCTTGCATGTTTCTAGAAGGAACTGGATGAGGCTACTTATGTCGTGCGACATACCATGCCATGAAGACTTCTAGAAGACTGCCACCTTGCATGTTTCTAGAAGGAAAATGGTTATGGCTTGTTATGTCGTGCGACATACTAAGCCACTGCCATGCAGCCTATAAATAGAGGCCTGCACCTCTCATTTTGGGCATCCCTTTTCACTCCCCAGTGTCCCTCTATAGAGAATACGCCCAGAAGCATAGTCTCTCTCCTCATATACACCCAAAACACACACTAATCCTCCCAAAAATCACTCACCATTCAACCAATCCTACACATACTTCCTATACACCTCAAGAACCAACGATTCTCATGGAGTCAAGGCTTGATCTCAGTCCCGGAGGTTGCTGTTTGAAGGCTCCTATATCTAACTTGATATAGGAAGTCGTGGTCTTCAAGGGTAACGATTTTCTACCCTTTTCCTCTCTCTATCTTCTTTGTACATGAAATCTATGTACCAAATGTGTTGATAATGATGTATCTTGATTAAAGTTGCATGCTTTAGCCTCATATTGCTTAGATCCATATCTATTTGCACATCATTTCATGTAATCGCGTTGGCTTGACATTGTTTTGCATGAACACTCGCGATGAGTGTTGATTCCTCATATCCACACCCTCTTAAAGTGTTCACTATTGACATACTTGATCTCTGAGACCCATTTGTGATGCAACTTGCCTAGAATGTGGCTTTGCTGTGTCTGCAAATGTGGCTCATGAAAGTCTCTGCAAATGGCTAAGTATGTCACGCGCGACATAGGCAACCTATGTCACGCGACAACATTGGCCAGTTTGCAGAAACGTCATCTTTTCATTTGTAATCTGGTTTTTACCTTTCCACACTCCCTTGAAATGTTCATATACATGTTCTTTGAGATCTATCAATGAAGTAACTTGGCTATATTAATGTCTTGTTGCCTCTGTAAATCCCAGTTGTTAAGGTCTCTGCAAGTGGCTAAGTATGTCACGCGACATAGGCAACCTATGTCACGCGACAACTTTGACCAGTTTGCAGAACCTTCATCCTTTTCATCTGTAGTCCGATTTTTACCTTTTCCAAGATATCAATCTGCATTTTAAACTAGGAAATTTGCATATAAAGCATCCTTTGTTTTCAAAATAACATCTTTATGCATCATTTGTACCTAAAATGCTATTTTTCCATATAAAGTTGCACCCTTTGCATTAAAATCATTTCTTTACATAAAAAGCATCCTTTACAAACCAAATATCATCTTTCGCATCCAAAAATGTCATATTTTCCTTAAAATGTCATTTTTATCCTAAAACATGCATTCCCCATGTCCCCATTAGCAACCTTTGGAATGGACCGGTGTAAAGATCCTATCTTTACATCGTTTCTTCCATTAAAGGTGCCATAATCCCTTTAGAAAGGGATAAACCTTGAACCTATATCTCCGATTATCACTTAAGACGAGCATGAAGCATATATAAGCTCAATCGTCTTAAGGTGTAGGATTGATGGGCTAAGGTCACTCCTTTCCTAAAGAACCTCATTTTGGACTATAAAAGAGAGTCCTTCTCTCGATCACGCAAGTCCCAAGGTTAAAAAGCGATGATCACAAGTCCAAGATGAGGACGGGATCAAAATCCCAAACACATAAAATCCAAGAAATCCCGAGCGACAACCAATAAATGGTTTGTACGTCCGGAAGACAACTTGGGACATTCCCCCCTCTCTTCAAAACACATGCACACAAGAAAGCACGCAAGCAAGCACGATAAATGGAATCTAGGGAGACTTGCTACGGCAAGGCACCTTGGTTGAACGATGATCCGTTCTTCCCAAGGGGTAACTTAACCTCCGAACCCATAAAAACCTTTTTTTCAAAGTTTTGAGGAAATCAAAATGGCGTGGCGACTCCATTTTTCAAATTAAACCGGATGTTTTCAAACTCGCGTGAATCCGATCTAAAAAAAAAACAAAATTTAGATATTTGGGCACACATTCACAGTTTGGCGACTCCGCTGGAGAAATCCCAAAGGAGAAAAGCTTTCATTTTTCAAAATCATTTCATTTTTCAAAATCAAAACGATACCCGGTATATAGGTGGAAACCACCAGCCTTCCTGTATCGCTCCCTAACCCGGGGCTTGGGATAAAAGGTGGTTTAACAATCCCACATACCGGTATCCCTTTTCGAAAAAAATAATAATAAAGAAAGCTTTTTTTCCTTTGAGCGGGTTAGACTCCCATCACGCATCCCATTTATCGTGCTTGCTTTCTTTCCTTGCATTGCATTGCATATTGCATCTTGGGAATTGTGCATACTCTGAACAGGAAGCCTTCTCAAGGCTAAAAGGTGCCTAAAATATTCGGGAAACAACCTGAAATAGCAAAGGAGTGGAACCTGGAAAATTGATCCATCCAGTCGTACAGCTCAATCCTCGGATTCTGACCGGACGGCCTCAGTGGCAATTCCACCAGGAAAAATTGAGGTTAATCTGGCAGTCCTGGCAGCTTGAGGCTATTCAGTTCCAAGACTGACTGGGGCTCCCAGAAAATTTACGTGCCTTATCTGTTGCATTTTCCCCCGTCCCGAAAATCATTCCTTTAAAACACAATTATAAAAATATCTGTTTTAACTCGAAAAAGGAACATTTTTAGGAGACCGAACACTACGCGCACCTTATATATCCTGTACACTTTGCACGCACGTCCCTTTAAACCCGGGGTGGTTTTTCAGCTGCAGTCACGGACAGCCTTACGATGCTCCCGGGCGCGCACGGAATCACCCCAAACTCCCCATGGCAGCCAGTGTCGACCAATGCACAGTCCGTGTCACACGTTTCAAAAAACCGTGACTTTTGGTTGGTTTTTGGTCTAGTCCGTGTCATATAGCCCTGTTGCATATCCCCGTAAAGGTCAAGCCTTAGTCTATAACGGAAGTCAAGATCTTCCACACAAGCGAAACTCTGCCGAAATTCCGACAAGGAAAAATTGGTATAATCTTGACTCCGACATTGACTTTGACCTTGACCCGCACGGAATGCGTAAGAGTCGAGACCGAGTCCTTGCCAAGAAAATCCAAAAGATCTTTCGCTCAAGCGAAGCTCTACCAAAATGCCGACAAAGGAAAAACTGGCAAGATCTTAACCTGGCATTGGCTTCGATTTTGACTCACGCACGGCGTATGCAACGAAGTTCAATGTGACACTGTGTCATCTGGCTTTTACCACCCGACCCATGCCTATTATCTTCTCGAACATTACCGAAAAGTCAAAATGTCAATCGCGCAAGCGAAATTCTGCCAAAATTTTGTTAAGGCTGAAATTCGCATCGCTCGTGCGTTAAAAGTTCCTATGACCCGCTAGACCCGTTAGGAGCGTTCTTCTCTCTCGGTCGGTGGGATCCGCGTGCCCTATAGGACCCTCGCCTGTCCACCTGGGAGATCGAAATACGGGTGGAATACGAGGGGCTTATAGACGTAGTGACGGAACCCACTGATCCAGGATCTAGAGTAGTTGCGAAAAAGAAGGGCAAACCCCCTTTTCCAACCAAATAGAAATAAATAAAAGACATTGTTTTAAGTAAACTTGAACGATTATCATAATTGCATGGTCCTATCTCTGGAATCCCTAGTCGAGACCTCCTCGGTCCGATCTCCAATTTTCCATCTCGACCTTTCATGGTCAGACCTCCTCGGTCCGATCTCCAATTTTCCATCTCGACCTTTCATGGTCAAATCCCAAATCGAGACCTCCTCGGTCCGATCTCCAATTTTCTATCTCGACCTTTCATGGTCAAATCCCTAATCGAGACCTCCTCGGTCCGATCTCCGATTTCCCATCTCGACCTTTCATGGTCAAATCCCTAGTCCAGACCTCCTCGGTCCAATCTCGAATTTTCAATCTTGACCCTTCAAGGTCTCATCTTTTCTGATCAATTAGGATTAGGAGAAAATGAGTTTTGAGTAAAACTTAAGCGATAAGTGTATGTTACTTGAGCCTTTAGCCTAAACACTTACCTTCGAATTTAAACCTTATCTTTCCCCGAGTCTAAACCTTGCCTATCCCTTTCCCGCAGCGAGAAAGAAGTGGGCGAGAATACTGGGTCAGCGACCTTTCGGTACGGAAGCCTTAGGATCGAACCCGGCAATCGTCAACTTTGTCGGCCGTAGAGTCGAATGGCGATTTGACAAAAAATGAGGGTACAGGAAATCAGATGGTTAGGAAGGAAGAGTTAGTCTTGGCTTTGGAAAATTCCCATAAGGTTCATGAGTAACAGCAAGCCATGCTTATCGATGCACTCCGTCATCATGGAATTCAGGTAACATTTGAGTCGAACGGTTCTCTGGTAGTGGTCGAAGATGAGACTTCGGAGACAGTGATTTCAGTCCCTTCATCCTATAACAAAGACCTTCCATCCTACAGCCAATACCTTCCCCCATCCACATACGATCCCTTGCCAAGGACCACTCCTCCTCCTCAGTCCTTTCCAACATCCCAGCTCATCAGGGCTCCATCGCCCTCAGCTCCTCAGAATGGTTTGGGCTTTACCCCACTTGTCTCTCAGTTCCAGCGATACTTGCCAGTTTATGCTCCAGCTTCACAAAATCAGTTCGAGCTATGCGGATATGTTCTGAAGCCCCTATACCCACCTGAATGCAATCATGAGTTGCCAAAGGATGATTCAAGTTTTCAGCTGTCACCTACCGGACTTAATGAATTCAACCGTCAGTCTCACCAGTTTGCTACTGTAGTTCCCTCCGCCGATAAGAGTCCTATTGCGAGTTCCAGTAACTCGAGAGTTTCCGTTGACCCTCATGTGGCAATATTGATGGAGCAAGTGAAACAGATGCAAGAAAAGTTTGACCTCATGATGAGTATCAATACTCCCTTGACCCAAGACATCGAATCAGGGAAGGAAATGATTCCACCAAGCTTAACCAAATGCCACCAACACCAAACAACAACCGTACCCAGCTCAGCACCAGTTCCTCACAAAGGAAAGAGTGTCGTAGCCTCCTTCAGCCAAATCCAACAATGGAACCAACTGGACAATGGAAATCCAAGTCTTGAGAACAAAAATGTTTCCCGAAAACTCTGCTCCCTTCATTATGACAACGTGGAGATGCCTTTAAGCAAAATGCTGGAAGAGCTGATGAAAGAAAAGCTGATAAAGCCATTGGAAAATTGGAAGCCCAAAAACCCCAACGTTCAGTTGGATGAGTCTAAGCATTGCCTTTTCCACCAATACCCCGGGCACGACACTGATGATTGCTGCTATTTGAGGCATGAGATCCAGAAGTTGATAGAAGACGGGAAGCTCGAGAACCTCCATGGGCCAAAAACAAAAAGTTATGGTAAGAGGTCGATGCAGGATGTTGGGATGCCCATGAGCAAAGTTTTTGACGATTTGGTGAAACGAGGCCTTCTCACACCTCTCGAGAATTATAAGTCGAGAAACCCACGTAAAGTTGACAGGACCAAGTTCTGTGAGTACCACAAGCATTATGGTCACGTGACAGACAAGTGTTTGGATCTGAAGAAAGAAATTCAATGGTTGATCTACGAAGGAAAGCTAAAGCTCCCCGGGCACCAACCAAAGAAGAGTAGCTAGACTAGGGTCTACTTATCCTTATGTAAGACTAAGAAAAATATAGTCTCTACCAACCTTCGTAGGTTCTAGTACTTTTCTCTTTCAATCAAGTCCTCCACGGACATTGTAATTAATCTTTAATTTTCTATAAAAGGGTCTTCTTCTTTTCTTGCTAGACTTAAGACATTATTTGCACACCTACATTACATTTAATGAAATGGTTTTATTTTATATGATCATTTGCATTGATCAACGAATAATCTCTCGAAATAATTTAACGTTTTGATTAATCAGTGTGAGAAAGTCAATTAACGCCTTCCTCATACACTCTCCTAACCTCACAAAATGCCTTCATCAAGCCATACACTTTCCCAATCATGCCCCCACCTTCATCTTGACCAAGTCAACGACGGCGGCAACATAAAGGGACAACAAAAGGCCACTCAGCTTCGAAAGATTGACCCCATGTCGACAACAACCTAGGAGCTTGGCTTAGGCCTCAAGGGTATCAAGAAAATTCAAGCAGGGGCTCGCCTTGGCCCTCAGGTGCTTCAGAAAATATAAAAAAAAGAAGAAAAAAAATGTAGTGCAAAAAGAGTAATACCCAGCTAGGCTGAAAATCCCAAAAAAGGGCAGTCTAGGAAAAAAACAGGGTTGCACATAAAAGAAAAAAAAAAGAAGAAAATCTTAGTGCAAAAAGAGTAATGCCCAGCTAGGCTGAAAATCCCAAAAAAAGGGCAGTCTAGGCAAAAACAGGGTTGCACATAAAAATAAAAGAAAATGAGGCCAAGGACCCAGCACCGCCCATCAAAAGCTTGACGGGCAGGCAAAATCAAAGTTCAGAGAATGAAAGTTGTCGATAACAATGGGGCGGTCGAAGCAAAGCCAGAAGCATTTCATAAGCCTGTAGGCACGTACAAATCCTTTCTTCCTCCAATGAAAGAGGAAGCAATCAGAAGCAGTCGTCCAAGAATGACTTGGTCAAGGAATCATCCCGAGGCCCATGCCTCATCATCCAATCTCCTCATCCGAGCCTTTTCACTAAAGGAACCACAAATCCCATTTCCCAAAGCCTGAAACAGTCCGGCCAAAGCCGAACTACGGCGACCTGAGCTCCTCACAATCAGGGGAACGTAGGCAACCAGCAATGGTCCGGTCATAAGCATATTCAAATCCCAGAAAATTCGGTCTCATCAGTGACCTCTCCCATAAACATATCCAAATCCCAGAAAACCCGGTCTCATCAATGACCTCCCTATACACAAACCTTTCTTTCACACCAAGCCAACCTTGATCCTCGACACTGGTTGACTTTCTCCTCATGATTAATCAGAATGTTTGTTCATATCGAGATTAATGGTTGAATAACCCGAACATCAATAAAGGGTTTTAAGTAATCTTGTGATCATTGTAAATAAAACAAGTTTTCAGATGTCTTGACAAGTCTTTCTTTTCTACATCTTAGGAAAAATTGTGCTAAACACTGATTTTTTGTCAGCAGGGGCTTCCATACACTTTTACAAACCTTTCTATGCTTATATTCTCTCAAAAGAGTCAAACCCAAAGTGAGTTCTCGTGCCTATGTCGAATAAGGCCATCAAGATAACACAAAATCGGGATCTATTCCCACCTTTCGAAAAATATGCCCCTGCATGTATATATCTTCCTAAAATTCTTCTCTTTGTACACATCTTCTTAAGGTTGACTGAGCGACTAAAGAAAATAAGGAAGTAAATACGGAAGGATAGGTTTTTCCCTCTTCTGCTACAATTTGTATTAGGGCTGCCTTGAAACTCTTCAAGGTTGGGGGCTTTGCCAAGCCGTTTCTTTAGACTGGGGCTTCTTTAGCCATTTTTGAGGTTCGCATTGGGTTCCTCACTATGTCACAAGATGGATTCAGTCTTGGTTAGATTAACCTCAGGATCACTTTCGCAGTACCAATCATATTGGGATTTTTGCTAGACTGGGGCTTCACTAAGTCACTTCTTCGAAACCTAAGACTTCGCCTACTCAGTTCGTCCAACCGGGTCTTTGCAACCGGGGCTTTGCCAACGAAAGGATTTTTCCTTGCTTTAATAAAACATGGGGCTTTGCAGAAATTTTCCTCAGACCGGGGCTTCGATAAGTCGCATCCACCCCTAGAAGAGAGGTTTGGTCACTTCGACACCTGCTTTAATCTTTGGTTCTGAAAGCCTGTCAGCATCATCTTCAAGTGTCAGAGTTTGAGAAAGGAACATTCATCGAGACCCGAGGTTTAAACCCAGTCTCAGCACAAGAGGGAATTCTAGTCCACATTGACAACATCTCAGCAACAATAGCAGTTCAGTCCGCACCCAAGTGATATGACCCAACCTGCTTGAAACCCGTCTTAAACCACATCCAGACCCAGTCCCTACCATGTTTCCAAGAAAAAAAAATCACCCTTAGGCTCAAGTAACGTGCCAATTGCTAATGATAACATTTTCTCCCAAAAAAGCGCCTCCGTTACTTCCGTTATAACGAGATAACGCCAGGCGACAGTTTCCTAATTTTCAAAAATCTAACTTTAGCTACCTCTATCACAGACTGAGAAGTATGCTCAAGTTTTCCAGCTATAGTTGCCTCTATCTATTCGATAGTGACGTAAGCTTTAGCTTCCTCAGGTGACAGCCTCCATTAATTGTCAGAATCTCAAGGATCCTAGACATTGTTCCTAACTATCTAGTGATGCTTGAACTACGACCAAGGCTTGATTCCTCTGGGATACGTAGGTAGCCTTTCATAAAGGTCCAGCCATCCGACCACATTGGTCACCTTTTTCTTTCACCATTCCTCAATGGTGCATAAGCTTTTCACAAAGGTATAGCCATCTGACCATATTGGTCACCTTTTCCTTTCATCATTCCTCAATGGTGTGCAAGATTTCCACAAAGGTATAGCCATCTGACCATATTGGTCACCCCCCTTTAATTGGCACATTTCCATTAAGATCGGCCTTTTGACCTTCTAGGTCAACCCGTTTGTATCCTTAAGGGACCAATATCTCTTTGCCATGCCCCGATAGGATCAGGTTTGTGACCTCCTTGGTCACCCAATTCCAACCCGTATCGGCAATTCCAGTCCAATTCCAAAGGGTATGAAAAATTCAGTTCAGGCTATGTATGCCACGCGACAAACCTGGCCATATGGCTTATTAGGTCGCGCGACATACCAAGCCAACATCAGATGTCAGCAGCCTACTATATGCTGCATTCCCCCAGGGCACTCCCCGACTCGTCATAAGCTGCAAACATCAGTCATCCACTTCTCAAATGCATAGGGGAAGGTTCATTTACTCCATGTACACTCATGCATCCATTCACTTGGTACATATGCAAGCCAGAAATCCATTCAAGCCATTCAGTTCAAGCTATCTACCATACCACCATCATTTCATAAATGCGTGCAACAAAAGGGATAATAATGTACATACAAAATAGACCAAGTCTAAAAGAAGTGCATAGCAAAAATAACATGATATGTTTTCCCAAAAAGGGTACAATAACTAAAAAGTCATAATAATCTAGGGGGGAAGGGGGCTACTCTGAATCGTCTCCATCATCCTCTCCATCATCTTCTCCATCATCCTCTCCATCATCTTCATCCTCGCCGTCATCCTCAACCTCCTCAGGCTCATCGTCAGGATCATCCGAGGGTGCCTCGTAGGCTACGGTCCCCATGCGATAATAGTCATCAAGCTCAGTGATGACAACAGAATCAAGCTCGTAGTCTGTGGCTGTCTCAGCCCCACCATCCTCATCATCATCATCATCAATCTCAACAGGTCCGTGAAGAGGCACATTGGGATTCTTTGTCCGAAGCTTCGATCCGCTAGCACCCCCGCTGGTGCCTACATCATCAAAGCGGCCCTTCTTCTTTCTCGGCTGGCCAGGTGGGGAGATATCGATCGAACCCTGTGACCGGCACTGATTCTTCCAAAAGCTCATGCCTTTCTGGAGCTTGCCAATCATGCTCACAGCGCCAGTATAAGCCCTGGTCAAATGCCTGTAAGCCTGGGCCGATACCTGTAAACAAGCAGGCATAATAAGTGTCAAAATGCAGTTATTGATAACAAAAAGAGATGCAAGCAATCCAAAAGATGCAAGGAGCAGTACTCACAGATCTAGAACCTCGCGGGAGCAACAGATGAGGATGAGTCTATGACATATCAATATGAGCTCGCCGCATACGACCGCCACCCTGGTAATCAATGAAAGTCGGGGGCAAAGGAGGTCTAGCCACATGACCAGTCGAAGGTCCCGCACTCTGAGCACCATAGCCAACTCTGACCTGTGGGGACTGAATATGCCTAGCAACATATAAGGTGTAATCCCCATCTCGTGTAAAGAGATACACCGCCACGCCTACAATCAAAGCATCCACATTCGGCAGCTGGCAAGGCAGCCACATCCTAGCTGGAGGATCATCAGGGATCCGAGCAGGCATATTGGGCCGATGCTGTCTGTACACCCTCTCCGCTAAATATAGGGCATCTCCGGACAAACCCACCAGCAGCTTGCGTCATTCTGTCAAGTGCGCAGCATGATCCAAATCTAAATCACCATAACGGCCTGTCCAAGGGAATAAACTCAACCTCTGGGGAGTCCCTCTCAAGCATATCAGCGTATCATGATACGAGGCAGTAATCCTGCACCTCGAACCCTCCGGTGTCCTGGTCTGTCTCCTGGCATTCTTCGTCCACCATCTGAGAGCAGGAAAAGTGGTGGCAGAAAACTCATCCCGGATCTGCCATGCATAACAGCCAAAATACTCGAAGGCCCAAGCCTGAAAAGAAGAAGAAGAAGTCAAAACAGGAAAAATAATGATAGAGTGAAATGTGCAAAAGAAAAGAAGTCAAGATAAGAGAATACCTCAAAAGCCAAGTGACAGCAGGTGAAATACTTTGCCTTCCCTCTGCTGACGTCATCTAGAGCCAAGTACATCTCGGCTAAACCTGCCTCACCCCAAGATAGATTCCCCACGGCATCCTAAGCTCTCAAAAGCTCCAGTAGTGAAATCAGGGCAGTAGATGCGCTGTTGATAAACAACATGTCAAAAAAACCCACCCATACAAAGGCTCTCGCCTATCTCTCGGCTCTCAGCCGGCTCTCAACAGGATCATCAACAACAAGGTAGTCCCTGCCCTGCTCCCTAACCAAGCCATGTAGCTCACCCAGCTCATATCCATTCCCCTTCTTGATCTGGGGAACGAAACCAAGTAAACTCATAAAATCGGCATCAGCAATAGGTTGGGGCTCAACTACCTGTGCAGGCTCATCCATATAGAGTGGCACATCCGTAAAGGGCAATCCCGTGATGACCGCAAAATCCAACGGTGTGACTGTCATCTCACCCCAAGAGAAGTGGAATGAATGAGTGGTCTCCCACCAAAACTCTCTAAATGCCCTCACCAGATCCACACTCCTCTGGGTGTCTCCAATGGCCTTCGCCATCTCAAAGAATTGCCCCAGCCCAACGGCGTAGACCATGCCCTTAGGCGAATATATCTGCTCCTGGCTGCCCGACAAGCTCTCCCATAGCCTGCCAATCACCTTGGGGGAACCTCTGGTGTGCAATCCCTACAGGTAAACATATCATAGGTATGAATATCTCATTTAATATCATTCTGCTCTTAAATACATGTCATGATAGCACAATAAAAATCATTCTTTGGGTCTGTCCCAATGTCCATCATATTTCATTATTTCTTCTTCTTTATTTGTCCCAATTTTTATCAAAAGAACTGTTATTTCTTTTTGAGTTTGTCTCATCTTTTCACCAAATCAATGTTATTCTTTTGAGTCCGTCTCACTTTTACATAAAAATCATCCCTATTCCCTTGGGTCCGTCCCATCCTCTTTACAAAAAAAGCATTAGTATATCAAAATTGTTATTTTCCTTTGAGTCCATCTCACCCTTTTTTCAAATAAAAGTAGGTTAAATCATATAATGTAGAATATGCATTTAGTTCAATTCATGCAATTAGTTCAATGTTCACATGCCAATTCTTGACAATTCATAGCACAGTCTGAAAAAATCAAATCAATTTCACCCAAATCAAAAAATTTCAAAAAACCTAGGTTACTTACCACATCTTTCTTCCCAACATCCGAGGTATGCTCATCGAGCTGTGGATAGAAATCTCCTCTTTGAGCTTCCGGAAGAAATGGCCTTTGATTCCTCTACACCCCTTTCCGTCGAGTAGCCAACTCGGCGTGTTGAGGAGCCCTCTTGGTAGGACGCAATCTAGGAGGCATTTCCAATTGAATCGGACTAAAGGTGTTTGATTTCTCTCAATTTCTCTCCGATGGTTTGCTCTCTCTCTCTTCTCGTTTTCGTCTCCCTCTCAATTTCAATTTTAATTGAGTTCAAATGGCGACTGTGCAAAATTTTAAAGAAACTGTCCACATGGCTTATTAAGTCGCGCGACATACTAAGCCCATGTGGCTGGTTTTACAATTTTGCCCTGAAGGCTCCATTTTACAATTTTGTCCCCCATAGGCCTGTTTTACCCTTTGTGCCCCTGACATTTCCAATCCTTTTCAATCCAATTTTCCCTCCAAAGGCTCCCTCGCGTGGCCTATTTTACAAATTTACCCCTGTGGCTCATCTTATTTGCCCTTGGCATTTTTTTTTTCAATTCTATTTTCAAAATAATTAAACCATCGGGTACGTCCCACTTTGCTTTATAAAAATTATCGGGTCCTTCCCACCTTTTTATGAAAAATCATCGGGTACGTCCCGTTTCTTTACAAAAATTATCGGGTACGTCCCGTTTCTTTACAAAAATTATCAGGGTACGTCCCGTTTCTTTACAAAAATTATCAGGGTACGTCCCGTTTCTTTACAAAAATTATCAGGGTACGTCCCGTTTCTTTACGAAAATTATCAGGGTACGTCCCGTTTCTTTACAAAAATTATCAGGGTACGTCCCGTTTCTTTACAAAAATTATCAGGGTATGTCCCACTTTCTTTACAAAAATTATCGGGTACGTCCCACTTTCTTTACAAAAATTATCGATTCAATCCTACTTTACAAAATCTACTCTTTCTCGCGATCTCCGTTATTTCAGGATGAAGGAATAACATTTCGCTCTTTTTCGATCTCCGTTATTCCAAGATGAAGGAATAACATTTCGACCTCTCTTGCGATCTCCGTTATTCCAGGATGAAGGAATAACATTTCGCTCTCTCGCGATCTCCGTTATTCCCAAATGAAGGAATAACATTTCGCTCTTTTTCGATCTCCGTTATTCCAAGATGAAGAAATAACATTTCGACCTCTCTCGCGATCTCCGTTATTCCAGGATGAAGGAATAACATTTCGCTCTTTTTTCGATCTCCGTTATTCCAGAATGAAGGGATAACATTTCGCTCTCTCGCGATCTCCATTACTCCAGGATGAAGGAATAACATTTCGCTCTCTTTCGATCTCCGTTATTCCAGGATGAAGGAATAACATTTCGACCTCTCTCGCGATCTCCGTTATTCCAAGACGAAGGAATAACATTTTGCCCCCTCGTAATCTCCGTTATTCCAGGACGAAGGAATAACATTTCGCTCTCCCGCGATCTCCGTTATTCCAAAATGAAGGAATAACATTTCGCTCCCTCGCGATCTCCGTTATTCCAGGACAAAGGAATAACATTTCGCTCTCTTTCGATCTTCGTTATTCCAAGATGAAGGAATAACATTTCGTCTTAGTAAAAATTTCGAACTACGACCTGGCTTGATTCCTCCGGGATACGTAGGTAGCCTACTTTAGGTTCATCCAATTCGTCACATATGACACCCCTTTCCCCAGTGGATTCCGAACTACGATTATGGCTTGATTCCATCGGGATACGTAGGTAGCCTTCCAAAGGTTCAGCCACTCGACCACTTCGGTCACCCAATCCGTCTCGGCATTCGCCAGATCGGATCCTTTTCTATCGACAATCCCACTCGCCCTGCAAGTGACGTTGCCGAGGGGATTCTGTAAGTACCCAAATCTGGCTCATGCCTTCCGGTTAAGTTTCCCGACAATTTCGGCAAGTTTTCCGGAAATTCCCCAGACTTTCCTAGAGTTCCGGAGCAATTCCGGAACTGTTCCAAACCTTCTGAGGGGTGAAGGGACTGCTTGGAATTAAAGAAACACATTTTTCTTTTATGCAGAATTCCCTTCTAGAAGACTGCCACCTTGCATGTTTCTAGAAGGAACTGGATGAGGCTACTTATGTCGTGCGACATACCATGCCATGAAGACTTCTAGAAGACCGCCACCTTGCATGTTTCTAGAAGGAAAACGGTTATGGCTTGTTATGTCGTGCGACATACTAAGCCACTGCCATGCAGCCTATAAATAAAGGCCTGCACCTCTCATTTTGGGCATCCCTTTTCACTCCCCAGTGTCCCTCTATCGAGAATATGCCCAGAAGCATAGTCTCTCTCCTCATATACACCCAAAACACACACTAATCCTCCCAAAAATCACTCACCATTCAACCAATCCCACACACACTTCCTATACACATCAAGAACCAATGATTCTCACGGAGTCAAGGCTTGATCTTAGTCCCGGAGGTTGCTATTTGAAGGCTCCTATATCTAACTTGATATAGGAAGTCATGGTCTTCAAGGGTAACGATTTTCTACCCTTTTCCTCTCTCTATCTTCTTTGTACATGAAATCTACGTACCAAATGTGTTGATAATGATGTATCTTGATTAAAATTACATGCTTTAGCCTCATATTGCTTAGATCCATATCTATTTGCACATCATTTCATGTAATCGCGTTGGCTTGACATTGTTTTGCATGAACACTCGAGATGAGTGTGGATTCCTCATATCCACACCCTCTTAAAGTGTTCACTATTGACATACTTGATCTCTGAGACCCATTTGTGATGCAACTTGCCTAGAATGTGGCTTTGCTGTGTCTGCAAATGTGGCTCATGAAAGTCTCTGCAAATGGCTAAGTATGTCACGCGACATAGGCAACCTATGTCACGCGACAACATTGGCCAGTTTGCAGAAACTTCGTCTTTTCATTTGTAATCTGGTTTTTACCTTTCCACACTCCCTTGAAATGTTCATATGCATGTTCTTTGAGATCTATCAATGAAGTAACTTGGCTATATTAATGCCTTGTTGCCTCTATAAATCCCAGTTGTTAAGGTCTCTGCAAGTGGCTAAGTATGTCACGCGACATAGGCAACCTATGTCACGCGACAACTTTGACCAGTTTGCAGAACCTTCATCCTTTTCATCTGTAATCTGATTTTTACCTTTTCCAAGATATCAATCTGCATTTAAACTAGGATATTTTCATATAAAGCATCCTTTTTTTTCAAAATAACATCTTTATGCATCATTTGTACCTAAAATATTATTTTTCCATATAAAGTTGCACCCTTTGCATTAAAATCATTTCTTTACATAAAAAGCATCCTTTACAAACCAAATATCATCTTTCGCATCCAAAAATGTCATATTTTCCTTAAAATGTCATTTTTATCCTAAAACATGCATTCCCCATGTCCCCATTAGCAACCTTTGGAATGGACCGGTGTAAAGATCCTATCTTTACATCGTTTCTTCCATTAAAGGTGCCATAATCCCTTTAGAAAGGGATAAACCTTGAACCTATGTCTCCGATTATCACTTAAGACGAGCATGAAGCATATATAAGCTCAATCGTCTTAAGGTGTAGGATTGATGGGCTAAGGTCACTCCTTTCCTAAAGAACCTCATTTCGGACTATAAAAGAGAGTCCTTCTCTTGATCACGCAAGTCCCAAGGTTAAAAAGCGATGTTCACAAGTCCAAGATGAGGACGGGATCAAAATCCCGAACACATAAAATTCAAGAAATCCCGAGCGACAACCAATAAATGGTTTGTATGTCCGGAAGACAACTTGGGACTTCCCCCCTCTCTTTAAAACACATGCACACAAGAAAGCACGCAAGCAAGCACGATAAACGGAATCTAGGGAGACTTGCTACGGCAAGGCACCTTGGGTGAACGACGATCCGTTCTTCTCAAGGGGTAACTTAACCTCCGAACCCATAAAAACCTTTTTTTCAAAGTTTTGAGGAAATCAAAATGGCGTGGCGACTCCATTTTTCAAATTAAACCGGATGTTTTCAAACTCGCGTGAATCCGATCTAAAAAAAACAAAATTTAGATATTTGGGTACACATTCACAACCCCGTATTTGCACATGATGTTCTCATTGATGAACTCGGCCACCTTTTTAGAATTCAGTACTTTGTATGATCTGGCTTCTACCCATTTGGTGAAGTAGTCGACTGCGACTAATATGAACTCGTGACCATTGCTCCCTGGCGTAGTGATTTTGCCGATGACGTCGATTCCCCATGTGGCGAAAGGATATGGTGTAGTTATGCAATAGAGCTCGTGAGGAGGGATGTGATTGAGGTTGGAGAACCGTTAACATTTGTCGCAGCTTCTGACGAATTGGATGCAGTCTGTTTCCATTGATACCCAATAGTAACCCATACGGAGGATGATCTGTGTCAATGCTCTGGCATTCATGTGCGGACCACAAGTTCTGTTGTGAACTTCGTTCATTAGCTCGCTGGCTTTTTCTTTATTTACACACTGGAGGAGTGGTCCTTGGTGGCGCTTCTTGTACAACATACCCCCCAGAAGGACGAAATGGGATGCCAGGCGTTTTAGTGCCATCATGTTTTTGGATTTGATCCCTTCTTTGTATTTTCCATCTTCATTTGTGAAGGAAGCTTCTCCGCTTTGGAGGTACTGGTAGATTTGATTGTACCAGGGTTTGTCGATCGATTCACTTTTGACTTTGATCTCACAGCAATAGGCGGGTGTTTCCCGTCTGCCTATTTTGAGGGGTTTTACTGATTTCCCTTCGGGAATTTTGACAAGAGATGCTAGGGTAGCCAGGGCATCTGCGAAGCGGTTCTTGTCTCTTGGCAAGTAGTGGAAAGAGATGTCCTTGAACTGAGCAATGAGCTCCTCCATGTACGTGTGGTACTTCTGGAGGCCAGAGTCTATTGTCTTCCATTTGTTGGACACTTGATTGATGATCAATGCTGAGTCTCCGTATACTTCCAGTTCTGAAATGTTGTGCTTAAGAGCGGCTTCTAGGCCGGCTGTGCAAGTTTCATACTCTGCTGCATTGTTGGTTGCTTCAAAATTCAGCTTGATGGCTATGGGAGTGTGCTCATCTTTAGGATCGACCAAAAGCATTCCAATACCATTTCCCTTCTTGTTGGCTGCCCCATCGAAGAAGAGTTGCCAACGGTTTGCACTATCGAGTGAGAAGATCCCGTCGTCCGAAAACTGTGGATCAGGACCCTTGAGTTCACTGCTTGGGAAGTCTACCAGCTGATCTGCCATTACTCTGACCTTTGTTGATTTTCAGACCATGTACTTGATGTCAAATTCACCCAGGAAAAATGACCACTTGGCTAATCTCATTGATAGAGAAGGCTTGTCGAAGAGATATCTGACGGGGTCCATCTTGGAGACCAGGAGCACTAAATGTGACTGCATGTAGTGTTTCAGTTTCCTAACTACCCATACCAAGGCGGTACAAGTTTTCTCTAATGCTGAGTAGCTGAGTTCACTTCCTTGAAGTTTTCAGCTTACGAAGTAGATTGCATGCTCAATTTTGGAATCTCTCTGTTCTTGCGCCAGCATAGCCCCAATTGACGTGTTTGTTACTGTCAGATATAGGGGGATTCACCAAGTATGTCTTGATTTTCTCGAAAGATGTCTGGCACTCGAAGTCCCATTTGATGTCAGCATTCTTCTTCATTAGTTTGAACATTGGCTCCTAGAGAGATGTCAACTCGTTGATGAAGCGGCTGATGTACTGAAGTCTTCCCATTAAACTTTTCACTTCTGTCAGTGTCTGTGGAGGCTTCATGTCGATGATGGCCTTGATTTTCTTGGGATCGACTTCGATACCTCTTTCTGTAACCATGTACCCCAGTACTTTGCCTCGCTTGACGCCGAAGGTGAACTTTGCAGGGTTCAATCTCATGGAGTGTTTTCTGAGTCTGTTGAAGAACTTTCTCAAATCTATCATGTGATGCATGTCTGATCCTCTGGAGTGGATGATCATGTCGTCGACATATACTTCGATTTCCTTGTGAATCATGTCATGGAAGAGAGCTGTTGCAGCCCGCTGGTAAGTAGCCCCAGCGTTCTTCAAACCGAACGGCATGACCGTGTAACAGTATGTCCCCCACGGAGTGGTGAAAGCAGTCTTGGCTTGATCTTCCTCGGACATCTTGATTTGATTCTATTCGGTAAAACCATCCACGAAGGACTTTACTTAGAAATTTGCCGTGGTCTCGACTAGCATGTCGATGTTGGGCAGTGGGAAATCATCTTTAGGGCTGGCCTTGTTGAGATCTCGGAAATCCACACAGCATCTGACCTTTCCATTGGCCTTGGTGACCGTTACAATGTTGGAGAGCCAGGTCGGGTACTCAATTACGCTAATGAAGCCGACGCGGATCATCTTCTCAATTTCTTCTTTCACTTGCAAGGACCATTCTGGCTTGATCTTGCGCAATTTCTGCTTGATAGGCTTGGATTCTGGATCCAGAGGAATTCTGTGCTCCACGATTGAGGGATCGAGTCCTGGCATGTCCTGATATGACCAGGCAAACACGTCAACATACTTTTTGAGAAAATTTATCAGGGCTTCCTTTTCTGCACCGGCGATGAAACTGCCCACTTGTGTCTCTTTAGGCTCTTGCACCGACCCCAGGTTCACTTTAGTCATAACCTCTTCGACAGCTTGGGCCCGATTTTCCTCTCGGTCTACTACACACTTGAGAACTTCTTTAATGTATTATTCGTTCAGTGTGTCTGCTTCTTCATCAAGTGCGTCATTATTAACATCTTTTAAGTTGTTTGTTAACTTATCAGTTGTTAAAGTGGAAATGAGGAGATAATCCGAAAGGTCAGACTTTTCATTAAATGCGAACGGAAATACATTGTTGGCTACATTATCATAGTCTTCCGGTGTGAGGCCGTCAGACGACTCAGAGGACTGGACTTTGACAATGACTGACTCAGAAGGTTTGAGACCGGGTTTAGGGAGATGTGGGTGCAGGCCCATCTTGTCTTCCATTTCTGTCTGACTTGCCCTTGGTCCGGTGAAAGTTACCCAGTTTTTTAGTGGCATTGCTGGATGCTTGGTGAGGGTTCGGGGATTGAGAGGCTTGGCTTCTGCTATCCTGATCATGGCGATCATGCTGTTTTCGGAGCCCAGGTCAATCAGGTTTGGCACCTCCATGACTTCTTAAAAAAGACTCTGTAGAGCGGGTCCACTGAGAGCGTCTTCTATGAATTCTGGTTCCTTCTGCTTTGGAGGTACTATCTCGAATGTGGCCCCGGAGGTTGAACTGAACAGTCTGTTTCCCATGAAGAGTGTCTCGAGCTGCTCTTCTATGTCTGGGATTCCTTTGAATGTGTACTCATGCTGAACTGTGGTGGCAATTGGTCCAGGGAGAGCTGTGATGTCGAGGAATGCTCCCCTTATCGGATTAGCCTTGAGTCCTCTAAAACGCTTGAGGTCCCGTGCTAGCTTTCCCATCCTTTCTGTAGTCTCTGTGCTGACTTTCCCTGCTTCTTTCTCATCTTCATCCGTTCACTTTCGGTCCCCTAATGTCCCCGTCGCCCCCGCTTCCCGGCTTCGTTCGGTTCACTTGTCGGGCCTCTCGCCCGTCAAAGCCTTGGTTCCTTGCTTGCTCCTTGGTCGGTTCCCTCAGTTCTCGACGGAAGTAATGAGCGAGGTCGAAACTGTAAGGTCGGAGGTTGGGTGTGTCGTTGGAGGTTCCCCTTTTGCGGGCTGCTACCTTGGTGCTGGCGAGCCTCTTGTTTTTCCTGATGTCAGCTGGTGTTGGCATATAACCGAGCACCTAGACTGTAGTGTGGTCCTTGACTTCAATGACTTGGTGTTGGCCTTGTAACATTTTGCCGAGCCTTAGTCCTGGGATGAAGTTCATGAGTTTCATCATCTTCATGGCTTGAGGGATCTTGTCCCGAAACAGTGGAAGGTCAAGGCTGCATATTTGGATCTTGGAGGTCTCCAAGGTGAATCTAGTTAATGACATATCATCATCATGCTTGATCTCTAACATTGGAATGCCGTTGGTGTTGGTCCCCTCGGTGGTGACGCTGTCGCCGTAGACTGTTGTTAGCTCGTTGCCTTGCATGAACTTGATACACTGATGAAGGGTGGATGCCACGCCGTTCATTTGATGCAGCCAGGGTCGCCCTAGGATGACTATTAAAGTGATAGGAATGTCCAACACCTGGAATTCGGTGGGGATCATCCGCTTGCCAAACCAGATATTTAGAGTAGCAACCCCGAGAACTGTGAGGGAAGTAGAATCGTAGGCCTTGACAGTGTGGACTGAAGGCTTCAGATCTGTGGGCTTGATGTCAAGTAGGTCCGTCATCTTGGCGGGCAAGACATTCATTTCGAAACCTCCATCTACCAGTACACGGGGAAGGCGACGCTCGTCCAGCTGGACTGTGATGTAGAGCGGCTCGTTGTGATCAGCCCCAAATTTTGGCAGGTCCAAATCTGTGAAGGTGATGATGTTACCGTAGTGGATGTTGCCGATCATCTGAATTACTTCATCTGGAGTTGTGTCCACGGGGACCATGGTGCGGGCCAAACTTTCCTCTAGCTTGAGCTTGTGAGGGTATGAAGATGTGAGCAGGGACCAAAGGGAAATGTTCGCCTAGGTTTGCTTGAGATGAGTGAGGATCGGGTCCTCCTTTACGGAACTTGTGTCTTCGAGCAGGCCGGGTTGCGGTTCTGGCTCCGTTGGCTTTTTGGTGAGCCTTGTGAGTGGTACCACATGAAATGATTCTGATCGGGCAGTGGCGCCACAGGGAAATCGCCTGGGTTCCTTCCGAACAAGCCGCTTGAAGCGAGCCATGAGGGAGGATTTCTCGAAGCATAGTCCATATGTCCTCTCAAATCACTCGGCGTTGACCGTGATATATTCCCCGGGGCTCTTCTGGGGCAAATTTTTCCGAGTCCTGTCCTCGTGACATTGGTATTGGCTCAAAACTCCGCTGGGAGTGGAGTCTATGGTTTGACCCGCAAATGCTTCGAACGTCGCCGACATCGCTTGGCTGCTAAACGAGCCGAACCGTGTGTAAGTACCCAAATCTGGCTCATGCCTTCCGGGTTAACCTCCTGAACATTCCCTGAACTTTCATAAAGTTCAGAAATTTCGGGAACTTTTCCAAGCTTTCAAGGGGCGAAGGACTTGCTAGGAATTAAAATTCCACGTTCAGGACCTTCGCTGGAAAACATTATAGAACCCGCCACCTTGCATGCTTCTAGAAGGAAAATGGATAAGGCTTGTAACGTCGTGCGACACAAACTTGACCGGACAAATTCCAATCGCCACCTTGCATGTTACAAAAATGCATGGCTTGTTCACACGAAGCGACATAACAAGCCATTGCCGCAAAGTATAAATAGAGGCCTCCTCTACCCATTTTAAAGAGAGAATTTTTCCACTCCTCTTACATCCGCCAAAATATCACCACGAAACTAATCTCTCTCCTCATATACCCCCTAAAACACACACTATACACTCACCATTCAATCAATCCAACACCCATTTCATATACCCAAAGTTGGAACCAACGATTCTTATTGGAATCAAGGCTTGATATCGCCCCGAGGCCGATACTCAAGGCTCCTATATCTAACTTGATATAGGTAACGCCTCTTCCTCCTCTTTATCTTGAAGCACGTATACTAAATAGCCTTATAATGTGATATATTGTAATGGCCTCGTCTTTACATAGATATCTATATACTTAGTCTTGGTACTCATAGATATATTGCTTTTTCATATCATCAAATGTAATCCCATCTTTTGAGGCATGCTTTTGCATAAAACATCTAGAGATGAGCGCTGTGGATCCCTCATATCCACGCCTCCCTCTAAATGTTCACATAGGATATGCATGCTCTCCAGACCCATTTCAGGATGCAACCGACTACACTATTGACCTCAAAAGGCTTGTAAATCTAGGGTGGCTATCTCTACACAACTTGCCACGTGACGTCACGACACAACAAGTAGAGACTTCATCATTAGCACTTTTAACCATTTCCAAGTTGTAATCTCATTTGCATATAAAACTATTGTTTTCTCTCCCACACAAAGGGATTCATGGAAGATCCATCCCAAGTGCACTTAAACAATAAGGCCTCAAAACGGGTTTCGTTGCATATAAAGTAGCATAGCATAAAGATCCTTTCGCATGTATAAAAATGTCATCTTTTTCATTAAAAATGTCATCCTCCTCCCCATAGATCTTGCTTCCAAGGATTGCTTCCACCTAAAAGGTTCATAAAGGACAGATAGGAAAGCTTCATAAAGGTCCTCACTTTTTCATTCCTAGTCTTAGTCAGACTATGCATCATGTTCATTACATATGTTAGTGTAAAATGTTATCTTTACTTTAAAATGCATTCCCCATGTCCCTCTATGGTTGGATCACTCATGATGGCCTTCCAGCGACCTTCATAAGGCACAAAAAGGCATAGGATAAGTATAAAGATCCAATCTTTATAATTTCCTCCCTCCCTTAGTCCCCTTTGGTAGTTGGAGCATCTCTTGGAGTGTAATGGTGTAAGGGTCCTATCTTTTCATCATTTCATCCACATAAAGATGCCATAGACGGATTTTCCTTTAGAAAAGGATAAGCTTGAGCCCCTACATCTCCGATCATCACTTGAGACGAGCATAAATGTCCCGACTAAGCTCAAATCGTCTCAAGATGTAGGATTGATGGGCAAAGGTCATTCCTTTCTAAAGAGTCTCATCCTTGGACTATAAAAAAGGTGTCCCTATCTTGATCACATGTGACCCAAGGTCTCGTAATGATGATCATAAGTCCAAAATGAAATACAGAGCCGCGATCTTGGGCACCACATTCACAGTTTGGCGACTCCGCTGGGGAATAACAAAAAAAAGCTTTCATTTTTAAAATCAAAAAATATGATACTTGGTATATAGGTGGAAACCATTAAGCTTCCCGTTATCTCCTCCTAACACGAGTCTGGGATAAACTATGGTCTAACAAAGCCACGTACCGGTATCCTTTTTCGAAAAAAAGAGAAAAGCTTTTTTGAGTGGGTTAGCCTTCCGCCGTGGATCCGATTCTCATGCTTGCCTTCTTTTTCTTGCATTGCATTGCGTGCATTGTTGGTTCTTGGGAATTGTGCACATTCTGGATACTGAACAGGGAGCTTGCTTAAGCTGAAAAGGTGCCAAAAAGGCCGGGGAAACAACCTGTAAATAAAAGGAAATGGAACCTGAAAAATTGATTGATGCAGCCGTACGACTTGATTCTCCTTGAATCCTAGCTGGGCGGCTTCATTGGCAATTCCACCAGGACAAAAATTGAGGTTAATCTGGCAGCCTAGGCAGCTTGGGGCTATTTAGTTCCAAGACTGACCAGGCTCCCAGAAAATTTACGTGCTTACTTGTTGCATTTTCCCCGTCCCGAAAAATCATTCCTTTATAACACATTTCTGAAAATTTCTGTTTTAACTCAAAAAGGAATATTTTTAGGAGGCTGCACACTACGCGCACCTTATATATCCTGTACAATTTGCACGCACGTCCCTTTAACCCGGGATGGTTTTTTAGTTGCAGTCACGGACAGCCTTACGATGCTCCCGGGCGCGCACGGAATCATCCCAAACTCCCCATGGCAGCCAGTGTCGACCAATGCACAGTCCGTGTCACACATTTTAAAACCCTGACTTTTTGTTGGTTTTTGGTCTAGTCCGTGTCATATAGCCCAGTTGCATACCCCCGTAAAGGTTAAACCTTAGCCCATGACGGAAGTCGGGATCCTTCGCGCAAGCAAAACTCTGCCGAAATTCCGCCAAGGAAAATTGGCAGAATCTTGACTCCGGCATTGACTTTGACTTTGACCCGCACGGGATACGTAAGAGTCAAACCCGAGTCCGTGCCAAAAAATCAAAAGATCTTTCGCGCAAGCAGAGCTCTGCCAAAATTCCGACAAGGAAAAATTGACAAGATCTTGACCCGGCATTGACTTTGACTTTGACTTTGACTCGCACGACGTATGCAACAAATTTCAATGTGACACTGTGTCATCCGGCTTTTACCGCCTGACCCATGCCTATTATCTTCTTGGACAATGCCAAAAAGTCGAAACGTCAATCGCGCAAGCGAAACTCTGCCGAAATTCCGTTAAGGCTGAAAGACGAGACTTTCCTGGTATTGCCTTGACTATAATCTGCATCGCTTGTGCGTTAAAAGTTCCTATGACCCGCTAGACCCATTAGGAGCGTTCTTCTCTCTCGTTCGGTGGGATCCGCGTGCCCTATAGGACCCGCGCCGGGCCGCCCACCCCCGGGAGGCAGAACATACAGGTGGAATACGAGGGGCTTATAGACGTAGTGACGGAGCCCACTGATCCAGGATCTAGAGTAGTTGCAAAAAAGAAGGGCAACCCCTTTTCCAACCAAATAGAAATTAATAAAAGACACTGTTTTAAGTAAACTGAAAGATTCTTAATTTGCATATTGCCTGAGCCTTCAAATTTCAAACACCTCTACCCTGTGAGTCTAAACCTTGCCTATCCCCTTTCGTAGCGAGAAAGAAGTGGGTGAGACTACCGGCCGCCGGCTTGTCGCGTGCATTCTCGCATAGCTCGCGTAGTCCTCAGTTTTGTAAGTCCGGAGAGTCAGAATGGCAGATTTGACAGAAAACAGCAGTGGTTTGGGTAACCATATGACTAGGGAAGAGGAGCTAGCCTTAGCCTTGTAAAACAGTCATAAGGTCCATGAGGAACAGCAGGCCATGCTCATTGATACGCTTCGTCGTCATGGGGTTCAGATAGTGGTTGAGTCCAACGGTTCCCTGGTTATGGTAGAAGATGAGACTCCAGAAGCAACAATCTCAGCTCCCCCAGCCTATAACCAATACCCTCCTCCATCCACATATGATCCCTTACCAAGGACTACCCCTTTTCAGTCCTTTCGAACATCCGAGGTCATCAGGGTTCCAACACCCTCGCCTCCTCAGATAAGACCCAGCTTTTTTCCCTACCAACAGAGAGCAAATGCCACAGCTATCCCAGTTACCCAGTCTCCTCATCATCTCATGGGACTCACTCCCTTTCCTCAACATGAACAAAATTTCCTTATCCCGGAATTCCAGTATCAACCTGACCTTTCCAACTTTGTCAATGCTTGTGAATTTTCCCATCTCCCAGACAGTGACAGTGAAGAGTCAGTTGGAAATGAGAATAGGAATGGATGGATTTAGAGTGATGATGACAGCTCAGTAGAAGGGATGAACATGGAGCCAATGGAAATGAAACCCGAAGGACAAGATAAGGTAGAAAATCAGAGACCTGGAATGGGAGACTGTATCACCTCAAAGTGTGTCTGCAACCTTTGCAAGGGCGCGGAAGAGAAAATGGACGCGATCTCAGATGAGGCAGGGTATGAGTTCCACATCCTAGAATTCAACACTCCTTATAAAGACTTGGTTGGTGAATGGAAGAACTTGATCGAAGCTTTAGCTGAAAAAGGGAAGTGGGCTCCACCCACCGATCTAGAACACTTAAGCGTCATTGAGGCTAAACCCCTATCGGGAAGAGTAGACTCCATTGCAGTGCTAAGGGTCACCCCTGAAACTTTGTCTGAAGAAGAATGCATGGAAGCTTTAGAGAGGGTCTTAAAGTTTGAAGCGACCCCGGTCCCCTTCCTATCTTACGACGACAGTGATGTTTTCTTGGTAATTCCTAAGTCAGGGGAAGAGTCCAGAATACCCCTTATATAGCGCCAAGTATCCCGACCTGATTTTGCCCTCATTGGTCATCAGAGTCAAAATGAAAGTTCCTACGGGAGTTACTGTAGTAACACTGAGGAGGACACAGTCGAAATGCCAGAAGGAACGGTGGAAGAGTGGTTAGCCCAGAAGCCAAAAAGCCCAGAAAACCTTCCCGTGAGTGAAGAACAGGAACCTGCCAGGAGATTTGACCCTGCAGAAGTACTTATTGATGAAGGAATCTCCCACTTTAGGAAGTGTTTGGCCAACGTCAAAGATGATGTCAGAAGGTTGACCCTGAGAGAAAGAAGGGATATGTTTGACAGTGATGAGGAATGTGACCCTGCTTTGTTGAAAAAGTTGCTATGTTCGGGTAAGGAAGCCATTAGCCAACCTCCAAACTCTGGGAACGATAACTCCTGTTGCATGTTAACCCTAAAAAGCCTGAATGAAACCGTCAAGGCCTTGAGTGAGCAAGATGAAGCTGAAATCAACCAGTTGCTAAGCCAATTGGGGAGTCAGGATTCAGAAAAGGCTAGAAAGCCGATGAACTGGGACTGGATTTGGGAAGCTGCCTATGCCTCTGGTAGTGCTGTTAATCAGATTAACCAGTAGAGTTAGCCATACGCCAGCAAGAGCCCGCCTCTGACCTTGAAAGAGCTGAAGGAATCCTCCGGGAAGATCAATGACTCAGAAAAGTCTAATGTCTACGTGATGACTAGGTCAGGATAGATGAGTGTTGAGCAGCCTAAGGGTGATAAAAGAAATACCGTCTCCGAGCCCAAGACAGACAAAATACCTTACAAGCCAGATGCAGAAAAACCAGACCCCGAAAAAAGAGGACCCGGTGTTGACTCAGTTGAAGTGCACTCAAGCCAATATCTCCCTGTGGTCCCTGTTAACCTCCTCATACCCTCACAAACTGAAGCTAGAAGAAAGTTTGGCCAAGACCATGGTGCCCATAGATGTCTCCCCAGATGAGGTTGTCCAGATGATTGGAAATATCTACTATGGAAATATCATTACCTTCACTGACTTGGACCTGCCAAAATATGGGGCTAGTCATAACGAACCCCTTTACATCACAGTCCAGTTGGAAGAACGCCGATTACCAAGGGTATTAGTTGACGGAGGGTCTGCAATGAACGTCCTGCCAGCAAAAATGTTGGATTTGTTGGATTTGAAGCCCACAGATTTGAAGCCTTCCAGTCAGACCATTAAGGCCTATGTTTCCACTGCTCGGTCAGTTCTGGGGATTGCTACTCTCATGTTGTGGTTTGGGAAAAAGGCCATGGATGTTGACTTCCAAGTGATTGACATTCCCATTTCATTTACCGCTTTGCTGGGATGACCTTGGATTCACTAGATATATGGGGTAGCCTCTACTTTGCACCAATGTTTCAAATTCTAGTCAGGTGATATGACTATTACTACTATCAATGGAGACAGTGTTACCGTGGAAGGAACCAGCACAGGAAGTATCCCGATACTGGAGATCAAACATGATGATGAAGGGCTTGCCTTGACTGGATTCTCTGTAGCCTCCTCCAAAGCACAAGTGTGTTGCACCGACCTCACAGCTACCTCGGACAAAATACCTCCTGCCATGCGAATGATGAGAAATATAGGTTATCTTTTGGGGCTTGGACTGGGTAAAAGACTTCAGGGTCACAATGCTGTAATCGACGTAAAGGAACAGACCACCCGATACGGCTTGGGGTACAAACCGAATTCTCAAGATGACAGAAGGGCTAAAGGAATAGTTCAGAAAAAAAGAAATGAGGGGATCCGTCTCCATCCTTACAACTCGTCTCTGGCCCAGTACTTCATAAGAGGTGGGAATCAATATGATGAAAGTGATAGTCAGATCTCCTTGAGAAAACTCTTCTGGAAAACCTTGAGAAAGTTCGGGGAAAACCAGCAAATCCTGTTCGGAGAATGTTCCTCGACTTGCCGGACATTCTTGGGGCTACTACTACTGTTCAGAATAAGTATGCCTTCAAAGGAAACCCAGACAACTTCAAGGAATCAACACTTTTCCCATCAGGGGTAATGGATTTCTCCACCTTCGAGTTAGCTATTCCAAAGATCAGCCAGATAGAAGTTGCCAGTAGTGAAGACAGTGAATTGGGTTTGCAGAAGCTGTTTGATGAAGAGGCACAGATTCCTGACTTGATCGACTTCAGCTCAGATGATGAAGTAGTTGCCGTAATCGGAGACGGTGGTGGAGAACCTTTTGATCCCCGCACTTTGGTAACTAAGACAGAGATGCCTTTAAAGAATTGGGAGACATTCTCAGGGCCGATAGCCAGCCGACAGCAAATGATCACGGAGCTTGGATTGGTAACCCGTCCCTCTCAGCCCAGTCATGTCAAACACCCTGTCATCCATACACTTGAGTCAGGAATCTTTGAATTCCAGTCCTCAGAGTCATTCGAAGGCCTCACGCCTGAGGATTATGAATATGTAGCCAATGTCATCTTTCCTTTCGCTTTAAATGAAATGACAGATCTTTCTGAGTATCCCCTTATTGCCAACTTAACAAATGACAAATTAACTAATAACTTAACAACAGTTAATAATGAATCATTTGAACAAGATGCAAACACACTAAATGAACAATACATGAAAGAAATCTTTAAGCAGGTTACAGACAAAGAGGAAAACCGGGCCCAAGCTGCCGAGGACGTTTTGACAAGTGTTAACTTGGGTACTGTCGAGGAACCTAAAGAGACACAGATTGGAAACTTCTTCTAGGGGGTTAAACGGGACAGACTGGTCAATCTTCTCAGAGACTACATGGACGTGTTTGCATGGTCATATAAGGATACGCCGGGGCTACGGCCAGCTTCGAGCCTGTGGAGCCACGCGTAATCCCTCTAGCACCGATGCCAAGCCGCAAAACAAAAACTGAGAAAGATCAAGCCAGAGTGGTCTCTACAAGTCAAAGAAGAGATTGAGAAGCTACTGCGGGTAGGATTCATCAGGGTCATCGAATATCCGACATGGTTATCCAACATCGTAACTGTGACTAAGGCCAATGGGAAGGTGCGCTGCTGTGTAGATTTCCGGGATCTGAACAAGGCCAGCCCCAAAGACGACTATCCCTTACCGAACATAGACATCCTGGTGGACGCCACTGCCAAATACGAAGTCAAATCCTTCGTTGATGGCTTTGTTGGCTACAACCAGATCAAGATGGCCGAGGAGGACCAGGAAAAGGCAACCTTCACCACATCGTGGGGAACGTACTGCTATACTGTGATGCCTTTTGGGCTTAAGAATGCCGGGGCTACATGATCGAGGCGCCGATCGCACTCTTTCACGACATGATCCACAAGGAAATTGAGGTCTATGTCGATGACATGATAATCCATTCCAAAGGTGAGGATGGACAACACTTTGTCGACCTGCGAAAGTTCTTTGAGAGGCTGAGACAGTATTCCATGATACTGAACCCTGCCAAATGCACCTTTGGAGTGACAAGGGGAAAAGTGATTGGGTATATGGTCACGGAATGTGGTATCGAAGTCGATCCCCGAAAGATCAAGGCCATTATGGACATGAGGCCACTTCGAACCCTGACAGAAGTCAAAAGCTTTATGGGCAAACTATAGTACATCAGCCATTTTGTCAATCAGCTAACTACCATGTGCGAACCCATCTTCAAGCTCATGAAGAAGAATGCAGACACAGAATGGACCAAGGAATGCAAAGATGCCTTTGACCAAATCAAGGCATACCTAGTACATCCTTCGGTGCTATGCCCCCCACATAGACAGAAACCTCTTCTGCTCTATCTCACTATCACTGATACGGCAGTTGGGGCTATGCTTGCTCATGAGAAGAAGGACTCCCGGGTAGAAAATTCCATTTACTTTATCAGCCGGAAGCTGAAGGGAAGTGAGCTCAATTACTCATCATGTGAAAAGACTTGTGTAGGACTGGTTTGGGTAGTCGGTAAGCTGAAGCATTACATGCAAGCCCACTCTGTGAACTTGGTCTCGGAAATGGACCCCATTAAGTACATCTTCGACAAGCCTTCCCTTTCGATGCGTCTAGCGAAGTGGTCATTCTTCTTAGCTGAGTATGACATCAACTATGTGAGGAGAAAGGCAATTAAGGGTCAAGCTATGTCAGACCATCTGGCAAACTTCCCTAGTAATGAGGACCACGGGCCTGAACCCCAATTCCCAGATGAAGGGATCTTCGTAGTCGAGCCTGAGAACCGATGGCAGCTTTTCTTCGACGGAGCTGCTAACAAAAGAGGAAATGGCGTAGGGATGCTACTGGTCGATCCGAAAGATGAGCACACGCCAATAGCCGTCAAGTTGAACTTCCCTGCCATGAACAATGTCGCCGAGTATGAAGCTTGCATTGCTGGTTTAGAGGCTGCCTTAGAAAGGAATGTCAAGGTGCTCAAGGTTTATGGAGACTCAGCCCTGATTATCAACCAATTCTCCAACAAGTGGAAGACTGTGGACCCTAACCTTCAGAGGTATCATGCCTACATGTAAGAGTTGACTGAGCAGTTCAGAGAAGTGACTTTCCATTACCTGCCGAGGGATAAGAATAGATTTGCAGATGCCTTAGCTACTCTAGCCTCACTGGTAGAGATCCCCGAGGGAAAGGCCATAAAACCATTCAGAGTGGGTAGAAGAGAAGCCCCGACCTTCTGTTGTGAAATAGATTTGGGACCCGAGCCTGTCAAAGAACCCTGGTACAGTCAGATTTATCAGTTCCTCAAGGATGGGGAATCAGCTTTCAGAGATGAAGAAGGTAGACCAAGGGAAGCCATCAAAGCCAAGAGCTTGCAAGCCCTAAAGGGGTTGGCCTCCCACTATGTCATCCTAGGGGGAGACCTATACAAGAAACGATACCAAGGACCACTCCTCTTGTGTGTCACCCAAGAGAGGGCCAGAGAGTTAATGATCGAAGTCCACAATGGTCCCTGCGGTCCTCATATGAATGCCAGAGCATTGATGCAAGTGATCCTCAGAATGGGTTACTATTGGATTTCCATGGAAACAGACTGTGTCCAGTATGTCCGATAGTGCGACAAATGCCAGCGATTTGCCAACCTCAATCATCTTTCGCCTCATGACCTGTACTGCATGACGACTCCTTGGCCATTTTCAACTTGGGGTATTGATGTGATAAGGAAGATAGCCCCGACAGGAAGCAATGGGCATGAATTTGTACTAGTGGCAGTCGACTACTTCACAAAGTGGGTAGAGGCTAAGTCCTACAACGTCCCCACTTCCAAGAAGGTGGCCCAGTTCGTCAAAGAAAACATTATGTGCAGATATGGGGTGCCCAATGAGATTATTTCAGATAACGGGTCACACTTTGAAGGGGACTGCTATAGATTATTGTCAGAATTCAGAATAACTCGCCACAAATCGTCCCCATACAGACCTCAGACCAATGAAGCCGTAGAAGCTGCCAATAAGACGCTCGAGCGGATTATCCGATAAATGGCCACCCGTGGTCATGACTGACTTGAGAAGCTGCATTTGGCACTCTGGGGCTACAAAACATCTGTCAGAACAGCCATGGGAGAAACTCCCTTTGCCCTAACCTACGGGATGGAAGCAGTGTTGCCAGTGGTGTTGGAAATCCCGTCACTAAGTGTCCTCCTGGAAAACAGTGTCAACGAAGTAGAGTGGCTGCGCAGCTGGCACGACGAATTGGCCCTACTCAATAAAAGAAGGCTAAAAGCCATGGAGCACACCCAAGCCTACCAGAGGCAAATGGCCAGGGCATTCGAGAAAAAGGTCAAGGCCATGTGAATGTGCGCTCGCCCGCAAACGAAATTTTTTTTGTTTAATTTCGAATGACATAAAAAGAAAAAAAAAAGGAGTCGCTACGCCATGCTTTAGAGGTGCACTTTGAAAAACCGTTGAGAGAAAATGGGTCCGGGGGTCACGTTACGTGTTGGGAAGAATCGAGAGTTCACCCAACACGCCTCGTTCGTGGATGAGTCTTTCTAACTAAACATCCAATTAATCCATAAATATGTATAAGCATTTACAATAAACAAGTGTAGTACACATAAATTTTATTAATATGAACTTGGAAACTTACAACTTGTGAACCAATTATTCAGGGAGGCCACATCCCATTACAACAAATCAGAACAGATTACAGGGGAAAAGAATCTCTGCAGACACACATAGTGTGTCGTGTGACACAGGACATGAGTGACCAGATGTGTCGCGTGACACAGGATCACCCATGCACAATGTGTCGCATGACACATAGTGTCCATCTGCAGGGACTTATAGATTCAAACACATTAGCACAAATAACCAACACAGATCCAATTAATCAATCAGATAAGCTTCGAAAAACGTAATTAACAACAATTCAACCCAGGGAGTGTGGGTATGGGTAGATCCACACCCCCTTGGGGTCTAAAAACCAATTTCAACAAATATTCAACAATGAACAATCAATTATCCAAAACAATTATGTTAAACAGAGATATTGCGATTGGGATTCAGTAATCAAGACAGATAGAGTCTGATTACTAAATCCAAGGGAAGGGAAACAATGGAATTATTAAAGGAACAAGGTGGAAGAGAGAGAGAAAATGGAATTAAGGGTGTTACCCTTGTTGCTTCCACGAATTCTATACCAAGTTAGGTACAGAACCCTTCTATAACAGCTTCTAGTCCTGGAGGGCTTGAGAGGATCAGTTGAGAGTAGATCTAAGAAAAGGTGAAGGAAGTGGGTTAAATTAGGGGTATTGGAGGTGAATTGGGATGAGAGAGAGAGGGGTGTATGTTTAGTGTGTGTGTGTTACACTGCAATTTTGGCAGAGTAACAATGCATGAAGTTGGGATCCATTTCTAAGAGGGGAAGGGTCTTATTTATTGGCTGCAGTTAGTGGTCAAGGTGTGTCGCACGACCTCCTGTAACCATTTTCCATGCCTCAATGTGTCGCATGACACAAGGTGACACCAACAGTTTTTGGTGCCAAAACCAGTTTCTGGAATATTCAGGTATATATACCTAAAAGGTCCAAAAAGGTTTATTCCTAAGAGGTCCTTTAGCACGAGCTAAGTACCAAAAGATACTTCCTTCGCAAGAAACTTATGAAATGTTTTCGGAAGTCTCGGAATAGACCGAGAATTTACCAAAATGCCCCTTAATGCAATTTTATCACATTAAAATGCATCGAAAAGGGAGCAAATTGGATTGGCGTACTTACAGAGCCCCTCGGCAACATCACTTTTAGAAGAAGTGAGGTTTTCAATAAAATAAGACCCAATCTCAATGAGCGGTCAAGGGATAAGGCAGAGGGTTAGACAGTGATCTTGGGAGATCTGGTGGCTAGACCTTTGGAGAAAGGATTCATACGTATCCCTAGAAGGGAATCAAGCCAAATCGTAGTTCGGAAATGAAACTGACAAGAAGCAAGAAAGGGTATAGAAGTGCCTTCATACCTTTGCTGTGCTTACCTGTAGCTGCCGGAGGGACTCATACCATTGCGGATGGCGAGTAGCTGTCGGAGGGTCTCATGCTACCGCTGTTGATGAAAGGTTGTAGCTGTCGGAGGGACTCATGCTGCAACTGGTAGTGGCGAGTAGCTGTCGGAGGGTCTCATGCTACCGTTGTCGATGAAAGGTTGTAGCTGTCGGAGGGACTCATGCTGCAACTGGTGGTAGCGAGTAGCTGCCGAAGGGTCTCATGCTACTGCTGTCGATGAAAGGTTGTAGCTGCTGGAGGGACTCATGCTGCAACAGGTAGAGGCGAGTAGCTGCCGGAGGGTCTCATGCTACCGCTGTCGATGAAAGGTTGTAGCTGCCAGAGGGACTCATGCTGCAACTGGTAGTCTTCATGGATGCCGGAGGGACTCATACCACTAGGTGTTTGTGCAGGGTAGCTGCCAGGGGACTCACGCTACTGCTTGCTGGTCTTTGTAGATGCTGGAGGGACTCATACCACTAGGTGTTGGTGCAGGGTGGCTGCCAGGGGACTCACGCTACTGCTTGCTGCTGGGATAAGTGTAGCTGTCGGGGGACTCACGCTACTGCTCCTGTTGGTAGTTTACTGGTTTTGCCGAGTGCGGGATGATTTCTGTTAACGGTTGGCTTTGGGGTCAGGGACTTTGCCTGGTAGGACAGAAACTTTGCTTGCTACAGAGCGGGCTCTTGCTGGTGCTTTGGCGGCGAGGCCGGTGATACTGATGAACGTTGCTTGGGGAGACTGCTAGATATGGAATCTTTGTCTCGGTTTTTGCTTCGAGGAGTAGTCCTTTGATGGTGCTCAGTTGATCATTGTACCTGCGGGGGAATCTACAAAGCATGCCTTAGGGGTTAAAGTGTAAATCTGCAAAATATAGGGGTGGTTTTGGAAAATTTGGCTAATGGGTCACGTAGTGTCGCACAACTTCATAAAGCCAGAGAACAGACCCTTATAACGTTGAACAATCGCCACTTTGAAAATACCATTTAGAGGGAGGTGAGCGGTTTTGAGAGGAGAAACAATCCATTCGTACGAATTCAAGGGAAATCAAGTGAATCAAAGGTATTGATTTAGTTTTTAGCTTGCAACCAAACCTCCTAGGGCACGTCCCACGAAGAAGGGACCACAACAGGCTCAGTTGGCCGCTCGGAGAAAGAATGTTCAGCAGAATCAAAGACCGTTCATCCCTCAGGCAGTGAGAGGAGAATTCTATCCGCAAGTCAAAGAACACACTTCCGTGCCCGGGAAGAAAAATACGGTATTTCTATAGCTTTTGCCTTTTATTGCATTGAAAATCGAGTTTTGTATCAAAAGACTCGAGCTTTTCCTGCGAAATTATGAATTTGTTGCATGGTTTTGATCTATGAGAAATCATGGGTGCATGTTAAATGTTTCAATCCTAATTTTACTCAGGAAAAGGGGGGAAATACGAAATTACAATTAGGAACAAATGTTTGACATGCTTCTTTTGAAAACATGAGATATTCATACATGTGCTGTGTTTACCTGCAGGAGTTGCACACCAGAGGCTCACCAGAGGTCGTTGGTCGGCTGTGGGATCTCTTGCCCGGCAGCCAGGAGCTGGAGCATTCGTCGAAGGGCTTGGTATATGTTGTCGGGCTGGGTCGGTTCTTTGAGATGGCGAAGGCCATCGAGGATACCCAGCGGAGCGTTGAGTTAGTGAAGGCATTCCGAGAGTTCTGGTGGGAGACTACCCATTCTTTTCATTTTTCTTGGGGGGAGGCGACAGTCACGCCGTATGATTTCACCGCTATCACTGGTCTTCCCTTTATTGTCGAGCCTTTATATTTGGAGGAGCTTGCACTTGCGGATGACCCTCATCCTCCCACCGAGGCATACTTTATGGAGCTGGTTGGCTTTGTTCCCAAGGATAAGAAGGGGAATGATACGAGTTCGGGGAGCTTCATAGCCATATTTCTGTGCAGAGCAGGGGTTATCCAGTTGATGTGGCTGACACTGAGGAGGATCGGCTGAGGGCCGTGAGATTGGCTAGGGCTTTTGTGTGGGTTGGCTTCTCCGACATGCTTTTCATCAATGGCACATCCTCTTCTTTACTTTCTTTGTTGGAGCTTTTGAGAGTTTCGAATGCTGTTGGAACTTTATCCTGGGGAGAGGCCGGACTTGCTGAGATGTACTTGGCTTTGGATGACATCAGCAGGGGGAGGCAAAGTCCTTCAACTGATGTCATCTAGCTTTTAAGGTATTTCCCTTCTCGACTATCTCTTTGATTTGCCAACTTCTGTTATTCGTCCTTGTCATCTGACTTGCTTTGACTTTTCTCTTTCAGGCTTGGGCATACGAGATCTTCGGTTGTTATGCTTGGCGGGTTCAGGAGGCATAACCGGCCACTTTATTTCCTGCCCTGAGACGCTGGGTGAAGGACGCACGGCTGAAGGTCCGGACAGCTGATTCCAGAGGATGGGTGACCGCTTCTTTCCCTGATATTATGATCTGCTTGCGAGGGACTCCAAGGAGTCTGAATCTGTTTCCCTGGGTTGACCGGTATGCTGGGCTTGATCTGGGACATGCTTTACATCTTATCGAGTGTCGCAAGCTTTTGGTAGGGTTGTCTAGTGATGCTTTATACTTGAGAGAGTGGGTTTGCAGACATCATGGCCCTGGTAGCATTGCTAGAGTCCCGGTTGATCCTCCAGTGGATATATGGTTTCCTCGGAAACTAGAGGACGTGGTTGCTTTGATCCAGGGGGAGGCTGCGTTTAACTATACTGAGGATGGGGATTACGGAGCTTATGTGATGATGAGGTTGAGATCTCGGCAGGTTGTGCCGAGGCGTGATGCTCAGGGCGCAGGCCCCTCTACTGGATACGTGGCAGACGTGCCCTTCCCTACTCCTTTTGTTGATTTTGAGGATGGGGATCATTTAAGGCGGGCTCCCCTTGATACCAATAGGATTTATACCTATTTTTAGCATTCGGAGGGCACCCGATCTGTAAGCACTATTCTCCTCTTTCATTATTGTTTTGAACTATTTACATCTCTTGCTTTTTTACTGTGACTATCTCCCTGATTCTTCCTTGTTTGATTGTACCAGATCTTGACTGATATTTACTGGAGCTTTGCTCGATACTATACTGGGTCCATGGACATGATTGATCAGCTGGAGAGGAGCGCCCGTTACTGGAGGGAGCGGTGTTTAGGTCGGAGCTCAGATGACGATTCTACGCCCAGCTTGCCTGATAGGAAGAGGGCTCGGACTGATATGGCTGCTGATGATACTCATAGGCCCAGGACCAAGACTGCCTCTCGTCGTCCCCCTAGTCCTCCTAGCTCTGATTATGAGAGTGATGCGTCTGGATATCCTCACGAGCTTGAGACTATGGCCATTCGCTGTTCATGAACTTTTCCGAGATGATCCCGTCATTTACCACGATCCTGCTGCTGATTCGGGTCGTGAACAGGCTGAGGAGGATGATGCAGACGGACAGGAGAGCGAGGGAGATGACGATGATGATTCTGATGATGATGATGGCTCGGAGTAGCTTCTTGGATCAAAACATAGCTCTTTGATTATTGTACCCCCTTGGAAGGAACAAACAAACACTCTTCTCTCTTTTTTTTTTAACTATTTGCTTTGCACTTTCTAGACTTAGTACATTATTATTAGCTTTTATGTTATCTTTGTTGTTTGCACGAGTCCACTTTTTGGAAGAATAGGAAGGAATGGTTTTTTGATGGTTATGGTATTGGTGTGAATGTGATTTGTATGGTTTGGATTGTGGAATGTTTATATGGCTTGTATACGAATGGTGAATGTGTATACTATTTGAATGAATCCCTCTCCCAGGATGTTTGCAGGGTGGTGGCTTTGTTGTTTGCAGCTTTGGACATGTCGGGGCATACCCTGGTACAGATCAGATTGCAGCTTGCTGATGTCTAGTGTTGGACTCAAGGTGTCGCACGACTCATGACAACATGAACATATTCTGTCGCGTGACACAATGAGTCATCCTGACAAGTCTTCAAATTCTGACTTCCACATTACCCCAAGACCTCTCCCTTTTGCTTAGGGCAAGGAATGCAGCAGTCCCTAACATGGAGTAGGCCTTAAGTAACCAATCCATACCCAAGGATCAAAATTATAAAGCTAGGCCCGGTATTTTACACAGATGAACACATAATTCATCCTCTTCTTTGACCAAGCCCCGGTTTGACACGTAGCCTCATTGCAGACAACACGTCATGTAACCCTGGAGAAGATCGTTCTTCGAGCTTCAGTCAATCAGTCGGTGGATAAGACTTAGGAATGCTCACGTGCAGGGGCACATTTTTCGAAAGGTGGGAATAGTTCCCGGACTTGCGTATGACACTCTCACTTTTTGGTTTAACTCTTTTGAGAGAGTATAAGCATTACAAGGTGTGGAAAGTGTATGGAAGCCCCTGCTTGATAGAAATACAGTGTTTAGCTCTATATCCCTAAAAATGTAGAGAAGAAGACTTGCCGAGACACTTGAAAAACCTGTCTTATTCACGATGATCACAAGGCTGCTTAAAACCCTTTATTGATGTTCGCGTTATTCAAACACCAATCCTGATATGACCAAATGTTTCAGTTAATCATGAGGAGAAAACCAACCGATATCGAGAATCAAACTCCGAATGATGGAAATTATATTTGTGCATGGAGACGGTCCTTGAGGGGACTAGACGCATGAGTTTCTTTGGAGCGTCGATGAAGGATATAGATGCGAAGCCCCAGTGGGACATTCATGGGAGGTGTTTTGCGGAAGAGAAATGGAACATGCTCACATGAAACATCGAATGAACGGGTGGAACTTGCACAATCTTCAATTGACAATCCGAAACTGCTATCTGGTAGGAACTGCGGCTGGGCTTCAGGATTTCGATCGGTCTTTGGGTAATTCGGAATTTCATGACCTCTTGAAACGAGAGGTCGGCTAGGCTTTTTGCTGACTGAACCTCTAAAGATGAGAAGTTGGCTTGCAGGGATGTGTTTGGGATTTCTAAGGTGAGGAAATTGATTTGCATCTTCATTGCCTCTAAAAATGAGAGGTCAATCTTGGCTTTGGCCAAAGGAAAGGGTAATGGTAATGGGAATATCCTCTAAAAACGAGAGGACGGCTTGGAATTGGTTAGAGGTAATGGTGAGGGACATCCGTGCTGTCTCTTTATTCACTCTGAGACTCCTTTTGAGTAACGACCAGATCCTTTGACTTTTGCTTTCGAGAGGATCACTGGGGACTAGGCTCTTTTCTTTTCTTCTTTTTCTCTTCTTTTTTTATTTTATTTATTATTTTTTTTATCTCTCTTTTTTTTTTCAATTTTGTTTTTTGAGAGGAGAATTCCAGCTAGTCCCCAGGATGGATCATTGCTTTCCGTCGTTCTTGAGATTGGAGACGGTCAATCTTTCTTTGAACCACGGGAGTCTCAAGGATAATCCCTCTTCTTCTGGCGATGGCTAAATGGGTTTCAAAACATGCCGATCTTGAACCGAAGGGGTATTGTTTAGTGAGGGTGAGGTCATGGCTTTCCTATGGGTGAAAGGTTTCAACCGCAGTCCCTACCGGATGATCTGAACGAGATTAAGTCTTCATTGCTTGCTTAAGTTTACTCTGAGGAAGATCCATGCAAATTGTGAGCATACGAGGAATGAGGTGGGGAGTTGATAAGCTCCAGTTTGAAAAAGATACCAGTCGGCTTTCTCACTCTGATTAATTTAAACATTAGTCATTTCAAAGCATTAGTAATTGAGCAGCACAAGTGATTATGTAAAATAAGACCATTTCAATTAGATGTAATGTGGGTGTGCAAGTGATGTCTCGAGTCTAGCAAGAATAGAAACAAATATTTTATTATTGAAATAAAAGACTCATAACATGGATGTAATAGACTCAAATCATAAGGGAGACATTTGTTATCAAAATAAAACAAATCTAGACCCTACAATGCCCGACTGACTGACTTCTTCACATGGGGAATCCTTGAAATTGCGGAAGAGGATTATTGACCACTTTAGGAGGAGCTTTCTCAATTCTGCCTTCATCAACCATCTTCTGAATAAGCACCTTTAGAAGGAAGCAATCATTGGTCATATGTCCAGGGCATTGATGATAGTAACAATACTTGCTGCGATCCAAACTTCGATTGGGTTTAATGGGATGATAATTATCGAGCGGCTTTATCATTCCTCTTCGCATCAACCCATTAAAATCTTCTTCGGTTGTTATTCCCAGGTCATCAAATTCTCGTTGTTTGCACGGTGGATACCGACCATGATTCTGGACACCACTTTCTTCGTGAGAGCCAATTTTGATCTTCCCTTCATCAATAAGTTCCTGGATGATCAACCTCAACTGTCTGCATTCACAAGTGGTATGGCCCTGATATTGTTGATAGTAACAATACTTGCTTGGATCTAGCTTCGTGCTGTTATGAGGAGGGACATAATTGACTAGTGGCTGAACTAGTCCTCCGCTCACCAAAACCTTGAGGAATTGATTCATAGGCATTCCCACCTTTCCCCAGTATGCTTTCTTCCTTTCCATCTAAACTGTCTTTGGAGGGGATTCAGGTACTGGTGTCCCTTGTTGGATAGGATTCACGGCTGGAATGAAAGACATCTGATTTACGATTACGTATGATGCTGGTCCTGAATGTTGATCTTGCGGAGGTGCTAAGTTGAAGCTATATGACTTCATTGGTGGTTGGGAAACACCTCCTTGAAGGGGAGCTTGGTCAGAGTGGAATGACAGCGGTTCTTTCTGGTTGGAATAACTGTTCACATGATGACATGACCCTCGGGAATCTTGCTGATACTGACTCTTCAACTCAAATTGATTAGGAGAACTGAAAACTTCAAGGATCGGTTGTCCATCCTTAATCTGAGTTTGTACCATTTGAGGTGCCAGGGAAAGAATCTTATCTTGTTCATCCTCATTCACCCTTTTCATTACACTTCCATTCCCATGATCAACACTGCTAGCATTGATGATTTCTTCGTACGACCCATCTTCGTGACAAATTATCATGATCCCTCGGACGCGCATCGCTTCTACAAACCTAGCGTACGTCTCTTCTTCTCGAGCTTTAAAAACTTGAGCTAGCAATTGGGCCTTACATTCACGAACCATGGCAGCCTCAAGAGCACCTCGCAACTCTGTCACTGACAAAACACCCATGTCCAACTGGTCCGAAGTGAGAGGAATCTCAGACTGAGCGGATGACATATCTTTTACACCAGACATCTCGAATAGCAGGATAGATGAGAACTTCATAGAAACTGCAAATATTCCGGAGACGCGAACCAAATGAGCACTGGATATCAAAGCACGCACCCAACTTTTCACCGCTAGAGAGGATAGATACGGGTTTATAAGGTAGTGAAGGGAAATTTTGAGAAAATACGGGAAAGTAAAAGAAAATGAGGGACAGACTCGCACAAACAATTTATTTATCTTCAAGTATAAATCAGTGTTTTAAATCCTAAATACGGTTGGGAAAGGAGAAGCCTTTATTCACGCAAAACTACACCTTGGTGAAATAGCCCGGATCCGAGCAGGCCTCGCGGCCCCGGCATCTGGCATTTTTTCCCCGCTTTGCAGCGTTTTCAGGTTGGAGGTGTCTCGCCGTTTGTTTTCGCATTTGTAGAGTCGCCACGCCGTTTTTATTAAGCCCAAAATATTGAAAAAGGGCATCAGTTTAAAGATAATTTTAAACCGTTTTTGTGTGATGAGATTTTGAGTTCGGAGGTCAGATGACTCCCCGGGAAGAGAATATTAGAATATTAGAGCTCACCCGAGTAGCCTCGTAAAACGAGTCTTTCGGATACCCCTAATATCCTTTAAATGTTGTGTGTGTGTGTGTGTGCTTTTAAAAATGCATGCTGTATCGGATGTCTACATTGTATGCTATGTATGGAAATGTATTGAAATAGTGTAGGAAGGAAGCCTTACCAATATTGGTTCGTGTCTGTCTTCCGCTTGGGAATAGTGTTTGAGGTCGAAGTAGCGTTCCGGTACGGATCGGGATTGCTTCGGGAGATGCCGGTTGTCCGCGGACAGAGTTTCGGCGTGAGTTGAGGTTGTAGGCTGCGTTCGGGCAGAGGTTCGGCGTGCGTGGGGATCGTCGGGATCACTCGGGCAGAGGTTCGGCGTGCGTGGGGATCGTCGGGATCACTCGGGCAGAGTTTCGGCGTGGTTTGGGATCGTCGGTTTGACTCGGAAAGAGCCGGGACACCGTGGAAAGACCAGGAGTACCACGAGGGGCCTCAGAGTACCTCGAGAGTGCCTCGGGGCAGCGCGGGAGCATCTCGGGAGCGCTCGGGGAGGCTTCGGAGCACCACAAGGGAGCTCGGAAGGCCTCGGAAGGATCCGAAAGGGGCCGGGAGTGCCTCGAGAGGACTTAGAGGGGAGCCAGAAGGCTAAGGGAGGAAGAGAGAAGAGGGAGGTGTGTGAAAATGAGGAGGGGGAGCCCTCTATTTATAGTAAAAATTTCGGAGCAAAGAGGTCCGTAAGGACCTTCTTGGTTATCAAGAATTTTGGATTTCCTCGATTTGAGGGAATCTGCAATGATGGAGAATATTCTGGAATGATGATGTCCCCCATGCAAGAAGGTCCATACGGACCAACTCAGCATGCAAAGAGGTCCGTACGGACCAACCATGCATTTGGGTAATCATTTCTTCCGGGATTTGAGGGAATATTGTGGACTTTAAGGGGATTTAGTAATCATTGAAACAAAGAGGTCCGTACGGACCTTAATTGCTTTTCTGATTTCCTGAAAATTCCCAAAAGGTCCTTTTGTCCCTTTTTATCCCAGGAAGGCTCCTCCCTTGGTTTGGTTTGGGGTTTGAGAGGGTTTTGAGAGGGTTTTGAGAGGGTTTTGAGTGAGAGAGGTCTCCGAGACTACGTTGATGAGTCTGCGGTGTTTCCCGTGTGTTTGAAAGGGGGTGATCCAGATTGGGGTACTTACAGAAGCCCCTCGACGACGTCACTTATGAAAGAAGTAGGGTCGCCGATAAGATAAGGGTCCTAATATGGATCGCGTGCTGGGAGAGGAAGTGACCGTGAGGGTCAATGTGAGGACGTGGTGGTGTCCTTTTGTGTGACCGTTTAGGTCAATAGGCTGGACCCTGTGATAGGATTCCTACGTATCCCTAGCGGGAATCAAGCCTGGTCGTAGTTCATGCGGGGTGAGTGTTTTGTGAATGCGGGCGTGGTGGTGCCCGAAGTGTCGTGTGACCGCCGAGGTCCGCGGTAAGGACGTGGCGGTGTCCCGGGTGACCGTATAGGTCGATGGGGAGGACGTGGTGGTGTCCTAGGTCACCGTATAGGTCGATGGCTGGACCCTGTGATAGGATTCCTACGTATCCCTGGCGGGAATCAAGCCCGGTCGTAGTTCGTAGGTCGTGAATTTGTGGAGCGCATGTGGGCGTGGTGCCCTCGAAGTGTTGTGTGACCGCCGAGGTCAGTGATATGGACGGGTGGTGTCCTAAGATGTGGTGACCGCCGAGGTCAATTGTGAGGACGTGGTGGCGTCCCGGGATGGAAATTTTACGATTTTCCTAATCGGGTGGTTTAAGGCCTTCCGGCCGAGATAGAGTGAGGACTTGAATCGTCTTCGATTGCGGTTGGTGCCACGCCGGAGAGGACTTTGAATCGTCATCCGGCGGCGGTTGGTGCCACTGAGGACTTTGAATCGTCATCCGGCGGCGGTTGATGTAACGCGGAGGACTTTGAATCGTCTTAGTTGCGGTTGGTGCCACGCGGGAGGACTTTGAATCGTCATCTGGGCGGCGGTTGGTGCCACGTGGAGGAACTTTGAATCGTCTTCCGGCGGCGGTTGGTGCCACGCGGGAGGACTTTGAATCGTCATCCGGCGGCGGTTGGTGCCACGCCGGGAGGACTTTGAATCGTCTTGCGGCGGTTGGTGCCACGCGGAGGACTTTGAATCGTCTTCCGGCGGCGGTTGGTGCCACGCGGAGGACTTTGAATCGTCTTCCGGCGGCGGTTGGTGCCACGCCGAGGACTTTGAATCGTCATCTCGGCGGCGGTTGATGTGATGCGCGAGGACTTTGAATCGTCTTCTAGCCGCAGCTTGATGTAATGCGCGAGGACTTTGAATCGTCTTCTAGCCGCAGCTTTGATGTAATGCGCGAGGACTTTGAATCGTCTTCTAGCCGCAGCTTGTGGAGGCGTGGCTGCCTTGTGCTTCGAGAGGCGTAGATGCCTTTGTGTTTTTGCATGTCGAGTAGAAGGTTGGACTTACGATGACCGCCGGTGCTCATGTTGCCGTTGAAGCTGGGCGAGGATGACGGCCGGTGATAGCTTCCCCATTTGGCATTTTGGAGGCGCTTCGTGCCTCGGGACTTGTACGGAGGTGTCAGCTCCTTCTTGTGCTTGTTTTGCCGTTGAGTGGGCAAGGATGATGGCCGGTGCCGGGGATATGCACCCGTATGACTTCCCTTTCGACTTGTCGGGGAGGAGCTCGGGCTTACTGATGGCCGTGCTTGTCTTTGCCTGCCGTTGAAGTGGGCGAAGTTCGGGCTTACATCCGACCGCCTGCTTGAATTGTTGGGGATGCGTGACCTTGCAGGGCCCTTTTCGTTGGGAAGATGACTTCGGACCTCTTTGAGGCCAGTGGTCGAGTTGTCGCTGAGCGCTTTGGAGGCGTCTTGTGCTTGGGATTCGTGGCCGGGAGGTGTTGGCTCCCTTCTTGCATTGCCGTTGAGCGAGCCTCGGTGGTTGAATTGCCGCTGGAGGGCGAGACCGGTCTTACGTTGACGGCCGGTGGTTGAATTGCCGTGGCGGGCGAGACCCGCCTTACGCCGACGGCCGGTGGTTGAATTGCCGCTGAGCGGGCGAGGACCGGTCTTTACGTTGATGGCCGGTGGTTGAATTGCCGTTGAAGTGGGCGAGGACCGGTCTTACGTTGATGGCCGGTGGTTGAATTGCCGTTGGAGTGGGCGAGGACCGGTCTTACGTTGATGGCCGGTGGTTGAATTGCCGCTGGAGTGGGCGAGGACCGGTCTTACGTTGATGGCCGTGGTTGAAGGGTTAGGGACCATTCTCGCACTTGGGACTTGGCCGGAAAAGGCCTTAGGACGCCTGGGGCAAAGATTATAAGGGCAGAAAGTAATTTGGCCACCCTTTGCAAAGAGGTCCGTACGGACCAACCTCCGTTGCAAAGAGGTCCGTACGGACCACTTTGGTTTTTTACGCTCCTGTGTTTTGACCGGGTTAAATAACCGAGGCCCCCTTCATTTCTTCTTCTTCCGTCTTCCACTGCGTGAACCAAATGAGAGAGAAAGAGAGAAAACTCCATTTTTGTCCAAAATCTTCCATTTTTCTTAGCTTGAATTGCTTGCAATGGCGGAGGGATCTCGAAGGAGTCGTCGTCAACGCAGTCAGGAAGTGGTTGAGCAGCGAATGGAGCTTCAAAGAAATTGGATCTCGTTCGTTCCATCTTCGAAGAACCCGGATGTTTTGTATCCGAATCCGGAGGTGCACAATCGTCGCTCCATGAACGTCGGGGAGGTAAGAAATCTGTTCCGTTTTGATTCCCTGCTCGAATTTTTTGAATGCTAGAACTAGGTTTTAGTTTTTCGCATTTTTTTTGAATTTTTTTTTTTTTGTTATTATTTTATGTCTTTTTGTGAAATTCTTGATGAATTGTTGAAAATGGACATGTAAAAATTGTGGGTATGTGTATTTTGTGCAGAAATGTGTAGATTAGCTCGTATTTGTGAAAATAAAGTGCCTATCTAGTGAGTTGCATGCTTTGGTGTGTTGTACCGTATGCTATTTATGTATGTACATTATGAGAAAAATTATTGTGTAGTGATAATTTTTGTGAAAAAATGTGATATGTGCCGTGTTTTGTGACGGGTTATATGTGAAAGTGTGTGCCGTGTAGGGACGGATTTTTTTTTTGTTATGCATATGTGTCGTGCCGTGTTTTTGGGTGACGGACTCTGTGGGGAAAATATGTGCAATATGTGCTGTGTTGGGACGGATTTTCTTTTGAAAATGTGTCGTGTAGGGTTTAATCCCCCCCCTTTTTTTTTCTTTTGAGAAAATGTGTACAGTGTGTGCCGTGTTTTTGTGACGGACTGCATGGGAAAAATTATATGCATGATATATGTGAAAATTATGTGCATTATATCGTGTGCCGTGTTTTGTGACGGGTTACATGGAAAAATTATATGTATATTATATGTGAAAAATATGTGCAATATGTGCCGTGTTTTGTGACGGGTTATATGTGCCTTTATATTAAGTACCGTGATTGACGTACCTTTGCTGTGTTTACGTGCAGGATGCGGGGCTTACGGCCGGGAAGGCCAAGAGGATGAAGACTCGGGATCGCTCGAGGCCGTTGTTGAGCTATGGCAATGGATGCCCGATATTTCCGTGGACGGTAGGCCGAGTCCCCTGAGGCCGGTTTATGCTTCTGGCCCGGGTGTGTTCGTTGAGAACCCGGGCCGGAGTTTCTGACACGAGGAAGAACAAGAGTGTCTTCCTGGGTCTATCTCGAGTATTGGTGGGATACCACCCACACCTTCCACCCGAGCCGGGCGAGGTGACGGTGACGCCACCGATTTTGCCGCGACACCGGCTCTCCTTCAAAGGAGGGCCGTGAGGTGGAGAGAGACATGATCTCCGATGTGGTGCCGACCGAGCCGCCGGGCTTTGAGCCTCGTCCTCGCAGGGCCCGGGCATGCCGTATAGTGACGTGGAGCCGAAGATCACGGCCAAAGATTGGGGCCTACATCCGGGTACCGGCCAGTGACAATGCGGAGCAAGCTGGCGCGCTCCTTCTTGTGGTATGCACCGTCCGAGACTCTCGTTCTCGAACCACGCGACCGCAGCTCCCTTCGCTCGCTGGAGAGCTTGATCGATCTGGATAGGGTCTGCGACATTGCTTGGGGCGAGGCAAAGCTTGGCCGAGCTCTACTTCTCCTTGGACCGGTTTAGCTGGGGCGCGTCGTTGGCCTGTTTTGACTTTGCTCGAGGTATGAGTTTATTGCCGTTTTTCTTGATTTAGCAACTTGTCATTTCTCCATTTTCTTTTGCACCGAGCCTTCTCTCGTTTTTGTCACAGTGTGTGGTTTTATGAGGTTTTCCAAAGCTTCCCGTGGGATAGAGATCCTGGGGCCGCTGCCGCAGATCCCGCTATGCCGGGCCGGGCTCGTACGGCGAGGAAGAGGAGGACCAAGGGGGAAGCTCACCATCGCCACTGGGATGTGCAGGAGCTGTCCGGAGAGGGATAGCCCTGAGGGGTTCGTCTTGTTCCCGTGGACTCTGGTGATGAGGGGGATGAGTTCGAGGGGGCTCCCGAGGTGACAGCGCGGCGAAGATGCCGCGGGGCTCGACTTGCGATGTCATGTATCCTGGGAGAGCGGGTCTTCCGGGGCAAAGATGGCCCCGGTGTGCTTCCCGTGGCTCCGAGGGACCCTCCCTTTGGGATGCTTGATTCCCGGACATGGATGTGCTTGACTTCGAGAGGTACCTTGGCGGTGTCGCGCCGAGGAGTTCATTTTGTATGGAGAGGAGTACGGGGCCTTCGTGAGGAGGAAGCCGAGGACGCCGCAGTGCCGGGCGCGGAGAGAGAGGCCGGCCCGCAGCTCCCCTGCAGGTTCCGATGCCGGACCGGATTTCACGTACGTCCGCGGGGACGGATCGAGGAGGAGGGTGTCTCGTACTGCTCCGAGCAGCTCCGCCGCATACAGAGCTGGACCCCGATAGATCGCGAGTGTGCCGACTCTTTTCCATCTTGGCATCTTTTCGTATTTTTCTTTTGTTGTTGAGTATAACCGTATTGCCGAGCGTTTCCTTGGCTTCTTGTTGGTGCAGGTCCCGGGAGAGCCTACGATATGCCGACTCGCCGCTACGTGGCGATGCGCTCCTTCGCTAAGAAGATGGCGTCGAAGATGTCCCGCCGGTCTTCGCGTGTGCCGCCGTACGAGCCTATGCCTTCGAGGCATTCTCAGACGTTCCTCCGCCTAGAGCCGAGCCTGAGCCGCAGCCAGAGGGACCTTTGAGGGGGCGGCATAGCATGGATGCCGGACATCTTCGGAGCCGCAGGGCCTTCGAGGGAGCAGCCCTTTTATCGCTCATGCCTCCGCATGGCGCACAGTGTGAGGGTTCCTCAGAGCCTTCCTTCTTTGATCCTTTCGCCGGATTTGATCCTTCCGAGTACTTTTCGTGGGAGCCTCAGCGGTGCTCTGTATTCTCGACGACGAGGATGTGACGGCGAGTTCGCCGATGCCCGACTTTTCTCTCGGAGGACCTTGGCGAGGATGATGATGCCGAGGATTCCGATTAGTATTCATTTGCTTTCCCTCTTTTCATATCCCCCTTTTTTTTTTTTTTTGTTTAGCAACAGACATTTATTGGTACTCCGTAATAAAACACATGTATTTGCATGGCAAACAAAGATTTTATTTTAAGATGTAATGTCATTTTTGTGATTCCCTGGATTTGTCCTAGAAATTGTTGCTATTATTATTTTTTTATTTTGTACATGCCACGTGAGCCGAGAGTGTGTTTGTGGGTAGTGTTTGTTTGCCGAATGGCTTTGGCCGTGTTGGGCGCTTTGGAGCAAGGTTTTGCCGAGGACAGGGTTTTTGTACCGTTTGTCGGGGAAATGGGTTCTGTTTGCAAGGAGGTCCGTACGGACATACTTAGCATGCAAAGAGGTCCGTACGGACCAACCTTGCTTTTGGGAAGGACATAAATGCTTTCCAAGTCCGGTTCTTCCTCATTTCCCCATTTGCACCATTTTCGAGCTTTCTTCCCCATTTTCTCTAGGAACCTCCATTTTTGCCATGGATTCTTCGTACGTCCCTAGAATTTTGCCGAGGCTTTCGCAGAGAGGCAAGCACACTTCCTTGAGCAGCTTGAAAACGTGGATGCGGCGCCGTATGAGGCATCGTAGACGGGCTTTCGAGGTAAGGTTTCGTCTTTGCTCTGCTTTGGTCTTTTAAGGAGTTGGTTCCCGATTGGGATTTGCTATGGCCGCCGCGAAGTTCGGGATGTTAGGAGGCACGTGTAATCGTTTCTCCTACAATGAAATGGTGCCCACTTTTGAGGATTTTCGGGCTTTGATTGGAGGACCGGAGGTGGAGGCCATCTCGCTTCCTTTCGATTGGTGGCGCTGCCGCGAGCGTGAAGCTTCGCAGACTTTCTTCGTACTTCGTTGGAAGAAGTGCAGTGGCATGATCCTTGATTCGGGTCATATCGACATTTCGAGCCGCCGGAGCGGTTCATGGTTGATGATGAGAGTGACGTCTCTTGGGATGCATTTGCCTTGCGCGTGATGGCGACGCTTTTTCTGGTCCGGTTCTCCTTGGCATTTGTGATGGCGCTTTCGCTAGATGCGGTAGGGCACCGCAGAGCCGGAGAGGATATTGTCCCGTTGGTGCCGGGGGAGACTCTTCATGGTATCGACCGTCCGGCGACCGGGGATCGTTTTATGAGAGGGGGAAGCCCCGCTTGCTCACCTTGTGGCCGCGAGAGAGACTTCAGCCATGCCCGAGGCTCCGACGTCGTTTAGCCCGTGGTCATTTGCTCGCCGACCTCTTTGCGTTGGATATGGATCACCCGCCCGGGAGAGATGGATGGCACGCCTTGGTACGCATCGATCCGCCGGTGGGTTCCGCACCGGAGGATTGAGACCAGGAGGATCTCGCAGAAGGGTCCTACGTTGTCGTAGTTCCAGGTTTGTCTTGGTCCTCCTTCTATATTCCGTCGCTTGTTTCCCGGCAGCTTGGGATGAAGCAGAGCCTTTGTTGGGCCGGGATGACCTTGCTACCGCGGAGGTAGTTCCTCTTTGTATGGCGCCTTCCAGTGTGCCTTCTTGTATTTTCTCGAGGGTATGGAAGTATTCCGCTTTCCCTCCCGTGGTACTCCTTAGACGTCTGGGAGCGTTGTATTGACGACTCAAGCATCCGGCCCGGTATGAGCAAAGATGTTGGGCAGTCCCAAGTGGTCTTGGAGAGCGTGCGTAGCGATTCTGGGACCCGCTTGCCGTAGTAGCTATTGCCTTAGGAGTGCCGAAGCCCGGTCTCGACCCTTCGATGTGACGGAGACACTTTGTTTGACTACGAGACTAGAGTTGACCGACCGACAGGGAGAGGTCCTCTTTGCTGCACTCGCAGGAGGAGATCCGAGCCGAAGCACGGCGAATGAAGCCCCGAGAGCTACCGGATTATTTGACTCTACTGGGAGGACCCCGCATCTCTGACCGAGAGACGCAGAGTTGGTTCACGTGGAGCGAAAGAAGACTCGCCGGGACGAGGGAAGAAAGGAAAGAATGGCGAGGGGACAAGCGCAGATGGCGCGGAATGACCTCCTAGGTATCCATTCATTGCATTGCAAACACATTATTAGTTAAATGTATTAAGCTGTCTTTTAGCATGTTGTGAACTTGAGAGTAGACCGTGCTTGAACTCATCAAGAAATGTTGTAACCGTTAGTGATTTGTGATTTACTTTTAAAGCTTTGTCGAGACGCAAGATCTTTTGTTTGCCTTTGCTTCTGTTGTGCACTTTGTCAGCGTCCATCTTTGGACTTTTCGTTGCATCCGCGGACCGAAGGCTCCTGGGCCCCGACGGCAATCCCCTTTCGCCGAGGCTTTGTGCTTGGCCGAGAGGTTGAATGCTCCCTCGACAAGTCGTTTTGACGGTCTTTTCGTAGCTTCCTTGCCTCTTGTTGGCGTCGGCTCTTGACCTCAATTTCGCAGCCTTCTGCTTGAGCTTCTTGTTTTTGTTTTTTTTTTGTGAGCCCTTGCTCGAGCTCTTTTTTTTTTTGTGAGCCCTTGCTCGAGCTCTCTTTTTTTTTTTTTTTTTTTTGTGAGCCCTTGCTCGAGCTCTTTTTTTTTTTTTGAAGCGCGTGAGGGCGAAGACAAGCCCCGGCTTGGAAGCCATGAGCCGCTGCTTGATGCCGAGTGACCCTGATGTCCTTTGATGTTGCCGCCGTCGTTTGACTTGGTCAAGGTGACCGCCGGGGCGTGTTCTTGAAAAGTGCGGAGCTTGATGGAGGTCTTGATTGACATTCAAACTTTTGACTTTTTTGTGTATTTTTAGACCGGACCAATTAAGGTTGCCTACGTTCCCTGACTAGAGGGCTCTGTGTCCGCGTAGTTCGACACTACATGGAGTGCCAAGAGATGCACAGCTTGTTCTTCTTCAGCGAAGTATTCGCGAAGTTTGCTTCCGCTGACCGGATTCATGAAGTGGATTGCCGTCTAGGTCCGCGCTTCATGGCGCTCCGGAGAAGATCTTTTGAACCACGAAAGGGCCGATCCATGTGGGTTCCCATTTTCCCAGCTGGGTTGGTTCGAGCGGGAGGCTTTTCTTCGAGTACAAGGTCACCTTCCCCGATGTCTCTGGATTTGACTTTCTTGTCGAAAGCTCTAGCCATCCCGCTGATAGGCTCCTGACGTGTTCCATGGCCTTTAGTCGTCGCTCATCTAGCGTGAGCCAATTCGTCATGCTCGGCCGAGCCATTCGACTTCGTTGATGTCATTTTCCACAAAGACTCTGAGTGAGGGAATTTCTAGCTCACGGGAAGGACTGCTTCCATCCCGTACGTCGTGGCAAATGGGTTTCTCCCGTGGTCGTTTCCGATCCGATGTGCGGTAGCCCCAAAGTGCAAGGTGCGCCTTCTCGGGCCAATCTCGTCCTCGGGTGGTCATTTTTCTGATGATCCGTTCGAGGGTTTTGTTTGCCGCTTCCACGGCGCCGTTTGTTTGTGGCCGGTAGGGAGAAGATTTGTGACGTGTGATCTTGAATTCACCACAGCCTGTCGAATTCCCCTTCGAAGTGTGAGCCGTTGTCCGATATGACCTCATTTGGGATGCCGTATCGGCAGATGATGTTTTCCTTGAGGAAATGCGCGACCTTCTTGGAGGCGAGTACCTTGTAGGACTTGGCTTCGACCCATTTGGTGAAGTAGTCGATGGCTACTAAGATGAACTCGCGACCGTTGCCGCCCGGGCGGAGCGATTTTCCCGATGACGTCAATTCCCCAAGTGGCAAAGGGCCAAGGTGTAGTCATGCAAGAGAGATCGTGGGGCGGTAGATGATTGAGGTTGGAGAACCGCTGGCACTTGTCGCAGCTCTTCTGACAAAGTGGATGCAATCCGCTCCATGGAGATCCAAGAGTAGCCCATCCCGAGAATGATTTGCATCGTGGCTCGGGCGTTCATGTGGGGACCGCAAGCCCCATTGTGGACTTCTGTTCATGAACTTGCTTGCTTCTTCTTGGCCGATGCAACCGTAGGAGTGGCCCATGGTAGCGTTTCTTGTATAGCATGTCCCCGAGGATGACGAAGTGAGAGGCAAGGCGTTTTAGGGCCATGATGCTCTTGGTTTTGACCCCTTCGTGTGTGGGTCTTCCTTGTTCATGAAGGTGGTTTCCGCTCTTGAGGTATTGGAAAATCTGGTGTGGCCGAAATGGCGTCTGACTTGCGTCTCTTTCGCTCTTCAAAGAATCTTGCAAATCGTTGTGATTAAAACCTTCTCAGCACTTGGGCCCTGGTTTTTCTCTCGTTTGACAACATGCTTAAATGTTTGCTTGATGCATTTATTTAATTAATGTGTTTGCCTTTGTATAGATGAATTTAACTGTTTTGATTAGTTAATGTCATCATTTGTTAAAGATGCAATGAAATGATTTTTTTTTAGGAAGGTCGGACCTTTATTGAAAGCGTGAAGATCGTACATTGTTGATCAAAGATTCACAATCGTCGGCGTAAAGCCGTCAAAAGACTCAAAAGATGTGAATAGACAGACAACAAGACTCGAAGCTAGACTATAGGCGACGAGGGATTGGACCAGTGCTTCATTACTCTCGGATGGCCGTAGCTCTAGAGGGAGTGGTGCCGGTTCAGTGGCCAATCTTCCCTTGGTACGAGTCCCGGAAAGTAGCTTGCATGCGGTTCGATTTCAAACCGTATCGCGGAGGTTTTTGGCCGCTCCCCGATGATGTCCCTCCATTAGTGTTGCCACCACCCTTGGGGGTTTTTGATGATAGAAGTCGCCGAGGGCTACTTCTAGGAGGGCGAAGCATTCGCCGATCTCGGAGTGGATTCTTGCCGATGTTGATCACTTTCATAGAACCGCTTCTTTATCTCGGGATCTTTGCTTGGACGACGTTTACAATGTCCGATTCGAGCGGGCATGCTATATCTCCTTCCCCGATTAAGCCTCGAGGAGGTTGCGCCACTGTTCGTCCGTGCCTGACACCGGAATGTTGAATTGAACTAAGCCGTGATGGCCGTCCCCGTAAGATCCGAGAGTGCTCGCTAGAGGGTTGTCTTCACGGGGATCGGTGATGAGCCAGCTTGCAAGAGGGTTTTCGGCGAAGTAAGGGTCTACTCCTCGATCAATCTCCATTAGGGCATCCATCTCTTGATCCTCTCTCAAGCATTCTTCACGCCGCATATATCGTAGTTGTCATCCCGACCCATGAAGTTCTTCAATTTCCAGCTCGTCGCGGCTTAGAGCGTGGATGTAAGGATCCACTTCGTAGCGGGACAGGGTAGGAGAATCATCTCGGAGAAGAGTATTCTGGTCATGTCGGGACCTTCTTCCGGGTCATAGCTTGCCGGCCAAGCACTTGCCATTGCACCGTTTCCGCGGATCACTTCGATCGCTCCGTTGGGCATTGATGAATTTCTACGCATTGGTGAAGAGTAGATGATATCGTTTCATCCGATGTATCCAAGGCCGTCCCAACAAAGCGTAGAAGGTTGGTTTGATTTCCACGACTTGGAACTCTACCGACTCCGCTTGTACGTCGAATTGATCCTCAAATTGATGACTCCTACGATTGGTCGTGCAGTGGAGTCGTAGGCTCTGATTACCCGAGGTGAAGGCCTTATCGTAGAACGGTCCGATGCGGAGTCGTTTCAATGTGCTTAAAGCGATGATGCCGATCAAGGAGCCGTTATCAATCAAGACGTTCGGGAGGAAGAACATCTCTATCTTTATGAGGATGAGGAGGGCTTCGTCAGTGCCGATTCTCACATATTGGCAAGTCATCGTCTCAAGGCTAAACCGCTTCCCGTGCTACCGTTTGACTCGCCCCTTTCCTCGGGAACGTTCGATCCATCCATTCGTATGCCTTGGGCCGGGGCAAAGATCGTAGGGAGACAAGCTTGCCCTTGGGCGTTCTTGTCGGAATTCCCTGGCCACGAGATCTCTTGACTCGGTTTCACGCTCCTGGCCGTAGGGGACAAAGATGCCGACGGCTTTCGAAATTGCAGTGGGTCCGCTCTCGCTGAGTTTCACAAAGGCTATTGAGTTTACCCCCGTCGTTCCGGGGAATGGATTTCCGATGGTATCGGGACCACGAGGGCGTTCCAATTTTCCTCCTCACGAGCCCCCGGACCACCCGCTGAGCACGAAGCAATTGTCTGGTGTGGCCGGGTAGTTGTGGAAGGCGCAAGGTTTGCTTGCTCATATCCATGCTGGGTTTGAGAGTCTTCGGTTGGAAATTCTCGAGTGGTTTGAGAAGATTTCGCTTCACCAAAGCTTCAAATACTTCGACTCCAAGGGCATTTCCAGTGTTATCTAAATGCCGGAACCGTGGGAAGCGAGGGGATTGTTATTCTTCGGGGCCGCTTGATCGCGGTTTACTTCGAGCTCCGTTCCGAATGTAGTGCGCATCGTTCCTAGCCGCTTTCCTTTCCTTTGGTCCTGGGCAGGAGTTGAAGTTGCTGTGTTTGTTCGATAGCGGTAAGATGAGGCAGTGGGTTGTTGCCTCAAGACTCGTAGTCTTTTCAAACTTTGTCCCTAAGGCCGACCACGGCACTGAGATCCTGATAGAAATGGTGGCCGATCAAGGTCCTCAAAGATGGTTTCGAGGCAGTGAATGGAAGATGTCCATCTCGCTTCTTCTTGGAAAGTGGATCCATTATCTCGCTTAGCTTCCAGCCCATCTTCGTAGAATTCGCCCACCGGTTCGTCATCCTTTGTTCTAAGTGGCTTGCAGTCGTGACGGCTTGTTTCCCATTCAAGATTGGCGCGGTACTTCTCCAGAAGATTTCACCGATCCGATCCCACGCTGGAGCGGTTTTCTCGCTCTTCACATTGAGGAACCACCTTAGTGCCGTGGATTTGAGGGAATGCCGAAAATGATCTCGCCATCCGTCGAGGGGTTGCCCTTCGCTCTCATACCCAGTGACGTAGGTGTCGATGCGGGTTTTTGGGCATTCTGCTCCGTCAAACTTTTCCATTTCCTAGATCCCGAACTTTGGAGGGAGAGGGACCACTTTGTTCGGATCGGTAGGCGTGGAGGGAGTCCTTCCGAGAACTAGCTAGCTTGCCTTGCATGTCTTTCATTTGTTCAATCGCCCAGCCACGTGGGATCACTGTCTGAGGCGGGTTACCATTTTCAGTGGACGGAAACCGAAGACGGAGGTGGATTGGCCGATGGGATCGCCATTCGGGAGTCTTGGGGAGGTAGTTTGAGTGTATACCAACCCATACCCCGGGGTGTCAAGTTGAGGGCGTGATTGCCGTGTCCGCTAAGGGTCAGGTTTGGGAACCGGGGAAACGATTCTGTTAGCCCCAATCGCGTACAGCAGTGGCAAACTTGGAGATGTCGGGATATCCGCCGGGATGCCCGTCCTCGGTAAGAATGGGGACTTTTGATTGTGGTTGCGAGGCTCGTGATAGAGGCAAAGGATTAAATCCCGGGGGATACCGAGATGCATTGGGATCTCGCGGAGCAGCACGTATGTGTGCCGCTGGTAATGAGCTGATGTGCAGAGCCGGGAAACCGACCGTGGCCGAGGCGGGCATGCCGAGCCGCTTGACCGACGCCTAAGGGGAGCTTTGAGCGAGAGCCGCTTGCGTTGCCGGGATCTCGTAGCTCGGCGGAGGCGGGACTCCGCCGATAGCTTGAGAAACCGGGGAGCTTCTGCATATCTTCGTCCTCTATGAGAACAAAGGTTCCGTCTGGCCGGGGAACCGCAATCGTTCCTCGAAGACGCAAGGTGTCGACGATCCAGCTTGCCGTTCTTCTTGGCGCTTCTTGATGGTTTCAAAGGCTCAGGGCAAAGCACCTCCTCCATTGTCCGGAGATTCCTTAGCGGCGGGGTTCCGTTTCCTCATCGTTATCTCGTTGATCCCGTCACGGGGAGTATTGACGGTGCGGACCGCTGAACCGGAAGGGCTATCGGACCTCGTGACCTCGATATCGAAAAGGCGGCTTCCTGTGTATTCTCAACCACTCTCGGTTCGCTGGAGGGGTGACGGCAAGGTTTAGACACGGAATGGCCTAACGGGATAAAAGGGGAAAGCTCACGTGGCATGCGGTTTCCGTTTCTTTTATTTTTGATTTTTTTGTTGTTTTAATTTACTTAAAACATGTTTTCTCGTAATCCTAGGTAGGTTGGAAAAGATTGCTCTTCTTTTTCGCAACTATGCTAGATCCCGGGTCCGCCGGAGACCATCCGCGCGGCTATAAGCCCCTCGCTTTGCACCCGTATTTCGACATCCTGTGGTGGACACCCTGTGCGAGGGTCCTATAGTGCAAGCGGTTTCCACCGGCCTAAAAGAAAATCGAACCTAAGGACCGAGCCCGGCCATGTTCGCTTTTGATGCGTTAGCCATGCGAATAGTGAACCGAGCCGGCCACCGAGTCAAGATCGTGTCAAGAGTTCGACATGACCTTCTCTTTGCCTTGCTTGCGCAAGGGATCTCGTGACGTTAGGCGTTGGGCCGGGTCATATCGTCATGGCCGACGATCAAAGGCGTGATGACATGGTGTCATGCAAGCATGGATGTATATCCGGACGGAACATCGTCTGGGTGTAGCTTCGGAAATCAAGATCATGTCAAGATTTTAGCATGACCTTTTCATCGCTTTGCTTGCGCAAGGGATCTTGAGTTCCGAGCCTTGACTTAAAAATGGCCGGCATGGTATATGTATCCAGCCGTATGACACCTGACCGGGTAAAACCAACCGAGTCCGGACAGAGTGTGACTCAAGACTCAAACGTGTGGTTGACGCTGCTAGGATGGGATGTTTGGAATGATCCCGTGCGCGTCCAAGAGGCCTAGGAAGACCTAACGGACTGCAACCGAGACCACTCCGGTTGAGGGTTGTAGTGCTGCAGTATCCGAGGCAAGAAGCAGCGCGTAGCTGTGCGTGTAACCGAGGCAAAGAAGCAGGAGTAGAGTGCGGTGTAACCGAGGCAAGAAATAAGGCCAGAATAGTGCGGTCTCTAAAATTCTTTTTCCGAGTAAAACAGAGTTTTTGAAGAATTTTAAATGTATGCACGTATGTATATTGATGCATTTTTTTTGTATTTTTATTTTTTTTGTAAAATAAAAACGAAGCACGCGCACACACACACAACAGCTTAAAGGAAGGGGTAAAATGAAAGTTTGACCTCATCATCGTTTTTAAAAATCTTTTGTTTTGTTTAAAAGTTTTTAAAACAAAATATCCCCAAATGAGTCGCCAACCGAAATTACCCGGATCCGAGAAAGGCTTCGCAGCCCCTAAGATCTCGGCATCTTTTCCCGCTTGCGCCTGCTGTGCCGGGAGGTGTCTCGCCGTTTGTTTTCGCATTTGTAGAGTCGCCACGCCGTTTTTATTAAGCCCAAAACATTGAAAAGGGCATCGCTTAAAGATAATTTTAAACCGTTTTTGTGTGATGAGATTTGAGTTCTGAGGTCGATGACTCCCTAGAAGAGAATATTAGAATATTAGAGCTCACTCCGAGTAGCCTCGTAAACGAGTCTTTCTGATACCCCTAATATCCTTTAAATGTCAGGTGTGTGTGTGTGTGCTTTTAAAAATGCATGTCAGATCGGATGTCTACATTGTATGCTATGTATGGAAATGTATTGAAATAGTGTAGGAAGGAAGCCTTACCAATGTTGGTTCGTGTCCTGCCTTCCGCCGGGGAATAGTGTTTGAGGTCGGAGTAGCGTTCCAGACGGATCGGGATTGCTTCGGGAGATGCCGGTTGTCCGCGGACAGAGTTTCGGCGTGAGTTGAGGTTGCAGGCTGCGTTCGGGCGCAGGTCTCGGCGTGCGTGGGGATCGCCGGGATCACTCCTGCGCAGAGGTTCGGCGTGCCATGGGCGGCGGGAGTCACTCGGCAGAGTTCTCGCGTGGTTTGGGATCGCCGGCTTGACTCGGAAAGAGCCGGGACACCGTGGAAAGACTGTGCAAGGCCTCGGGAGTACCACGAGGGGCCTCGTAGTACCTCGAGAGTGCCTCTGGGCAGCGCGGAGCGTCTCGGGAGCGCTGGAGGCTTCTGAGCACCACAAGCGGAGCTCTAAGGCCTCTAAGGATCCGAAAGGGGCCGGGAGTGCCTCGAGAGGATCTTAGAGGGGAGCCGAAGGCTAAGGGAGGAAGAGAGAAGAGGGAGGTGTGTGAAAATGAGGAGGGGGAGCCCTCTATTTATAGTAAAAATTTCGAGCAAAGAGGTCCGTACTGACCTTCTTGGTTATCCGTAATTTTGGATTTCCTCGATTTGAGGGAATCCGCAATGATGGAGAATATTCTGAATGATGATGTCCCCCATGCAAGAAGGTCCGTACGGACCAACTCAAAGATGCAAAGAGGTCCAGCACGACCAACCATGGCATTTGGTAATCATTTCTTCCTGGATTTGAGGGAATATTGTGGACTTTAAGGGGATTTAGTAATCATTGAAACAAAGAGGTCCGTACGACCTTAATTGCTTTTCCTCGATTTCCTCGAAAATTCCCAAAAGGTCCTTTTTGTCCCTTTTTATCCCGTGGAAGGCTCCTCCCTTGGTTTGGTTTGGGGTTCGAGAGGGTTTTGAGAAGGTTTTCGAGAGGGTTTCGAGTGAGAGAGGTCTCCGAGACTACGTCGATGAGTCTCGCGTGTTTCCCGTGTGTTTGAAAGGGGTGATCCAGACATTGGGGTACTTACACTTGGGGAAACTCTAGGACGCAACATTCAAATCACATTAAATGCTTTGCATTGAAATCTATAATAGGCGATGATACCTAACCAAAACCTAACATCGTGTGGGACAGAGAGGTTATCCAAATTTCTCTGGGGAACAAATTGATAACGGGTATTCTCGAAGAATTTCAAGAAAAAATCTGGCATGACCTATCGTTTATAGCACGTTGACAATGCGGCATGATCTCTCGTTAGAACACGCCAAGGAGTGACATGTCCCTACGTGAAACCATGTTGCATTGGCAACATGCCCACAAGATGCGAGGTTTCGGAGAAGGTATAAGGACCTATGGTAAGTTTCAAAACAATTAATTTTGGTGATTAAAATGTTGTATCAAAACCAACCGTGGGTATGGTTTAAGTGTGGCGCCACCTATAATGCGCTAGGGGGATAGGTTTGATTTCGTGCGCTCAAGCGTAGGCGAATTTCATGGTCGTCCGCAATGCTGTCAATTGCACCCGAGGGTTCTAAACCTATGTAAAGTAGCGCCATGCAGATGACTATGTTCTTTTATTTACGAAAAACAAAATTTTTATTACTTTATTTTATTTATTTTTGAAAAGAAAAAGAGAAAACACACACACACACACTCACAGGAACAAGGGGAACAACAATCAATTGAGCCAAACTTCATTTAAGGGATCGCCCTCAAACCAAATTTTTCTGAGGAGATGTTCAAAGGACCATTCCTGCCGCGTGACACGTAGACATCAAGGGACAGAGATGTCGCACGACTAGAGTGGTCACCGAACCGTAATCCCGCAAAATCAAATCAGCCCCGCTTCTCCATGGCAAGTTAGAAAGCACAATAACAAAAGCACAACAAAAATATGGCCAAAAGACACACATGGTTCACAAGTCTCATAATCAACAAAATGCATGTACTCACAAGAGATCGTCCAAGGATGCACACAAGAATGGATATGTTGGATGTTTAATCAGAGATACTGAAAAGTTTGACTCCTCTTAATTTTGAAAAACAAAGTGTTTCAAAGGTGTTCTCAAATCGGAAATCGCCACCGAATGTGCGCCTCGCCCGCAAACGAAATTATTTTTGTTTAATTTCACTTGAATGACTAAAAAGAAAAATAGGAGTCGCCACGCCATGCCGTTAGTACCCGATTCCCTAAAATACCCTTGATAGGCATTAAGCGAACCTCTCGAGGAATCCTCAGCCATTTTATGAGTTTCAATAGGCTCAAGTAATATTTCCCGAAAGCCCTTATTTGTAGCTTTAGAATCCCGATAGACCAAATGTCGCCTAAAACTTTCAAGCGCCATAACTTTCTCAATACGAACTCCGCTTTGGGGCCCACCCCGCATAGAGTCAAATCGAATCGCGAGAACAAGATCTACGCAAGCAGTTGTTTATTCGACCTTTTCTTAAAGTGCTGACGATCTTTTTAAAAGGGCCGATCGACCTCTTCTTTTAAAGTGCCGACGACCCTTTCAAAGTGCCGATCGACCCTTCTTTTAAAGTGCCGATCGTACCTTTTTAAAAGGGCCGATCGATCTTCTCCCTTTAAAATAGCGCCACTGATCGACCCTTTTTAAAAGTGCCGATCGACCCTTCTTCTTTAAGTGCCGATCGACCCTTTCAAAAGTGCGCCGATCGACCCTTTCTCTTAAAGCTGCCGATCGACCCTTTTCAAAAGTGCCGATCGATTTCCTTTCTGAGTGGCCGATCGACCCTTTTCAAAAAGTACCGATCGACCTCTTCTTTAAAGTGCCGATCGACGAACCTTCTCAAAAAGTGCCGATCGACCCTTTCTTCAAATTTTCACAGCCCAAGTACCGGAAGCACTGATAAATAAGTGGTGCCCGGCTATCCCATTCTAGACACAATCAATTTACTCTGGGAGAAGCGAGACTACACTTGCTTTGACCCTACGGCTTTCTTTTCTTACTCTCTTCGAATCGCCCTGTAGATTCCGACTCTCAAAGTCTTGCTACTAATTGGTATAGACTCTTTTTAATATTTTTGTTCTTTATTATTATTGTCTTTATTATTATTATTGTTTGCATAAGCTTAGTATAGCTTTTAATTATCTTTATTTCTTGCTTATGTCATATATGCTAGATTTAGGGTTGTTTTAATATATTTAAATATGTAATAGCCGAGGATGATCTGAAGGTTTCGCCCTAAGAAAACCCAATGGATCTCAGGGAAACTATTTCTTTTTCCCCCTTCCACCTTAGTTATAATTATCCCATGATCAACAATCCCCCAAGGATGAACATGCGCATTAGTAAGCACCTTCCGAGGGCCTAACTCAAAGGTTCTAGGGTGTGATCATCAATTAATTCTTTCTCTCCCCTCCTCCTTATGCGCATGATCCCGCTTCTTCTATCTATTCCCGTTAAACACCGCACACAACCAACACCCCACATGCTAGAAAGACCGATCTGGCCTGGGCAATAGGAGTGATAACGTTTCTTCTTCTCGTTGTAACTTGACCCCCGAACCCAATTAACAAGTTTAGCCTTTTTTCAAAAGCTTTGGGCTATATCAAAGTGGCGTGGCGACTCTCAAAATTAAACTAATATTTTAATATGGTTTAAAGCGAGTGTCACTAAATGAATATCCCATTTCGATCTGACATTATATAATTAATTATTTCAAACTTCCGAATGCGCTGTTACATCGGGACGGGTATTCATTACTGGGCGTACACTACTGGGACTCGTGCTTTGAAATTTTTTTTCAAACTAAGTGGGTCAGACTTTCGTTTTCTTGTATGGTGTTGTATTTTACTTCCTTTTTCTTTTTCTCCTATTCTTAACTGGTGCATTGCAGGCATGCATCTCATGTAAATAAAAATCTTTCTCTTTTTTCTTTAAAAAGAATTAGACTTTTTACCTCACACTACCACTCAGAGTCCGTGTGGTCACACCGGCACGCCTACCCCTTAACCCTTCCTGAGAAAGGCCAAAGTGCGGGAAGTGTGGTGATTTCATGTTCGCCTCCCCTTCCGAGTCTCACTTGGCCATCCACTCATCGCGCTTCCGGGCCGCACTGTGGGAGCCTCGAAATCTAACCCTTGTGGCTGCCACACCCACTTCGCTAAGAATACACCTTGTGACCTGGGTTCGGGTTTGACTAGCTTTTTCATGTAGACAATTAATAAGGTCTTTATGTTGGAGTCACTACGAATCGCTGATAAGTCAAGATCTATAGAGAGAAAAGAAAGCACAAAAATTTCGATTTCCTTTTAAAGGATGTGCGCCATGTAAAGGTCGAAAGTGCTTGTTAAAAGATCTTGTCTTATCATAGGTCTCGTAGTACTTCCCATAAATATCATCTTAAAATGTCTATATGAGACGATTAGTCGTCATAGGGATCCACCACTTTAGGACATTTAGTTAGTTGCGAAAAAAGGGTATCCCTTCCAACCAAGAGTAGGGTCTATAAAATAGAGGGCTTTTTGTAAATAAAGTGCTTAACTATCCCTCATTTCTAGGACCCTCCGAGGTCCGCTTTCTTCATTTCTAGGACCCTTCGAGGTCCGCTCTTCATTTTTAGGACCTTCCGAGGTCCACTCTCATTTTTAAGACCTTCCGAGGTCCACTTCTTCATTTTTAGGACCCTCCGAGGTCCGCTCCTCATTTTCTAGGACCCTCCGAGGTCCGGGCCTCATTTCTAGACCCTCCGAGGTCCACTCCTCATTTCTGAGGACCCCCTCCGAGGGTCCGCTCCTCATTTTTAGGGACCCTCCGAGGTCCGGCCTCATTTCTAGGACCCTCCGAGGTCCGCTCCTCATTTCTAGGGACCCTCCGAGGTCCTAGCCTCCTCAGCTTTTTTAGGACCCTTCCGAGGTCCGCTTCCCTCATTTTTAGGACCTTCCGAGGTCCGCTCCTCATTTCTAGGGACCCTCCGTGAGGTCCAGCTCCTCATTTCTAGGACCCTCCGAGGTCCGCTCCTCATTTCTAGGGACCCTCCGAGGTCCGCTCCTCATTTCTAGGACCCTCCGAGGTCCACTCCTCAATTTCTTGGACCCTTCAAGGTCCACTTCCATTTTCTAGGACCCTCCGAGGTCCGCTCTTTACTTCTTTGGACCCTTCGAGGTCCGCTCCATTTCTAGGACCCTCCGAGGTTCGCTTCTCTACTTCTTGGACCCTTCAAGGTCCACACCCTCATTACTCATGACCGCCTAGGTCCGGGCTTCCTCTATCTTGGACCGCTTCAAGGTCCACTCTCTTTCGAATCTCTTCGTGGTGCTCTTCCTATACTATGTCTACTTTCCCAATCTTGGACCATTCAAGGTCCACTTCTCATATCTTTGGACCGTTCAAGGTCCACTCCTCATATCTTGGGCCGTTCAGTGTCCGGCCTCTCATTCGGGATCAAGCTTCAAGGTCCGCTCTGGACCCTTCAAGGTTCACTCTCTATCTTGGACCGTTCAAGGTCCACTCCTCATATCTTGGGCCATTCAAGGTCCGCTCCTCTTCTCTTCGGGACCCTTCAAGGTCCGGCCCTCTTCAATCTTGGACCCCCGCAAGGCTCAAGCCCTCTTCTCTCGGGACCCTCTGCTGTTCACTCCTCTCTTCGACCCCGCAAGGCTCCGGCCTCTTCTCTTGGACCCTTCAAGGTTCACTCCTCTTCTCTTGGGCCCTTTGCTGTCCACTCCTCTTCTCTTGGACCCTTTAAGGTCCACTCAATCTCTTGGACCCTTCAAGGTCCACACTCACATATCTTGACCCGCTCAAGGTCCGGCTCTTCTTCTCTTGGACCCTTCAAGGTCCACTCCTCAATTTAGGACCCTTTCAGAGTCCACCCTCTATATCTAGAACCATTAAAGGTCCAATTTTTCCACCCGAGACTTCTTCGAGGTCCATCCTCGCCTCTTGGACCATCCATGGTCCATTCCTCTACCTTAGACCCTCACAGGCTCACATTCTTCAAGTTAGGACCCTTCAAAGTTCTACCTCTCTTATCTCTTGAACCATCCGCAACTTACCCTTAGCCTTAAAACCATCCATAGTTTAGATCCTTTATCTCTAAAGCACCCTTCACCAAAGACCCACCTAGATCAAACCTCTCTCGAATCTATCTAGATCGGGAACCACCATCTAGGGCCTACCTAAGCCAGTCTCATCCAAGTCCCACAGGCTCGCCTAGATCACCCTCATTTATATTTCAGACCAAGGATCGAGTCATCTTCCTCTCCCTTTTCACCAAACTGACTCTTTTACATTCATCCTCTCTCTTTCTCTAAACTTAAACCCGGTCAGATCATCAATCTGGGGCCCCCTCGGACCACGCGCGTGACCCGAGACTCATATCCTTAAATGGTAAGGGTTACGTAGGCAACTTCCAGCCCTGGGCCAAACTCAAAATTGTTGGAGGTCAAATATTTTCTCAAGGATGCCTTAAGATTAATTATGAATCTAATTCAACTCATATCGCTTGACCTCGCCATATGCTCTACAGAATTCCACATCATGTCTCTCGGAGAAAAGCACAGCTCTCAAAGTTAGTCTCAAATACGAGGTTGGGAGTGATCAACCTCCTCAAAGACATTTAATAAATTGGAAGCAAAGACCATTTGCTTTTACATTCGTGAATACTTTCGGTAAGCAGCTTCCTCCCCTATTCAATTCCGGGTCCCTATTTCATCCACATGCTTTATGGTTCCCCTTGCTGTCCTACTAATACATCGTACTTTCTCATTCGTGATGCCCCTGGCTGCGGGCTACTCAAACTTCAATCCAAAAGGCATCAATACCCGTAATAGCGAGAAGATCAAGTAACAAGGAACATTTTGATTGGTTTAGGAATACCACCGGGTGAGTTCTTCGACATTTTCAGCGGAAAGAATTTGATCGAGCCG